>WAAE01022433.1:241063-588432 GCA_013400495.1 Nicator chloris
CCCTCCCCTCCCCTCCATTTTTTCCCCTCTTTTTTCTGCCTTTTCCCCTTTCCTCCTTGTTCTTTCCCCCTTATTTCGTCCCCCTTTCCCCTATATTTCTTCTTTTCCTTCCTATTTTTTCTTCCTTTTTCTTTCCCCCTTTCATCATCCTTTCGTCTTCCTTCTTTTTTTCTTCCCTTTTCTCTGCTTCCCTTTCTTTTTTTCTCTTTTCCCTCCTTTTTTCTTCCCTTTTCTCTGCTTCTCTTTTTTTTCTTTTCCCTCCTTTCTTCTTCCCTTTTTCTCTTCTTCGTTTCTCCTTTTTCTTTTTTTTTCCCCTTCCCTTTTCTCCCTTATTTCTTCCTTCCTTTTATACATTTTCTTTTCCGCCCTTGCCTTTCTTTAATTTCTTTTTTCCCTGTTTTCCCGCTCCCGTTTCTCCGGCGTCGGGCAGGTCGGTGCCGGTGCCGGTGCGGTGCCCGCGGTGAGCGCGCGGCCGCGTTGCCGCTGGGCGGCGCTGCCGCTCCGCCGCCGCCGGGCCGTGAGGGGAGCGCCCTCAGGGCGTCCGCGTTTGGTGCGTGGGCACCGAGGCCTTCGGGGCGAGCGCTCGCCGGCCTGGAAAATGAGGGAAATAAAGAAAGGGAAGCAGAGCGGCGCTTCAGAAAGGCGCAGTTTAAGATAAGAGTCGGTAGCTGTGTCCTTCCCATGTAAATTCAGGGGTGCATGCCCCGTCTGGACTGATTGAAGTAGGCAGTGAATTTTATCCTCATTTTCAGAAATCCCTGTGGGTTTGGTCGAGAGCCTCCAGCATCTCTTACAGCACAAAGGGTGCACATTCCTGTGTACGGTATCACTAACTGTGGCTCAACGTAGATGGTCAACCCCAAGGGGTCAGCATTGTAACGTAATGAAAAGAAAAACTTGTTTTTTCTCCTCATTTCATTGGTGATTCTTGTATTGTTGCTCAATTTCAGCAGCAGTTCTGGTGTGGTCTGGTCACCTTGCGTGGCAGTGCTTTCCCTTTCCACCTCCCATAATTGAATGCCATTCCCCTGTGTTGTGTGTCAGCCTGGGGATCCTTATGCTCTGGGATTGTTCACCTTCATTATAACAGGGATTAATTGAGTTCCTTCCAATCTCGATTGTAAATACCTCATCCAAACTATTCCACATGCAAAAAGAAAAAATAGGCTTGCTCTAATCCACAGGCCCTTGGAAACAAAACTGGGAAAGCTTTGGCCTAGGTGCAGCAGTGACCAGGATGCCCTCAAACAAACCCCAATGTTGGATTTAAAGGCAAAATGAGGTATTTTCCCAATATTAGAAACTCCCCCCGCCAGTAGCCTGGGGACCTTTACTTTCTTCCAAGTCTTTATCTAATTGCATTTCCAAATTTTCCATGAGAGACATATTCCATTATATTTTGTAATTCCCCATAGCCCCGAAAAACAGGGGAAAGTTTACAGCCTTCTGAGGTTTCCTGAAGACTAACCATTCAAGGGTTAAATAATGTAGGAAAGAAACAAGATTGATTTAAAGTAAAATAAAATAGTTCTTTGGCCCCAGTATTGATTTTCATATTTTTTTAAATTCATTGTAGGTAAAGAAGACAACTTTGTGCAATACTGTATTTTACTATTTTTCACTCTCCTCACATGCATTAAAAAAGCCTGGAAATTTTCTGAAATGGTGTGTGCTGAGAGCTGTAATCCTTTAACCCTGTGAGGCACAGTCACTCTAATCATGCTGCTGTAGTTGGATTTCTCACTTATGCAGGCTGAAAAAAGTTCTGAGTGGATAACATCTTTGTGAAGCCCTGGTTTCCCCAGAGCAGGATGAAGGCTGCAGGACTAATCCTGCCCTGGTTTCCCCAGAGCAGGATGAAGGCTGCAGGACTAATCCTGTTTTGCACACTAGAAAGACAGGGCTTTCCTGATGTCTATGTGTCTCTCACCAGTGACAATTATTTTGTTGGTGCAGTCCTGGGGAAGTGTGGGCTTGGGTGGGATTGGTGCGTCCCCACTGCTTGCCTGGTGGCACCTCCATCTCCCCTGCCTCTGGGCTGCTAAGCTCGTGGTTCTGGGGGCAGAAGGACTGTGGGTCTGAAAAATAAAGTCCTGGTGAAGCAAGGTGGCAACCTTGTCATTTATTGCAGTGTGAATACAGGGATCCTGTAAACACGCTGGAAGAGCTGGTGAGGGGGGCGAGAGTGGCTGGGGGGCCAAGGCTGCTCTGCAGCATCTGTGCCAAGCTCTCTCCGTATGGCCTTGCAGGGGGGAGCGAGATCTGATGGAGTCTCTGCTTGAGGTGCGAAGAAGTTGAGCTGCAAGCAGAGGGGATGGTGTCAGAGGTGTCAGCTGAAGCGTGTCAGTCCCTTCCAAAAGGGGAGCCCTTCCTGACAGCTCCATCTGTGCGAGCATGGGGAAAACCACAGCCCCTCCATCAGCACCTCTTGCCTGCATCGTGTGAAAAAACCTCACCCTGAAATCCATCTCCCCCCCGGGGAAGTGTCTTTGCAAGCTTTCCCATGGGGAAGGCTCACAAAAGCAGTATCATGGCCCTGATTTCATGGGTGGAGGAATCAGCAGTGTGGGGAGGAGGGTACGCGCCTGTGGTCACTCTGTGGTCTGGTGGCAGTCGAAGTGAAGTTGGCCAGGCTGGTGCTTTCTCTTGGCATTGAGGGTGATCTGCAGTGTTTGTGTCTCAAATGCTTCAGTGCTGTGCTTGTGAATCAGACAGAAAGACTGCTTTAAAAGCAGGCAGTCTAGTTTTAGAGCTGGCATAATCATAATTCCTACGCCACTAGGAGCAGAGAGGGGAGGACCAGATAAAAATCAGAAAATTAGAATTTTTTACAATAAAAGCCAAAGTGCTGGAAGCCAGAACTGTCATTGTAATGTGAGCTCTTTTTTTGATAGTGTCCTATTACATCGTATAAGAGGTTGAACATGCGTACGAATATCTTCGTTGGTAATTATCTGATTTGTGATATGTAGCTAATGTGAATTTGTTGTTCTGTACATTATGCAGCAGCAATTCATTTCTGAACAACATTAACTGGCACTATAGCAGTTCAGTGCCGAAATTACAGGCATAAACATATGTTTCACTTAGGCTGAGTAGCTAAGTCCAGACACCAGCAATCCTGGTCAGGGGAGATGTGGGGTGAAGAGCTGAGGGTGCATCTGTTCCTAACCCACCCTAGCAACAGAATCCTCCTCTCCCAGATGATGCTGGGTATCCTCAAATTATCCAGCAAGCAGAAAAGACCTGTGCAGACAGATGGGGGTACCAGCTGGCCAGGGGACCCCACATGTGGGAGCTGACATCTTCCCTATTCTGGAATGAGTTTGTGGAGAGTGGTTTCTCTGCAAGCTGCACCAATCAGTAGCAAAGATCTGCAGGAGTGGCTTTCAAATTAGATAAGCTTTGAAGCTGAAGTCTGAATGATGGTAACAATATAAACACTTAACTGAATGCACTCCTGTCACTGCATCCCTAACAACTCTTAGATAAGACCATTTGTATTTTATGGGATCTTATTTGCTTTCACTTTATTTAATGATACCACTAAACAAAAACACTCAATAATTGTTGTTGCTTACTTCAGTTCATCAATTAAATGTGTAAGGCTATTAGTATAGATATATTTTAAGATGGATCAATTAGCAAAGGTTAAATAAAACACCCTACTTAATGCACATCAAATGTCTCCCCATTCTTGGAGTATTAAAAAGAGACTTTTTGACAGACCAAAATATTGGTGCTGCAGATGAGAGAAAAGGTCTCTTGGCTCATGTTAATGCAGGTTGTGTCACATAATTTTTTCACTAATGTGTACAAAAAGCCTCCTTGGAACAAAAGGAGCAGAATGAGAGCAGCAATGTGCCCACTGGTCCTGTTTGAAGTGTCTTACTCCTCTGATCGCTAGAAATCATGTCTAATTTCTAGTCTAAATATATTCTTGGCCAGTTTCTACCCATTTCCTCTTGTGCCAGCATTGTCCTTCAGCTTATCTGTCCTCTGACTGCTGTTATTTATGCCCTGTTTACATTTCTTTCTGCCTGGGCAATGAAGATCTATGAAACATGTCCATTCTGCTTTAGTTTGTAGCCAGTTTCACGTTCTTAATTGCTCTAGTGCCAAGGTTTCAAACAACACAAGGGAGCATCTTTTGTTTTAAGAAGAAAAGCTTTCATTGAAGCTGTACAATATTGTGGGCATATCTCCTGTTTGACTGAGGGTTTATGAATTCTGTATTTTTTTTTTAGTTTTTATTTTCCGCATAAAATTGTAAAGCTGGGTCAAATTTAAGCTGACAAGAGTCCACGTCAAATGATTAAATAAATAAAAAAAAAGAAAGAAGACTTTTCAGACCCTGCATTGTGCCAGGAGTCAAGGGGAAAAAGTGAGAGAATTGCAATAAATGCTGGAGCTATCAATGTGCAAATTATAAGGCTGGGAGTAGCATGTAGCCTTTTCTAGAACAAATGCCTGGTATCTTCCTCCTTATGTCAACTGGTATTTTTCAAGGGGAGCTTTGCAGGAGTCAGTCTGGCATGTTTAACTGGGGTGAGAGCTGGTGCCTGCTGCACAGGGATCTTGCACACCCCGCACGGAGCATTGGTAGTGTAAGGGATGGATACTGGAGCTTATGGGGAGATCCCTGGAGCATCAATGAGATCTGTAAATTTGTTTCTTTTACGTAGATTTTGATAATCCCAGCCCATAAGTTTTTGGCTCATGACAGCTAAGACTTGCTGATGAATAAGCAAGGACCTCAAAGTTATTGAAGGTAATGAAGTATCTATGAATTATGCTCTTTCACAGGGACATGTTTGTGTTGCATATGCTCCTTTTACTGCTACTGTCTTCAAGCTTCTTTACCTGCATCTTTAATGAGGAGACAGACACTGCCCTGGTAGCTACAGGTCTACACACTTAATTTCCTAAGTGCCCGACTTTGTCAGTGCAGACTTAAAAGTAGCTCTGAGTCACTTCCCTGTCAAATCAGTTTTTCATCTGAAGGCACCTTCTTGCACCCCACATTTACACCATTTGAGGTGGGCTGAAGTGGCTCTTAGGGGCACTGGAAGTATCTAGTTTAGTATCTGAGTTTCTAGAAGCATCTACTCTAATGGACTGAAGAAATAATATATTTGCCTCTTAACACTGAGAAGACAACATGTATTATTGGCATTCTTTAGCAAACAGAAGGGTTCCCAAAGCCAAGCAAATGAGTGACAAAGCTTGCATCAGGCTCATGAAAATAAGTTAGGGGAGAGAGAGCATCCTTGCAACCATATCACAACTACCCTGTCCAAGCCACTGACAAGCAGCATAAGCCAACCCTCCTCCAGGCTGGAACTGCCCAACATGTTTTGCTTCACTCCCTTTGTATGGGGAGGTTGCTCAGGAATACAGAGCCTCTGGAACTGAAACAGGGCCTCTGGAAGACAAACACCAGTGGGACCTAACTCTGCTGTAAGAGAGCAGGAACTAGGCGGCCCCATAAAAATAATTTTGTGCCTCCTTTTCCCTGGTGCAGAAAATCTGAGACTGTATAGAGTATTAGGATTTCAGCCCCTTTGCTGCTCTGGCCCTCTTTCAAGACTGAAGGAAGCTTTTTGGGCAGAAAATCCCAAGACGTCTCTGCAGCTAATGGATAGCTGGTCATCTCTCCATGGAGTGCTGAGGATCTCTGTTGCCATATTGCCACCTGTACCCAGCACAAAGCCATGTTCTCCTTAATTACTGACAAAAATGTCTCTTCAGAAGCCTCCCAATAATTACTCAAGTACGCACTTAAGTGACTTTTAATTCAGGCTCCTCACCCCCACACTTGTGCATTTTCCAATTGCCAAGCACAGCTAGTCTTATGTATAAGATTCTGCCAAAAGAAAATGCTAATACCCTGTCCCCTGGTTTATACTACCTTGCATGAGCTTCAGTGAGCCCATAGCATCTCAGGAGATGTTATTTCCAACAGGCTAGAGCAGGAGCATTCAATTATAATGAAAGATGAAAGCTCTTATTGTGAGTTTTCCTACGTCTGACAACACTTGGCAGTTCTACAGCATCTCTTGTTGGACTTCTGCTGGCTGCCTTGCCAGCTCCTCCTGTCGGAGGCTGCCCCTTGCTCCTGCGCTGGGGCAGAAGTGCCTGTGGGCTCCTGTAAAAGCTCTGGGGGCAGGTGGCAAGGATAAGCCATGGACATCATGTTGGGTGCCACAGGGGGCAGCTGACGCTGCCCATGGGGTGGTAGGAGGGCTGCGTTTCCAACTTTGCTGCCTTCTTTGTGGGAGTAGAAAGGGAAGCTCAGGGAAGCTCCTCTTATTCTGTAGGACCCAGCTGCGTTCACCAGGGAATGCTTTAGATCATGACTTTATGGGTAAGCAGGTATCATGACTTTATGGGTTGCCTGTTCTCCATGACTCATAGAAGGCATTGCTCTCTCTGCTTAATTTCACTTTTGTTTTACTGGGGTAGTCTCCAGACACCAGGTCAAATAAGTTACCTTTTTGTAGCAGGCTCCAGCAGCTCTTTAGCAGAATGTGTTTTTTTCTGTTTGTGATGGAGACCAAAGGGACACTAACTCTGTCCCTGAAGTAAAGGAATGTGCATATGAAGGGGGAGGGCAGGCAAGCACGGCCAGAGAGAGGAAGAAAGAAATCACACTGTACAGGAATTCCTTGTCCAAGATAAAAGCTGTAGAGGGGTTATGAATAAAGGATGGGATTGCCCATGTCCAGAAGCTGTTCTTGCAAAGTCCTAGAAGAGCCATAGAAAGTAGTTAGAATAGCTATTGTATCTTCTGCTTTACGCACTTCAGCAGAGAGCAGAAAAGGCAGGAACTGTAATTCATGTCAGAGGGACGCGTGTGAGTGGTACAGGCTGGGAGGCTGTGATGCATGTATCCAGAAGGAGTAGTCAAACAATCAGTAGAGGTGCTTTCTTCCCTTGACTAATGCCACTTTATCAAAAGCGTGTAAGGCAGAAAGGAAACAGTCATTTCAGAAGAGTGTGTTGCACAGGGATTTCAGTGCCAAGTTTTATGCCACTGCTCTGCCTTCTGCAAAAGTAGAGACTTGGTCTGGACAGTGGTGAGACCAAGAGTTCTACCACATCAGTGTGCTTTTTTCTCTTCTGAAATTTCATAGTGAGCTCTAAAAGGTCTCATTTTCATTTCACATGGGGAAGAAACATAACTTTGAATGCAAGATTTTCTGCAGAGTGGATTTCTGTTCATCTTAGCTCTAATACTGACTGACACCAGGTGAGTGTCAGAAGCCAGGCAGAAGGGACCAGTTGTGATTATGAGTCTGGTCTCCACCATAACTCAAGTCAGGACTGCACCAAGCAAGCCCAGTAAGTCCTGTGTGGCAGGCATAATCAATAGGGCAAGAAACTTGTAGCTAAGTGGGATTTGGACTAGATGTTAGAAGTAGCCTTTCTCAGCTGAGGATGGTAGAGAGCTGCATTCCTAGGGGAGCTGTGGGATTTACAGTGCTGCAGGTACCTGATCAGAGATCAGACCATCGGACCAGCCTTGTCAGTGATGATGAAGGTACTGCTAGCTCAGTACATGGGTGACTTCTCCAGGGTCCCTTGTACCCTGTGCACTGTAGTATCAGCTCATCTATTTTTGAAAGAGGTTGGCTCTTAGGGTGACATGATAGCAAATCCATCACAACTCTTGCCATGTTGTTCTCTTGATGAATTACCTTGGATATTAACAATAAACATGAGCCTTGACTTACAGCCTCCGGGTCTCAGTCTGACTTTGCTGGATTGAGACAGTCCCTCCTTTCAAAAATGTTCTTACTGAGAGGTGAGAGATTTATCAGTCAGCGCTAAATTTTCTCTGTCATTTTGTTGGATACCGAGGCTCTTAACCATTTGTCTTTTGCAACCAGATTTTCAGCAACACCAAACTATCAGTGGCCACGGTATTAACAGGCTAAATACAGGCAAGTACCGAGAGCATTTTCAAGAGTGGCCCCATGTGAATCCCTGTAGATGTGCTATTACTGCAACCAAGAGACCAAACTGCTCACATCTTTCACTGTATCTACTGTTCTTTGTAGTCCTCAGACTGTCTTTGTTCTGCCACTTCTGAAGTGTGGTAACCAGACTTCGTGACTCGTGATACTGGTGTTTGCTGCACTGGGTACAAACGTATTTGTATAAATTTGGTACAAATGAGCATTGCTCATTTTTCTACCTATTGCTCCATCCATGCACCTCTCCTAGCTGCAGTTCTGTGCAGAAAGCTCCTCTTAGCTGTATCCCTCTCATAGTTCCCAATTCCCAGAGTCACTGCTTTCTGAGGAAAAAAAATTGCCCAGTCTTGAAGTAATACAGACTGCACAATTTATCCCCAGAGATTTGATCTGGCTGTGGTAAAAGGAAACTTGTTTCTATGAACTTGGTTTCCATGTCAGTTCAGTTTATTTTTACCAGACTTCCTGTGATCATTAATTACTACTGCATTAGTGTTTGTATCCCTGGCAAACTTAGATTTCCTTCCAGACCACTGATATCTTTATTGGCGTCTGGATTGCAGCAGCTCTGAGAGTCCAGGGAAAGAGGACATGGGATTTCATTTTGCTGGAGAGATAGAGGAGTTGATTTATTGCTGGAGAGGGAAATAAATTACAATGCAAATAGCAAGAGGTGTGCTGGGAAGCCAGGGGTTTGTGGGGTAAGGAATGCATTCACCCAGATCGTTTTTACCCAGCACTTTAGGTCAGCGGGGGATGAGGGAGTCTTCAAACCTTGTCTGGCTGCATGACAGCTGTAATCTCACATTTACATTTAGTGTTGAATATGCCCTTGCAGTACATAGGAGAAATAAGCAGGTTTTGTTAAGTAAGATGCAATCTGAATGCATGTAACTTCAGAAGCACCCTTAGAGCAGGATTAACGTCCCAGCACTCCTGGACTGTAGAGTTTGAAAGCAGTGGGAGTACCAGGTCTTGTCAGAGTTGCTGCTTTTCCTCCGAGCTCTCCAAACTGGAAGGACCCTTTGCTGTGTGGCAGAGAAGTGGGCTGCCCAGAGAAGCATTGCTCTGCTGACCCAGCAGGATTTGAGATAGGACCTAGCTCAGGCTGCAAATCCTAGGCTTGTGGATTTGGAGGCTGGATGAAGGGACAAGCGAAGTTTGGGGTCAGGGAACCTTCATGGCCTCTTTAGGTCTGTCGGAATCCATTATGTACAGATAGACAGATTTACAGGTCTGGAGGAAGTTTGGTATTTCTCTTGACAGCTTCTGGCCCTTCCTCCCCCACTTGACCTATGCCAGTGCCACAGAGGTGCATTACGAAGGTGGGTGTCTTCAATCTCCAAGCCTTGTCCTGCTTTGGAGCAGATTGTCCCACAGCCCTGCTGGAAGAGTATGATAGGGGTTTCACTCTCCCTCCCTCCTTTTTATCATTCACAATCACATAATCGGGTTGGTTTGCCTCAGCCAAGATCTAATCAGAAAGGATCTCTTTGACTTTCAGCAAAGTCAGCTTGATGGAAACTTTAAATTGAAAGGCTTTTCCTGACAGACTTGAAAATTATTTTGGTTGAAATTGGTGTCTGGCTGCATGGTTACAACATGAGGAGTTTTCCTCCCTCCCAGGGAGAGGGAAAAGTATCTGCAGCCTCTCAGAATTCCTGAGCCCAGGGCCTTGGGGGTCCTGGGCCTGAAGCTGTACTGTGGGGTTACACTCCCCTCTTTACCCAGACCACACCACCTTCATGCAGGTGACATGTAAATCCAGTCACAACCATGTTCAGTGTCCATGGGACCTGGGCATCTCTGGCGTTATTGAAACTGTAGGCCAAAATGGGCTACAGGTTGTCATCAAGTAGGATTTAAAGAGAACAGTGGGGATGGCTGACCTGTCCTAGAGAGAAGAGTAGGAATTGTCTTGTTTCTAAAAGCACCGCTATCCTGAGGTCTGGGAGCGGAGTCTCTGCTTTAGACAGAGGAGGGCATGATGTGTGTGTATTCAGCCTCAGGCTCACAAGTGGAGTTGTTTGGTGGTGGCTATTCCACCTTTTTCACTTCAAGCTTCTGCTCTGCATTAAAAGCACAAGGGATGTCGTCTTTTTCTAAGACACTGAATGCAAATGTAAGACCTGGAGTGAAATCTCAAGTCCATGCTTTCTTTCCTCTTCTGGATTCTCATAGTTCCTGTGGTTTAAGGCTATTTGACAGGTAGCCATGGGTGAAAAATCCCTAAGGAAGTGGTTGGAGGGAGTTGCTGGATGTTGGGAGAAATCCAGTGAGGAAGAGGAGGTGGAGGGAGGAAGAAAGGAAGAGAGGCAGCTGTCTGTCCTGTTTTTTAAATTCAGCAGCTCTAGTACAGGGAAGAAGATATTTGAGTTTTCTTTCCAGATGCATAGATGGGTGTTTCTAAGCCTGGACCAGCTGGTTGTCTGTGTGCCAACAGCTCAGCAAAGGTGGGCTCTTGGCTCTGCCTTGCACAAGGTGACCTGTCAGCAAAGTGTCCATCCTTTCATTACTCCTTGATGGGAGATCCTTCAGCAAGGCCTTCTCCCTGCACTGCCCTTATGACTGAAGTGCTGTGTGGGAGCTGTCACTGGGCAGGTGTTTGCAGGCCCTTTCTCTTGGACTCCTGCCACTTAGGAAGCCACAACTGAAGTGTATAACTGCAAGGACAGCTTTTCATGTCGTGATCCCATTGGGGAAGGCAGTAACAGAATGGTTGATGGAACAGGACTGTTGGGCTGAGGTGATAAAAACAGATTTGTGATGAACCCACCTTGAACAGGCCCCAGGTCTGGCTCTGGCATGTGGGACAGGCACTGACCTGTCTGCAAGGAGGTCTCTCTTTATATGTGGGAACAGTTTGAGATGCTCCCTGCTACTGCTCCTTTTCAGGCTTCATTTCAGGGAAATGACCTCAGCAGGTGCTTCCAGAACCCTGGAGACAAAAGTCTATTCATCCATACAGGAGGCTTCTTGAAGAAAAATCCTTCAAATTTCTAGACAGCCACACTTCCCTTCAATGAGGTGAAGCTTTCTTGTGTTGCCCAGCCTCCACCTCATATAGGTGATAAATCAACAAGGAGAAATAAAAGCTCCTGCTCAGTAGAAAATCTTCTCTTAAAGAGGAAAAAAAAGTCTGTGAATGTAAAAAATCCTAGTAGAAATATTTATTTTTCTAGGCTGCAGTTGGTTTTGTTGTGTTGATGCTGCTTGTGGCATGCTTTTGCAACAGTGGTTTCATTCTGCAGTCTGCCAGTTGCGTACCTGCCCCTCACTTTAACACCTAGACAGGCCCAACTTCTCCCCAGGCTGGAGCTGGTTTGAAAGACACCAGCTAAACTAATAAATACTTCTTGTGATGAGTTGCAAATTTTGTTTAATTGAATCTTTGAAGGCAAAAAGGGGAGTGAAGGGCCCATTAAATGAATTATTTCAATATAGCAATCAGGTGATGCAGGCTCTTCTGTGTTTATTAAAAGGCCAAGTCAGCTCTAAGCTCAGCTGTGCGAGAACAGCCCAGAAAAGCCGGCCAGTTTTTGTACTCTGCTCTAGGGCCAGATCTCTCTCCCTGAATAGCATATTTTAAAGTGGCCATGTGAATTCTTATTAGGCATCCAAACATAGATACAAACTCATGCATTGTAAACAGAATTACCCTGCACAGAAACTGAGCAAAATGCAGTAAGGTCTTGTCTTTTCTTTATCAGGTTACCCAGGCATGTTTTTTTTCCAAAAAGTCCGCCCACGCAGAGAGACTGTAGAATGCCAAAGCTGCATGAATTTTAATTATGCTAGACATGCAACAAGGGGCTACCTTGTAAAGAATAATGTTAATAAAACATAGATATGAGCTTAATTCTGCTTAATAAGCAGCCCTGGCAATGCACATTTTAGATGTAATTTACACGGCGTGGAAATTTGGTACAATTCTTAAGAGGTGTCTGCACACAGACTTTCAAACTCAACAGTGCCTTCCTATTGGAAGAGATTTGTTGCTATGCTGCTGTAAAATGGTGAATTAGGCCATTCATAATAATTGGCCAGAGATGGGCGTCTTTCTTTTTTCCATTCAACTACAGCAATGTGCACACACATTTTAAAGTGGTATTAAATGTAAATCTCTTCCTTAATTTTCATGTATGCATTTTCAGTAGCTCTGCAGATAAAACAGCAAAAAACCTGCATATGTTTGTATCTGTAGTTAGCTCTGTATGTACAGAATTAGTAAAGCAGAGATATGCCTAATGACTGAATCTACAGAACACAGCCCATGGCTTTTGAAGGCTCTATGAAAAATAAACAGGATATTCTGTTAGCAACCCTGCGGGAATTATTGCACTTCACTAAGGAAAGATGCCAATAACCTCCGTTCTGACCTAGATAGATTATTCTGTTTAGAAAGGTAAGGGAATGCAATTCTAGATCTCTTCTCTGCTCAAGTCACCAAAGCCCTGAAATTCAGCCAGGCCTTCATTTTAAACCTCAGCACTACCGACAGAAGAGTTTATTTATCAAGAGAATGAAACCTCAAAAATGGCAGTGTCTTGAAATACTGATATTGGTCATGCAGAGGCTCCTGTATGTTTGGGGTGGGGATATTTCCTGAGCACAGTGAGTTGATCCTCTAACAGCTCCAGGGAGTCTGAACCTCTGCCTGTTCCTCAGTTCCAGATGGGGTCTTTCTCCACAAACTGCAGGACGAACACTGGCATATCTCTCCAATGTCATCCAAACAGTCTGTCTTGGTTATTTTATGAATTCGTGCTACCCTTGCATTCTATTTTTCACAGGGTGCACTGTGCAGCTTTGCAGACTGGGACTGAAGTGAGGAGCAAGCCCAGAGAGAAGAGGCATGAGAGAAAAATCGTCATAATAACTATATAATAGAGATACTATTTTATATATAAATATGTTTTAAAATTATGTTCCTTAAGGAAAAATGCCATATTGGCCCAGTTTGCTCAAACAATTCAGCTTCTGTTGGTAGCAATGAGGAGGGCAGCCTGTGAATTTCACAGGGGCTAGTTGGTTTGGAACAGTGTAGGCTGCACAACCCTCAAAGAGGAGTAGCTGATACAGATGAAAATGGAAAATGTTTTGAGCCCTGTTCGCCCAAATGGAAGTTGAAGGAGAGAACTTCCACTGTTAGAGATGAAAGCACATGGAGGCTTTTCTGTTTCACTTGGCACAAAGGTAATGTTTCACCAGTGAGAATGACAGTGCAGGAGCATGATGAGGTTGGCCTTCCATTCTCCGGCTCAAGACTGCTCTGGGCTTGCTTGGTGTTCGTGAAAGCTTGGGCTCTTCAGAAAGTTTTGTATAGTTGGGGCATGACTGGACATGTGCAGAGCAGATGTGCATGTCAGTTATGTCACCAGGAGCTCATGGCATTGTGCCTGTGTTCAGAACCAAACCCTGTGGACTCCGTGGCCATCTATAGATACAGGCAGACCTGCATGTTGACAAATGCAACACAACATTCAGTTTCGCAAGCTTTGGCTTAATTCAGTCATTGCAGAAGCAGGAAAGACCTGGGAGAAGCCTTTCTTCTTAAGAGTTGCAGCAACTCTCTTTTCAGATCCACAAATCATCAGGAAAAAAAAATACTGTGACCGACTTTATCACTGATTAGGATAATTTTTAAGTGCAGAGCTGCTGGTCTGAGTTTACAGCTATACAACAAAACAAATTAGTCACATGTCAAAATAACTGGAACTTCTCTAATATGGGGTGGATAAACCAGCATTTTTTTCACCAAAGACTTGAAGACTACAGGCAAAAAAAGTATCTTTATATACAGATAGAAAACCTTTTACTTGAGAAGATATGAAGATATGCTCGCATCCTTTGAAGATGAAACTTTGGATAATTCACTGGCAGTTCAGACAGTGATTCTCTGATTGCAAACAGCTTTCTTTAGGCCATGCCTGTACCTTGTACTGCAATAATTCTTTGATGTCAAGTGAAATAATCCGATAGAGAAAATTAAAATATGAAGCATTTTAGCTACAGGAAAGGGAAGAAAAATCTTTATCGACTGGGATGGTGAAACCTGCTAAAAAAAAGGTGGCAGTAGTTAAAAAGATATCAACAGCCTGGAGAACCTGATTCCACCTTGTTTTGGTATGCATAGAGAGCAAGAGTAAAAATCAAGAAGTAATGCCAGAGTTTAGTTAGTCTTTATGGACATAGTGGGTGGCTGTTTCAATGGTCTTTTCCCCCCAATACATTAAAATAATTTAGAGCTGAAGTCCAGAGGTGAAGAATGTAGAAAATTTTTAGAATTTAGAAGTGAAGTAGTTAAGAAGATTATTTTGCTAAAACTGGTAATTCCTAGGGCGTGTCACCAACTGGTTTAAAATGCTCTGGTCAGCTGGAAACATGCTTCACCCGTACACCTTCAAGACTCGCATAATCCCGTCCTGCCATTGCTACTCGCCAAAGTGTAGCAGTGTCGTCTCTTCCCAGCCGAGATCCCCTCTCCCTCCACCCCGACGCCTGTGCACTCCCTCAAAGGATCTTGCTCGTCACATAACTAACGTGGCAGCTACCATCACTATCTGTCACCTGAACTTGAAATCAGGAGAGCACCATCCTTGTGGCAGCAGCAGCAGTTACTTCTCTGGATAACCAGAGATGTATTTCCACCTTCAGTTTTGTTCGGTGCGGTTTTGTGGCTGGAGATAGGCGGCAGCCGGCCCAGCACCTGCTGATGGCGGTGTGTCGTGGGACCGCTGTTGCCGGGGGCAGCCCAGAAGTGCCCACGGCCGCTGGAGCCGCCCGCACGCTCCCCGGCCGAGGAACCGGCCGCTGGCAGAGCAGCCCTCGGGCTGCCGGGGTTGTCCCTTCTCTCTGCTTCCACGGAGAAGCAGGGAAAGCCACGGACACGCTTGGCTGCCGAGGCTGGGTGCTCGGGTGCCGTCAGCAGCGGCCAGGGAGGTTGCCGGGGTGGCTGCACGAGTGGCAGGCGGCTCCGTCAGGAGGGCTGCAGTCCCAGGGAAGCCCGGCTGCCGGCGGGGGCGGCGGGTCTGCCCGGGCGGAGGGGCAGAGCCGCCGCGGAGCTGCAATTGCCTCGCTTTGCCTGCGCGGTATTTCTCATCCAAACCTCGATCACGTAGGATTGCGTAGAGCAAGGCGAGCGGGAGCAGCTGCAATTCTCCCCGAGCCTGGAGCCCGGCTCCTGCCCGGCCGCCGCGGGGCTGCGGGGCTCCCCGCCGCCTTGGCAACAGCCCTGCGCAGCGTGGGCGTCCGGGGGGGGCTTCCCCGGCCCCTCCCTCCGCTCTCCTCCCCCCACCTCTCCTCGCCTTCCCCCTCCCGGGTCGGGCAGGAGGATGCAGGCGGGAAGCGGGCGCGGCTCGGCTCCTCCTCGCCCCGCCGCCGTCGGGCGGCACCGCGGAGCATCCTGAGCCCCGCACGGAGCAGCAGCAGCATCAGTGGCAGCCGCACCCCCCCGCCCTTCTCCTCCTCCACCTCCTCCCCGCCTTGCATCGCTCCTCCCGCCGCCGTCCCCGCCGCGGCAGCCGGGCCCGGGGCCGCCCCGGTGCCGAGCGCTCGGCGGCCGCCCGGTCGGCCGGACGATGTGGGTTGCTGCCGTCGGGGAGAGCCGGTGCCGGGGCAGAGGCGGCGAGCAGGGCAGGAGAAGCTGCGCCAGTCATGGCGCTGTGAGCCCGGGGCGCCGAGCTGCGGCGATGTGAGCCCGCACTCGCGGCCGGGCGCGCTTTTTTTTTTTTTTTTTTTTTTTTTTTTTTTTTTTTTTTTTTTTTTTTAATTTAATTTTTTTCTCTTCTTTTTAATTTGTTTGCTGGCCTGCTGCTTTTTCCCGTGGTTGCTTCTTTTTCCTTCCCCTCCCGCCCTCTCTGAGAGCAGAGTGGGTAGGGGGGGAGAGGAGAAAGAGGAGGAGTGCGAACAGAAATGCAGCGCGGCTCCCCCTGAGCCCGGCCGCGGAGCCGCGTCCATGTGCGCGCCCTGCCGCGCAGCGCCTCGGAGCCACCGCGCTGGGGCCGGGGCTGCGCGCGGGCCGAGGGGTCTCTGACTCATCCCACAGCCCCTCGCCGAAGGGCGGCCGGAGGGAGGAAGCGCCGCCGCCTGCGCCCGGGCGGAGCGGAGCGGCACCGCGCCGCAGGGACCCGCGGATCCTCCGCGTCCCCCTATCCTTTGGACACAGCGGACCTTCGCCAGCGGGGCGGCCGCTCCCGGATCTACGCGGCGCTGCCAGCCCGGCCGGGGGTCTCGCCGACGGCCGCCCGCGCCGGGATTTGCGCTCCCCGGGGACAGACCCATGGGCGGCGGGGTCCGGCGTCCAGCCATGGTTGTTAGCCTGGGCGCCCTGCTCCGCCTGGCCGGCTGAGCCCTCCCCGGCGCCGGGACTCGGGGCTGCAGCGCGTTAAGCGGGTCGTCCCCGTCCCCGGTCTTCGCGGGGCGCGGCGGCGGCTCGGCCCCAGCGCGCCCGGGCGGCGCACCCCGGAGCGGAGCGGCGCGGCGCGGGGGGCCCATGAGCGGCGATGGCAGCGGCTATCGCCAGCTCGCTGATCCGGCAGAAGCGGCAAGCGAGGGAGTCCAACAGCGACCGGGTGTCCGCCTCCAAGCGCCGCTCCAGCCCCAGCAAGGACGGGCGCTCCCTATGCGAGAGGCATGTCCTGGGGGTCTTCAGCAAAGTGCGCTTCTGCAGCGGCAGGAAAAGGCCGGTGAGGAGGAGACCGGGTGAGTACGGCGGGCCGGGGCCGTGGGAACCCGCTTCGCGGAGAGGGGCAGCCCCAGACGCGCTGGGGTGGCTGCCCCGGGGCTCTTCCGGCACCGCCGGGTACCGGCTGGGGACGAGGCTTGCTCCGCGCTCAACTTTGGCCTGAGACCTGGCAGATCTCCTCCCCTGGTCTGATGGGATGGGTAGGCAGTGACCTGCTGCCGGCATCCCTTCGCTGCTGTCCGAAGCGTGCGCACAGAGGGTCCTCCGGCAAGAGTGGCCCAGAGGTTTCATTTGTCCGAGCTTTACCCAGAATTGTGTTTTTCTACTTCTTCATACATAAGTTTTTGAAATGGTCTCTCATTTTCTGTATGGAGACAAGAAAATCGACAAACTAAGGATCAGTTAAAATTGTAGCCATTTGATAACTAAATCCATCAAGTGCTAGTTCAAGAGCAGAGTTGTACAGGGAATTTCATTAGCTTACAAAGCTTTCTCGATGGTAGCTGCACGACAGTTACACCTGATATTGAATTT
The DNA here is from genome assembly GCA_013400495.1 of Nicator chloris. NCBI lineage: Eukaryota > Metazoa > Chordata > Aves > Passeriformes > Pycnonotidae > Nicator > Nicator chloris. The sequence goes on from WAAE01022433.1 coordinate 258,263, forward strand.
GTGAGGATCTAGAAATGCTCTTTAGGGTAGTCCTTTTTTGTCTTCTTTCTTTTCTTTGTTCTTTTATGCTTGTGTGTGCTCAGTCTTGGTTCCTTGTGAAGAACTTCACTTTGGTGTACATCCTAATGCTCACATTCCCACGATGAAGTCCCACCACCCACAGTTTCAGTTCTGAGCACTGCTGTGTGCTCTCAGCTGTCCTTGGTAGGCGTGAGAGCTCAGCACCTGGCAAGAATAGGCCCTCAATAATTTCTGAGTGGAATTATGATTTATGTCTTGCTTTATTTTTTTCACTGCGATAAGTCACTATAAAGGTAAGAAAACAGAGATTGGTTTGAGAAGCTGCTGTGAAGATGTAGTTTTCTCAAGATGTTCTTCAGTATAATGGTTAAAAAAGAGGGATACTCATTCACTTAGCCATTCAGGATGTACTATCAACCTGTGTAACCCTCCCATGATTTCCATATACATTAGTCTTGTGTTTGTCAACCAGTCTCTCCATGAAGCCCTTTCTCCACAGCTGAGGTCTGTTGGTAATGGCTCTCCACCAAGGTGTCAGAGGTAGCTAAAGGCTGCTCTTCTTGTCTGTAGACTGATGTACGTGACCTGGACTCATCTAAACAAGGGAAGGAACTGGGAGCAAACCTCTCACCAGAGAAGGCCACTTCTTTCAACACTGTTGTCAGCAAAGGGGAAAGAATAGTCACTCTGGATTGTTGTCAGCACTCCAGATTCACAGGCTGTGGGGCAGGGATCCTATTTAGTTACGAGAATGTTTGAAGACTCAATGCATGGATTAGGCTATGCAATCCAGTTTCTTTAATGGTCTGCTTTAAAGAAGGTATCACAAGAGGCTGTAAAGTACTTAAAATATAGTACGATTTGAAATGTTCAAAGGGGTAAAATTGCCTATCTTTTTTTTCCTACTCAAGTTATGATGAGCGGTGGCTTGCTGGACTACCCTATATATTAGTTAATCTGTGAGCCAAGACCAGAACACGGCTCTTGTCCAAAAAGTGTTGGCATTTTGTCTTGGGAATCACTCTTTGCAGGATCAAGAATGGGAACTGGGAGTCTTACTGATGTAACTTTTTCTATTGCTCTTTCCTCTCCATCTTAATCTGCTATTAAATGCAGTCTCCTAAGGATTAAAAGGGCTTGGAAGTATAGATCTGTTACCTAGATTTCAAGATGCTCAGTCGCATAAAAGTTTGAGTGACTTTCAGCAGGATGTGGTTGGGAAGGCTTTCTGTTGCTCCTACACCAGTGCTCCCAGCTACACAGGTCCAATTCTGCTTCCTTGGACTCAGTAAATGCGTGTCAAGAATCGGTGAGTTGTAAGAATTCCCTCAACTTGCATGGACTTTTATGCTGAGGAACATTTTCGATAACTCACAGGCGAGAGTGATTTAAGGGAATCTTTTTATTGACTTAGAAGGAGAATCAGTGCTACTCAGTGTTGTAAAAATAGAGCTGCTCAATCTTCAGAGCTGTCAGTCAATCCCTTTTAACCAGTACTGTATTCGTTTTATAAAATCCAAGAACTAGAGGAATTAAGTTGTTATGAAAAAAATCTAAATGTCCTTTCCTAGACTATGGACTGTGTCTGTTTTACTTCCCTACATTCATCTCTTAACTAGGGATTTGTTTCACTGGTACATCATATTCCTGGTCTTGGGTGTGCTGCTCAGGAGGCAGCATGCTACAGGGATTCTGCTGCTCAGATTGTTTATTCAAGGGATTGTATTGTGCCCAGATAATTTGCTCATTTCAGAATCCAGTTTCTGCACAGAAAATGACATGCAAATGAATTGAAAGTGGTTTAAAGAAATGTGCATACATTGTGCAGTGACCCACAACCCCAGTGATTATATGTACTTAATGATATGCTGGTTCAGTAGTTTGTAAGTCAGTGAAGGGAATGAGAGAAACACAGTGTTCAAAAGAGGTACAGTTGGATTTGGAGATGATACAGTGCTAGGGGATCTCTCCTTACCTTTTTAAACATGACCTTGTCTTATTACTATGGGGAGTTACTGTCAGAATACTTTGAATTTACAGAGTGGTTTTCATCTATAGTACTCAACAAGCTCTACTGAATGGAGAGGATTCTTCCCATTTTACAGAAGGCGAAACCAACTCCAGCTATGGAGCAGTTACCTGACACAGAAACCCAATTCCCAATGCTGGGACCAGCACACAGTGCTTTAGGCCCTGCTGCCACTGAGGTCAGGATGCAGCAGTGGTGGAGCTGTAGCTTGGATGTTACACAAATACAACTCTGATGGAGGTTCATGTTCCCTTTGCTTCCATAAAGTAACTGTGTGAGCTTACATCAGTTAAGTAAGCTGTTTATTACATGTTTTAATATGTGACTCAAAGAGTGCTGTAACTTAAGTATTCAGTAAAGACGTAGGTGAGCAGAGGTACTTGGCACTTGTTGGCACCTTGTGCTCCACTTTGCAGCCTGTGTGAAGTGAGAGTGACATACTCCTGCTCTCTTATGGGAAGGGAGAATTTGCACCCCAGAGCAGTTGAGTCTCGAGTACTGGGTATGTGTAGTCGAAGGTTTTGGCAAGCTGTGGGAAACCAGATCCATGCAGGGATATCTTGTATAATCAAAGCTATCAGCTCCTGGGGAAAACAGATTCATTTGTCTGTTTTGCAGAAACATCTCATTTGTTAGTTGCAATACGGACTGTGTTGTGAAATGAGAACTAATTTTGTCTGTCTTTTCAATGAGCTAAGGCAGCTGTCTCACATGCACACTGTGTTCTTTAGAGCTCTTGGATGTGTTTTGCTCCAAGATGACTTACTAGTTTTAAATAGGCCAAATAAGGACACTGAGTGCTGTGGACTAAACTGAACATTTGGACACATGGGCTTAATCCCATTATTGTGAGTTAACACAGGTGATTTGCTGCAATTGTACATCTATAAATTATATATTTTGATCTGAACCATAGTGACTTGATAGGGGATTCAAAAGAAATTACTGTATGGCGTGGCTTGTCGGTGCAGGTTCAAGAGGTGGATTCCTCCTCAGGGACTGATGGATCTGAGAGTTGAATCTGGGAGACTTGACAAGGAGCTTTCTCCACTTGACTTCACTGCCAACAAAGAGTTGAACCAAGTACTTTCATCCCCTTTGTGTCTGAATTAAAGCATCCAAGCATGTCCCTTCTTTGGCTGTTTTGTGGCAGTCTGAAAAGCCTGAGCTGGTGGGTCCAGCCTGTTTGTGAAAGCTGTGACTGTTGCTTCACCAGCCATCTTCTCAGGCAGAGCGCACCCCAGAGAGCTGGGGTGGACGTGGCCTTCCATCATGCCATGGCCACTGAACAGCAAAGCTGAGCAAATTGCCAGCCTTGCACAAAGGGAAACAGGCTGGAGCATCAGGCACAATATCTGTGGGGATTGCTAGAAGTTTTATCCCAGTGAAATCCACTGACAAGGTGTTATTACTCCAGGAAATCATATTTGAATTGAGGCAGCTTTGGGTAAGGTGATGCCAGGTGCTGTGTAACATTGTTTTAGTCCCCTCAGATGCTGCTTTTATAGATGAGTTACCAGCTCAGAATACAGAGCTCATTCTTAAACAGGTTTTTCACCCCAGGAAAAAAAATGCATGTTTTTCATTCCTTTTTTTTTCCCTATCTTGTACGTATTTTGTGCTTTTGTAGGGAAAGGATGCTTTTCCTTAAGGACATATAAAGCTTTCTTCCAAAGTGAAGGAAATCGCTTGCACATAGAAAAAAAGCAGTAACTTAAAGCGTGTTTTCCCTTTGCCGTATTTCTCATTTTGAATAATAAATAGAGATTTGGAACTTAAATATATGAATGTGGATATTTTTGCAGCAGTATAAGTAAAATATAAGAGCAACTTTAGTTGAAGGACATAGAAGGACTTGTTTCATTCAGAGATTCATTTAAAACATTTGAGAAGTCTGTCATCTGCAAGCTGTTAAATTCCCTGACTTAAATCCTGAAGTCCTTTCTGATTTCATGCAGGGTAAAAATGATGATTGAAGCTCAGGGTAAGAACCACCTTTTTAGCTCATAGTTATTGCCTGCTTTTGTGGGGTGGTGCATCTCAGAACAGCTATAATACTTGCTCAACCTGTGGAATTTGTCCACTTTGTTGTTGCTGTCCAAATGCCTGCTGCATTACGCAGGGCATAGCTGCTCTCTCCTGCTGCAGGAGAATTCCATCTGGATCCCAGCTCTGCTCTGTAAGCGTGTCCATGCGTGTCTGGGTGTGTGCCCAGCCAAGTGGGGTTCATTGCATTCTTCTGCCTGCTCCTTTGTAGAATTTGGTGCTGTGTCCTGTATCTAAGAAGTGGCTGACAGGAATGGAAATGGCTGGAAATGTGGCATCACCTGGACAGCAAGAGCTCATAGAAGCACTAGCTGAGATAAAGGCATGGATGCCAAGTCTCCAGCCAGACATGAGCCTGGATAACACCAAGGGGAAGGGCACAGCCCTCAGGGCATGTGTCCTCCTCCTTGGTTGTGGCAGTGCTGTAAGCTCCTTCTGCACCACCCATGCTGATGAATGCCAACATAATCAGGAGGGAGGAAAAGGCTCCCTCCTGCTCATGACAGCTCGGCAGATGGGTTTCGTTTTATCCAGTTATCCCTGGGGGTGGTATCGCACACGTTCGTGACTTGCAGATGTGGTGGATGTCACGGTGTGTGGCTGCACTCAGTTACTGAGGGGTCAGATAGCAACCCTGAGCTCTGAGTCTCTAAAATCTGGGGAAGAGCTGCTGTTCCCTGGTTTTCTCCAAGGCATGGAAAACTCAGCTACCAGCCTGCTTCCTAACACAGCTTATGGGCAATCATGTCAGTCAGTAAGCTGCTTCGTACTAGTTCTGGACTCAGTATGGTTGGTGCCAAGAAAATCCATGGAAGTCATCCAAGCTCTGAGAGGGATGGATATCTTCTGTCCCCATGGCCCTAGGGGTAGCTGTGCTTGTGAGAGCAGTGGAAATTGTCAGCCAGCAGAGGCTCACCATTAGATCAATACAAATGATTGATTCCTCAATCACCAGCCAAACAGGAGAGTCAAGGCAAAAAGTGGTTCGTGAGTGATTATTTTCCTTCACCATAAAAGATCCATATAAATCAGTTCATCATTGACTGGTACAGCTGTTGGGGTTTTATTTTGGAGGGAGGGAGGTAAAGATGCAGTTTCATTTAGAAGATTCTGATAAGTGTACTTTTCTTTAACTTTCAGGTATTCTTCTAAATGAAATGTTCCTTTGAAATATAAACCAAAAATCTTGAGTTCCAAAAAAATACCGAAATGGAGATGAGGTTTTCTTTTTCCTTGCTTTGCTGAATTCAACATAAATTTAGAATAATTCCAGTAGATCAGATACTTCATATTTTAACAGATAAGTTACCTATTAACCAAAACAATCATCAGCTTGACTTGGGCAGTGAGGAGAGCAGAGCTGCCATGGGAACTGATGAGGCTGTTTGAGAGACAAACATCATCTTGAGTCTCACTGTGGTGGGGGGCAAATGCAGTTGGGCTTACTGCTTTTTTTCCTCCCCTCCCAAACAGGAATACCATGAACCACAGTGGCCAGGTAGGCGTTTTTTTCATCCGCCTGACATTTGTGTCATTTGATCTATCCTTCTGAACAGTCCTAGATGTGCACATTACTTCTGAGATTTTTCTACTCCGGCACAGTTGAAACCAAACTGTGATTTGTTATTATTAAAATCAAAGGAAGAATTTTATCAAGCAAAACATGTAAGAGATTGACATCCCTTTCATATTTGCAAGCTCCATGGCTTGGCAGAAGGTGACCAGGAGCGTAGACAAGAACAGGTCAGAGAAAGCAGGTCCAAAGAACTAACTTTCATATAAAGAACTAATCACTGAATACAGATATGTTTCTGTATGCTCCGTGTGCTGTCATAATGTCACTGTCATGACTGCATTATTGTTGTGTCTTGATCTCAGAAATGTTTTGAGAAGTGACCTGTACTGAAGTCATCTACTCCGTGCCTGGGCTGTACTTGCTGCAGTCGGTCAGGGAACAGTACCTTTGTACTGTGTTCTCCTGTTTAATATGTGGTTCATCTCTATTCCCCAGCTAACACAAGATTCTTCATGTTAATGCATTATCCTTTCTGAGCATGGAACAGGCTACTACATCTATTGTTTTATCTTCACCCTCTTCTGACATATAGCAGAATCCTGAAATAACTCAGCCTTTCCAGAGGCTGGTTTTACTTTGCATCTCTATAAAAGCTGTAGGAGAACCATGGACACACCCATGGGTGCCTCTCCAGCTTGCAGGAACAGGGGGTTTGTGCTTTGAGGGAGTCAATGCAAAAGCACAGAGACTGAGTTTGTGCAGCATGGTCACAGGGTTGTAGGGCTACAGCTTCTTAACAGTACCTCTGAAAATAGCAGCTACAACACATTTCTAAAATGGTAAAGCAGAAGGCATCTTTCTTGAGAGCTGTGGAACGCAACTGTGGGATTCACTGTTCAGGCAGACCACTCACTTCGGCTTTTCCAGCTCCCACGCTGCAGCTCAGACAAATAACTGTGCTTGTTCCAAGCACTGAAATGGGGATTTCTGGCACCCTAATGGAGCTTATGTGGCTGCTGAGAAAATGCACCTGGATGCAAGCTGGCACTTGCCAAACACCTCTTCTGTCCTGTGTTCATTCCAGAATGCCCTGGCCAAAGGTGACAGAGGGACAAAGCCACGAACCAGGATGGTGACCTGAGTCCTGAGCCTTTCCGGTCTTCTGGGAGGAGCTGCTGGCTGGTTGCTGGTGTGATGAGGCTCCATGCAGCAGCTCCAGGCATTTCTGCTCTCTGCCCTTTCCCTGTGGAGCAGGCTGTGGCAGGAGGTGAAGGTTAATGCTGGAAGCAGCAACATCATGGAAGGGGTCTATGCAGCTGTGTTGCTGCATCTGCTCTGTGGCTTTGGGTTTGTCACGAGGAGGTGACTGTTCTGCTGTGCTAGGGTACCCACTGAAGAGATGCTGCTAGGGGTTCTGTGGCTCTAGGCAGAGCTCTTAAGCTTGGAACACTGTTGAGCTCTTGTGCACAATAGCAAGGGGGGAAGTAGCAGTAGCAGCTCCCCTCTCTTCTTGGCAGCATGTGCACCTGTTGCACCTGAAGTTTTGTGTGGGAGGTGGAATTTGTGCAATCCAGTCTGACTTACATCAGTGCCCCCTCCTCCTTCAGTGCTACGGAGCAGAAAAACTCAATTTCCAATGGTGCTTGGCTGTGTTCCTGAAGAGGAACCCTCAGCTGTGGGCCTTTGGTACTTCACTGGCCAGAAGATGGGCAGCTGTGGTGGAAGGAGAGAAGCAGTTATGCTGTCACCTGCCTGTGTTCCCCATCTTTCTTCCTGGGACCTTTTCAGCACAGCAGTTCTTGTTTGGAGTGTGCGACTTCATTGATAGATGTCAGACAATGGCTGGTTGCCTCTCATGGTGGGGGCTGTATGTGAGGATGAAGATCCAGGGCTAGATACAGCCGCTATGCAGTAGTGGAGGGCACAGAGCTTCTCTGACATCCCACAGCAGCATCTATGGAGTGCTCTGTGCACTCCTGTCTCACCCACCCTCCAGCAGCCTGCTTTGTTAGGGGCATGTATTACATCCAGTGGACAGCTACATGCTGTGAACTGGCAAAATAACCACGGAGAGGCAATGTAATTCTGTTACTTCTGCCTCTTCTCCAGCTGAAACCTGATTGCAGTTACGAGAAAGATAAAATTCTCCTGAAATGGTCCTTTCTTGAGATACTTAAGCATTTTGGATTGAAATGAAGGAACAAAAGAGAGGTCTTGGGGTTAATGGAACATGCTCGCTTAATTGATATTTATCTAGAACAGCATAGTTGGCTGTCTCCTCCCCTTGCTGGCTGCACAGATAGTTTCTTTGCTCGGCAGTTGCCACCCATGTTGCCTGAGCTGCCAAATACGTTTCATTCATCCCCGAAGCAAAACTGTTTGCAAAAGGTCAAGTGGATGGTCAAGCTGCAAATGAAGCCAGGTTGCAAAAAGCTAGTCCACATTTTCCAGAACATTGAGAAGCAGTAGAAATTAGCAAAAAGACAGCTGGTTTTGGCTTCCAATGTCCATCTTAGTGTTGGGTTGCTGAAGGGCTCTCTGGGGACTTGGAGTCAGTGGGCTGCAGGAGATGCAGGGCTCAGATGCTGGCAGGTGAGGGGCTTGGACCATCCAGCTGTTCTGTAGCTGGTGGTTTTCCTGGCACAGCACCTGTAACTGGAGCCGGTGTGAGTCACTGGCTGCCTCTGGCATTGATCTGCAGCCGTCCCTGCGGTCGTTCTGTGGTGATCAGCGTCACACTCTCGCAGGGGTTGTCTGTTACTGTGGCTAACGGGGCTGGCAGAGCATGTGGTGGAACCAGTAATTCTCTGCTGGCTTTTGCAGTGAGCTGCGGTGCTCATCAGTATGGGCTCTGCCTGCTGGCAGACACACAGCATCAGTAGTGAAACATTTCTAAATGTTTCTTTTGGCTTTCAGCTAATTTCACTCTGTGCCACTCCAACCTTCTTTGCTTCCATAAAAATTTCTCCTTCTATTTTTCTTTCTGCTTCTGCTCTACTTTTCATTAAATAAATTCTAAGATGTTAGAGCTACAGCCCCATAGCAGCTCTTGAATGATTAGCAAGCACCAAGTGAAGTTTTAGAGCTTTCTCAGCCCTCCTGGGCTGCTGGGGGAACAGGAGCTTTGTTCAGAAAAGTGTTGGAGAGGCGGATTTTCTGTTTTCACTCCGTCTGCACTGTGGCATCCTCAGCACACATATCCCTGGAGAGGCAGCTCACTGATTTCAGCTCTCTTCTGAGATGGTAGTTGGGTGGCAGGTAAACCTGCCTGTCTCACTGGGGTCCTGAGGGCTGCCTGATACCAGAAATGAGGTGTTTGTGGTGAGAGATGAGCAATAAAACATAATTGTTATTTAAAACAGAGCTTTAGATGAAACGAAGTGGATGATGGCTTTCTCACACCTGGAGCATTTTCATTAGTTTGAAGGAAACCTTTGGCTCTAATGGAAAATTAAAATCATTATGCAGATTAGAAAAGGTATACTTTAACAAAGCAAAAGGAAAGAACTTTGAGTTATATGGTAGAATTTTGGCCATTTTTATCATCATCTTGCTCTTTGAAGTATAATGTTTCAGACCAGAATGGCACAAGCAGGACATTTTCATTACGCATTTGTGTTGTATAAGATGTGTTGAAGTTTAGTAGCAGCACAGTTTTGAGTCAAATATGCTTCCAAACTGATACAGAAATGCTTAAGCTGCACTAGTGTAGTGAGCAAAAAAATTCTTGTAATATAACCCAACTGATTCAAGCTTTAATTTTTTCCACATCACAGGCTCATTACCTGTTAAATAAAGGAGTTTCACATGCTCATCCCATTGGAAAATGCTGTGAGATTGCTTCAGGAATACTGTAGCAAAAGAGGATGTTCTCACTTGGGACTATTTAAAGCTTGCAGAATGACACAGGGACCTTAATTTTTCACCAAGTTGCCACGCAGTGATTACCCAGGGCACTTCTAAGGGCTGGTGTTGGTAGGACCGGGTACCTTCCCTGAGACTGATAGCATCTGAAGTGATTAATTTCTCCTCAGTGCTTGTTGGTAGTATGTTCTGTCCATTTTCTGTTTTAATGAATTTACTTTTCTAGGCATTCCGAGCAGGGTGGAAATTGATGGGGTTGTTTCCATAGTGTGTTTTGTTTGTATGAGGGACTTCTTGGCATTTCTGCAGTATTTCAGTCTTGCTGGGTTGACAGGGGAAGTGAAGAGATTTAGCATCAGGGAATAGCATAAATTCCAACACTGTGGCAGGCCTGAACAGCAGGGATGGTGTCTGCTCTGCTCATGTAAGCACTATTAGTGATGGGGTGCCTTGCATGGGGAGCTTCAAGGTAAGGGGAGATGGGGACTCTGTTGTGGAGCCCTTCAAAAACTCAGAGTACAGAATGTGCTAATGCCACCAAGTCATGGTCACCCAGCAGCAGGGCTGAAAGGGACCCCCACTGTTGATTAGTCCAACCTCAGTCCTATGCTGATTCCAGATGTGCATTCCTTAGAAGGATGTTCTTAAACTTGTTTTCTGCATCCTCCCATGGAACAAATTCTGGCTAGAATGTCCTAGTATCCAAACCACATCTTTTTAGGAAACTGGGAAGACATCTGATTAACAGCGAAGAAGTTTTATGTTGAGTGTTGGAGTCAAGAGAACAAAACAAAGTCTTTCTAACTCTACACACAGAGCACTGCCACAACATTCCCTAGGATTTCTGAGCCATCAAACAAGTCCTTGGGATGGGTCTGACGTGTAGCTCTGTAGGAAGTCTTCTCTCTGGGAAGATGCAGGCCAAGAGGTGCTGCAAGCATGGCAAGAGGACACAGATGCTTTTCAGTTTCTCCTCCTGCCAGCTCAAGGCAGCAAGCAGCTTCTCCAGACATCCTCTGAGCTCATCTTTCAGCCTCTCTTGGGATAACATGTATGGGAACATACCCCTTCTTCTCTGGTGTGAGCTTTGGGCTCAGTCATCCTGAAAGCTCTGCAAGTGTGGGTGTTCCCATTGGTTAAATCCTCATGCAGCTCTTGAGCTCCCATTGCTGGCATGGGGAAAGGAAGATTTTACTCCCCATGTTTCCCCTTTGTGGGTGTTGGCTCAGGAGCTGGCACAGCCCAGGGGGCCAGGGAGAGCCACGCTTGGTTGGTTCATGAGACGTGTCTGCACCCAGATGAAATGTGCTCAGTGACTGTGGGCTCACACATAATATCTATGCTATCCTCTGTTTCACTCTCGGTGAATATGCTGTAATTTTGGCTAATTACACAATATGTCAGGAATAATTGCAGGGTGTTCCTCAAAATAAATAATACATTTTGTATGCTCTGCTATCCATACTTATGAGCAAGCTTTAACCTTCAGTAGCCAAGGCATTGACTGTGCTGGAAAATGACAGCTTAGGAGCTGTAGCTACAACTTCTTTTGCATTAAATTTCTCATTTTTTTTTAATTCCTTTACCTGAAAAAGCTTATCCTGCATAAATTCTGGAACAGCCCTACATCTCTTCTGTATGCCTTTTGTTCCTGCCTGGCTTTGGTTTTATCATCAGAGCTCGAGTCAATACAGGTGTAGAAAATTGCTCTTGAAAGGGAAATGTTTTGAAATTTTGTCTGCTGCTAAAACACACTGGATCAACAAAGCAACATAAACCTCATCCTGGGGGAGGCAAAGACAAACGTGGCAGTGAACTGTATGAAGAATTGATTTTTTTTAAGTTCTCTAGTCAAATAAAAGAAGTTTCTGAGGAGGATTCAGACTCAATGCAGTATTTCATTGTACTCAAAATGAAACTTTGGATTTCATCTCTGGCTCTTTTAACCTTTTTTTCATTAAATTTCCAAAGAAAATGTCGTGTCAAAAGAAAAAATGAAAACTTTGCAGTCTTTTCAGATCTCTCTCTTTTTTTCTGTTAGTGGGATGAAGTTTGTATATAGCTTTACCTACTCTTACTCTGAACTTTTCAGCAAAATATTCAGCTAGACTGTTTTACTCAGAGGTAGTCATCAATTCTGTGCCCAAACACCTGGTGGCAGGTAAGCCATCAGTTCTCATGCACTTTCTGTCCCACTGTTTCAGCTGCAGTGGTCTTTGGGTTCCTCTTTGGCCCTGCAGTGCTGTGATGGCTGTTTTGTCCTTGGTGTTTGTGCAGAGTGGGTAGCTCATGTGTCATGTACATTAGTTTGCTGTTTGCCTTCTGGGAAAACTCATCCACAACTTTGTACCTTGTTATCCTTGAGCCCTCGACCTTAGGTGGCTGTCACATGGGATCCAGATCTTGGAGCGTGGGTGAGCTGCAGGGTGACTTCTCTACTTTCTAACATCTGTAGGCTCTGCTAAGACCATCCACAGACATGTAGCAGTGATTCTATGTGGCACCTCCAATTTTCAATGCTTTATATGACTAATTTCTCTGTCTCTTACCTCAGACTTGTATTAACATCCCTGTAAAGCTGATTCCCTGGATATGGAAGGACCTGCAGAAATGCCACAGACGTGCAATCACATCATTTCCAGCTACTATACAAGTGAAAAATAAGACTTCCCTGGAGGGACTCATCTTGGTTAGAGCAAAGCAGGCATTGTGGAAGGGTGCAGGCAGGCAGCTGTGCTCCATACTGGAGAACTAATTACTATTCCTCCTGGCAGGCACCAGCACAGGAAAGGAAATCACTTCTCTGGATGCTCTTTTTGCCTACAAGGTGCCATTCTGCTCTAGTGACTCAGTGATGGTGACAGGAGGCGATTGCTTTGATGGGTGCTGTCATCGACTTGAGCCCATCATCCCTCTGAGTTAGGGAAATGTCATTTTTGGAAGCATGTCCTTCAAACGGAGAGGCCATCCCTGCCAGCACAGCCTGTTATTACATGTAATGCATCCTGGAAACAGCAGTTGTTTCTCTGTAGTTATTAGCCCTGGGTGGAGATTCACACTTGAGATGAGTAAATACACAAGTGTGCCGTGTAGCCGTGTTGTCCCAGAGCCATTTTCTTCTCCAAATGGATGCTTTGTAATTGGAGGGTGACACCGGCCCTGTGATCATGTTAAACTGAAGCTGGGTATGGCCTTCGTTCTGCATCATTGGGAAAGGACCTGGGGTCGACTGTTTGGTGCCCCCAAAACCACAGACCTCGTGAGCAAATCTTGGTGTCACTAAGTCTGTTTGCATCTCTCCATCCTGCTCACAGGCTGGGGGATGTGCCACTGTGTTAAGCCAAATGGCTGAATCTAAGCTAAAGAGGTTCATGGCAGCTTTGCAAGGTGGGGTTGGATGCCTGGCTTTGCTACAGAGCTCCCTAATGCTTGGGCAGCTGTTGTAACCCACTGCGACTGGACCGATGTGCAGGCAGCCTGAGGAGACATCCGGATTAACACAAATGCTCCCCTGTGTCACTCGCTTCCCTTGGCTCTGCAGTTCTTTTGCCCTCTCCCTGCTGTTACTCAGGATGCTACAGGTAGCATTGCCCAGGCCATCCTGGCCACCTGCTTGTAGGCTTCCTCAAGGAATACGTGCCCTTCAGCCCCAACCAATTTTGCTGAGTTTAGTGACAGAAACTGGAAAATACTGTGACACTGGGAAATAGATGTCTTGCCTCTGCCTGAGCACTCCTGTGCACTGACTCCTGTGGGAGCTGAAAACACTCAGCACTTTGCAGCAGGATTTCCCGCCTCTGCACCTGCATGACACAGCTGGAGTATCCTCCAGGATCCCTGCGTGTGGCTCACGGGGCTCCGACCTGCTCCGTGCCTGCCTCACTGCAGGTGCAGCCACAGCCAGCCATGTGCAGCATCTGCTGGAGACTTACAGCCATGGGCGCTGCGTGGCAGACTTGGTGAGAGTGTTTGGCCAGAGGAAACACGCTCTGGGTCTTCAAGGGCAGCAGCTCCTTTCACAGCTGCAAGTGGGGTTATTCCTGAGCTTCCCAGTTTGGGTGGATTCAGTGAATCATTGTAGCGAGTTGTGCTATTAAACTTGTGTTGATAGTGATACATTTAATTTGAGACAGTGAAATTACTTCCTCTTAACTCCAAACACCCTGGAGAATTTGGCAGCTCCTGGCTGGGAAAATAACCCCAACATTTATCTCCCTCAGCTCTTCATCCCCGAGTTCTGTGCTGATGCCTGTCACCATAGTAATCTTCATGGAGCTTGCTGATTTTTGTGCCAATTTATTACAAGCTTTCATTAATACCGTACTTCTGAAGGAAAGATTTTGATGCCCTTCTCTGTCTACAAAATTTGTGTTTGCAAAATTTGGCTTATTGAGTATTCTGGAACCCATCCTTTTTATGGGGGGGAACGGCAGTTTCTGCAGTGGCACTTAAAATGCGGAGTTAATCTAAGAAAATTAGGAGCAATTTATGCTCTGACTTGCATGCTGAGCTTGGTGTGCTAAGGATTTGAGTGCTGGTTAGGTGAGTCATAAATCAACCTCCCATTATGACAGCTGCAGCCTGAATGGGGGAAAATAAGAATAATGGAATGTGTAAATTCCAGGCTAAAATGTTTAATTGCAATAAACAAATGTTTGAAGAACATTTAGGTGAAATATACTCCTGAGATGTATTACAGTTGCTGTGTTTGCAGTCACATCCTCAGCAAAACTGTTGCACAGGCACGGAAGGGAGTCAGCAGCGTGCCGAGATGGTTCAGAGGAGAGCTGGAGATGTTTTCTCCCTCGCCAGACCGATGTCCTGAGGAGGTGCCAGAGGGACTGTTCTGGGAGCCTGCTCCTGGCATCTCTCACAGCCTTGCTGTGCTAAGACCAGACAGAGGCACTGAGCTGCAGTGAAAGAGAGCAAACAAATGGGCAAGTCTCCTGTGGAAATTCTGCAGTAGGTGCCTACCTCGTACCTCATTGCAGGTTGCTGGATAGAAAATCGCTGCTTCCCATCTGAGCTTGCAGAGTCCTCTGTTGTTTAACAGCTTGTTGTGCAGAGAGCAGTAACCCCACAAGCTTCAGAGTTTATGCCATAACCTACACTGAGTACCACTGGCACCCAGCACAGTAACTTCTGAAGTGGATTCAGAAGCAGTTCTGCACCAGTAACCTCAAGTGGAGGCTTGCCTGCCAACCAAGAGCATTGCCATGTATTGCAATAATCCTTGGAGCCAGTGGTTCAAATCCCTCAAAGGTCACTAAGCCCTTCATCTTTTTTAAGAGTTCATTGAAAAGTGGCCCCTCCAAATTCTGTGCCATTGACTTGGAGAATTCAGATTAAGGTGACTCCTCTGAGTGTGGTTGTGTTGTGTCCTTTTATAATTCCCAGCCCAAGGCAAAGTGGGGACTGGCTTGCTGCAGCCTCAGGTCGTTGTGTTGCTGTAATAAGGGGCATTCTGAGAGTTGCAACAAATGAGACCATATCAGACTGCCTTCCACAGTGGAGTTGCAGCTGGAAGTCAGTGTTGTGCCCTGTTCTTTGCTGCTCTAGAGCTCAGGGTTTGGAGCAAATTGAGCTACCCTACAGTGATGATAAGAGAGTAGGGTTCCTTCCCCAGGGGTTTAGTGCTGCTGCTTTGCTGATGGAAATAAGCAGGGGTTGGTGCCCTCAGTGGGGCTTTGCTAAATGCTGCATTGATGCATGACCTCATAGCTCCTCTCTGCATTAAGGGGAGTTATTATACTTCTGTGTTCTCCATTTTCCATTTAAGGGGTGAGTTCCTTATTCACCTTAAATAGGAGAGCTAAATGGAAAGGTCATTAAAGAGTGATATTTCTGTCAGTGCTCTTGCTCTTTTCCCCATAGCACACAGCAGATATCTTCAGCAGCACCTGCAGCTTGAGGGTGAGGGACATGACTCTGCAGAGTAGCTGATTTAGCCTTGATTCTCTGGCCTTCAGTGAGCATGCCCCTGGAGATCAAACAAAGTGCATGTGAGCACCCTGCAACTATCATGTCCTTGGCAAGCCCCAGGAGGATGAAGATCACTGTGTAGCTGCATAATCAGGCAGGAAGCACAGCAGCTCGTGGTGAACTGAGATGACTTTAAGGCTCAGCAGCAGGACAGCAGAAGTGAATAATGGCAGCATCACATTACCATTTAAGTAGAGACAGGAAGATTAGCAGTCAGATCATGATTTAGTTAGCCTCAGCGGTGCCAGAGGGCTCAGAAAGTTAAAAGCAGGGCAGGCAGAAGTGGTGAATTTGGCCTGTGGAAAGGGTAACCAAGCAAGATGCCCTTCAAGGGATGTTCAGTGAGTTGTCAGTGGATGACTGCTTTAAGAAGGGTCATTAGGTGACAACTGTGTCTTCACCGAAGGGAAAGTGCCCAGTCTGACAGATGCTGTACACTAGGAGAGTTACAGCTTAGCTCTTGCTCTGTGTTATTGTTCTGCTCTGCATTCTGATGTCCCCATTGTCATGCTTCCTGAGCATGGTCTTCCCTTGCATCTTCTGGAATTGCCATATTTGAAGGAATTGAGCTTACTGCATCCGCATAGAGTCCACTGAGTTTTCTCCAGTACTTCCCAGCTCTCAACAGCTATATTTGAGCAGCTAGAACAGGATCTTTAAAGTAAGCATCCTGAAGTATAGCAATATTGCTTATAAAGTAGGGATAAAAATATCCCTTTGCGTATTGCATGGGAAACCTGGTAGCATGGGATTGGCACTGGGAGTAGAAGCTTCATGGGAATCTCTTCTGTTCAGTCAGTAATTTGGGATTAAGGCAGCAAGAACATCTTTCTTAAATCCATTCTGAAGGGCTTGACTTTGTGTTTAGGGAGACACTAAGTTGATGCTGAAGTCTTGTCCATGTTAGTTCAGTTCCATTTCTGCAGGGGCAGCTGGTTCTGCAGGAGAACAGAGGCGCACATGGAGGAGCCTGAGTGGGAGGAATAGGTTTATCCCCAGTGTGTTTTGCAGCACTGTGCCTTTAAAAGCAGGAGAATTTGAGTCCCATTTGCTTTCAGGGCTGAGTTTAGAGAGTAGGTTTAAGTTTGATTTGTGATAAATTCTAAGAATTATAGAAAGAAAATACTTACAGCAGAGTTTTTGCTTATCTCTGCTGCATTTTTTCCTTTATTTTATGGTTTGTTTCTTTCTCTTATTGAATATAGCCTGGAGCAGTATCATTGAGGGAAGTATTGACAAAAGTATTGCTGTTGTGGGGTTTTATTGTATTTTTTCCCCCCTGGTACTCCAATAAGCACTGTCAATAATGTCTGGTGGGAAGGGTGGTTGTCTTTTTATTGCAAACCTGGAAAGTTCTCAGTCTATTTCATTGCCTTTCTGTTCTGACTTACCAGGGTGTCTCAGCATCCTTAATTGACAAGGAGACTTACTGGTTTTGAGGGTTTTTTCCTATGAACTGAGGTTTTCAGCACAAATGCTGCAACATAAGGGTTAGCAGTGCTGGAAGACTGATAAAATTGCTTTGTGGATGGAAAGAACTGATGTTAAAATATATGATATGACGAAAGTAGGTCTCTTTAAAGTCACGTGCAGCATTTTACCTCTGGGCTGGCAGGAAAATTCCCGTCATGAGATTGTACCATTTTCTCTTCAGGTAATATTCCAAGTAATAACTTCAGGTAATAACTGAGGGGGGAAGATGGGTAAATCCTTGCTCCTTTTTAAAAGTTGCCTTCACCTAAAATTTTGTCTGTAGGCCTCCAGCAACGCTGCTTACTGTATGAATGGCAAATCCCAGTACTTCACTTTATGCCCAGACATCAGACAAGAGGTTCCCTGGTGGGAAGCAGCTACTCCAGCAGCTGTTGTCACCTGTGCACCTCTTTGTGTTTGAGCTGCTTCCTTTGCAGGCACTGGAGAGATACTGGTGGTTTCAGAAGCCTATGGACCTGGCCTGGCCAGGCTGTGGGGGTTTGGGGATGCAAATAGAGATCAATTCAGGTGGAGAGATGGCTGTGCTGTGTGAGACAAATCACCCATTGCTCAGGCAGCTCCCCAGCCCTCCTTGTGTTAGGGGAGAGAACTTGGTGCTGGCTGTGCACCTCCCTGCACTGCTTCTGTTTAGTTCAGGTACCTAAAAGTACTCAAAGGTGCAGCTTCTCACCAGCACTTCTCTGCTGTAGAAAGAGACCCAAGGAAATGAAGAAACCAGGGAAGGAGAGACCTACGTGTCTCCAGAACACTCTCTGATCCTTCAGTGTCTGGAAGAGGCTTTTTTTTTGCTCCAGGGCATCCTAAATTAGTGTGGGCTCATTTAGGATTCCCTCACAGGGATGTTCCTGCAGAAGAGGATCTGTGCAGTGAGGAGAGACAGGAGCTCTGCTGCTTTCAGACTGTGTTAGGGCCAGGAGGAATGTGATTTTTGTGTATGGCTGTGAACTCTGCTTCACTCCCTTTGAGTTTTACTTTTGCGTTAGGGTGTGAGCCTCAAAGTTCAGCAAAACCAGGTCATGTAACAGAAGATTTCCCCTCCAACTTGTCCCTAGGTAGGCAATGACTCAGAAAAGGCTGGCATTGTGAAAAGGGCAGTTGTTAAAGCTGTCCAGGTGTCTGTCAGGTCAGTAACAGAAAGGAACTCTGGGGTTTACCCTGTATTTGCTATGGTGATACAGCCTTCTGGTGCAAGTGTTTGCATCTATAGAAAGGATGCAAGGAAGCATCAGGGGATCTTGGGTGCTATTCTGATCAACTCTGAAAATGTCATAAGTTATTAATAATAAGCAGATTTGGTCAGTGTTTTACCTGGTAGGCTATTTACTAAAATTGGGAGAGATTTTCCTGTTCCAAAGTGATTTGCATGGTTGAAATACAGTTTGCATCCCTAAGAAGGAGGAAAAGAGTCTATTCTAATGCTATCCTGTTGCAAAGTCATCTTCTGAAGAAAAGAGTTAAGGTCAGGGTTGTTTTCTCTCCCCGCTCCTCGTCAGAGAGCTTTACGACAAGACCTTCCCACTTCTCCAGCACACAGAAAGCCTCAGACTGCAGGAGCATCTCCTAAATCTCTCCTTCTGGGAGCTCTTCCATTTCATGCAAAGTACTGAAACATTAAAATTTAACCAGCGACTAAAACTGAGGCTAAGATTCATTCAGGGATTCAAATGTAGGTGTCTCATATCAAAGAGTGCCTATTAGTGCCATTATTATTGTGGTATTAGATAAATGGAGGAAGGGGACAGACTTGAGAAGGATGGTGCAGGCATCTGTGCCTGAAAATGCAGCTTTTCATTTTCTCTAGCTTTGTTGTGCTTTCTAATGAAAAGCAAGTTAAATCAAGCTTCTGCATTCAACAAAATAGGTAATTGATTTAGGTAAGAAGAATGAGCTAAGTGTTTTGCTAAGTGTCATTTTGACATATGTTGGCTTGACCAACACTAGCTCTTAGTAGATAGTCAGTACAATTATACTTATTTACTGTCCCAGCATTGAGTCTTGCTGAGAGAAAGCCTGAGTTCAGCCTACAGCACTCACTGCACTGAAATCACTTCTTTTTTAAGACAGCACGGAAACCATCTGATCTCATTTATTCAGGGGCTTTTTTAGCTGTGAGAAAGTACCTGACTCTCCCCTGGCTAGCGTAGGGATTGCTGGAACTGAAATCCTTTGTACCTGCAGCCTGTCTGCAGCCAAGATCCCTGCTGCTGCTGCTGTCAGTGCAGGAGAGCAGGGCGAGGGTTCCCCAAAGGGGAGTCGTGCAGTGATGCAGCGCGAGCGGGGCTCCGGGTGGGAGCGTTAGCACACAACGTGACCACGGTTATGTAACGACCATGGCTTATTAAACAGCCTCACTAGAGGCATGAAAGGCAGGAGCCTGACGAGATTTTGGTATGCTACGTTGGATTCTTTCCTGCCCATTGAGCCAGCAATAATTGGGTCTTATTTATTTACTTTTGGTGCGTGGTCACATAAAACCACAACCTCCTGTCACACAAGGAGGATCTCCTCCATCCAGAGAGGGTGTCTGCTCACATGCAGTCAGCTTGCCTGCGTTCCAGCAGCAATGCCTGTGACAAATTTTAGGACTTACATGATTACAATCAAATTTGTTTTTGACCACTTAGTTTGTGTTTGATTGGTAGGGTGACAAGGAGACAGGTGGTAAAGCTGCACACATCTGTCATGTGAAGTTCAAATTGGTTTTGCTTTTTTCCGTGTTTTCCTTTTAGCCTTCAGCAGGAAGGTATAAAATGTTGTAGAGGCAATAGGGAAGACCCAGCCAGGGCATGGCTGGCTCATGATACACAGAGGCTGGGAAAGGTCTGTTTTGGAGACAAAGATTTCAGTCTTCCAGGATGTGTGGAACATGTTTTAGGAGGAGGGGAACATGCAGGATTTTAAAAGAGAGGTGGTCTGATGTGCCCATAAGTGTTTCAGAGGTCAGTTTTGGAAATGTCTTGTGTCTGTTCCTTTCCAAGTTTTTCTCCCTAAGTCCCACAGAGTTGGACTCACATGCAGCCCTGATGAAGCACTCAGTTGCTCTGCGTTTACACCACTGTAATACCAGTGATTTATCAGCTTTTCATTGGCATAAAACTGGCACTGCATGATAATGACTCAACCATACAAAGAGCAAGGTGGTTGGCTTCACAAGCAAAATAAGAAACAATGGGCACATTCTTTGCAACAGTGCTAGCAAATACTCTTCTGAACAAAAATACATCAATTGTCTAAATACTTCCATTTGGTAGGTAACTTTCAGAGAATTGATGTTCCATAATCTGTTTCTGATGCACCAAGTATGCATTTCATTTTACCTGCTCATCTGATCTCAGTTGTATTTGCCTGTATGTCTGTGTATTATATATGAATATTTTACAACCATGCTTGAAAAGAATCACTGAAAGCAGTCTTACCTGCCAAACACTTCTACATTTACTCTGGGCTTATTGGGCTTCAAGCAAATTGGGTCTTGTGCTACTCGATATATCTGGTAATAATTATTATTTTTGTTTTGCAGAACCCCAGCTGAAAGGAATTGTGACAAGGTTATTCAGCCAGCAGGAATACTTCCTGCAGATGCACCCAGATGGTACAATTGATGGGACCAAGGACGAAAACAGTGACTACAGTAAGAAAAATTAGCCTGTTTTGCAACCCAATTACAATGAAATGCATCACCTAGTGGTTTTCACTTGTGCAGCTTCATTTTTGAAAAGATAAATTAGGAGGAAGACAGCTGTTTTCTGCACAATTTTTTCTATCTATCTGTCCCCTTTAAATCTTGCCAGTATAATTTCATATGTTTCCTCTCCGATCTTCTTCCCTCCTGCCCCGATTCTGTAACTGCCATCTGGGTGGGGTGGAGAATAAAACCCATGATTTGAATTGCTGCCAGAAGAGAAAGGAGATTATATTTATACACATGCCACGTGGGTAAAGGATATGGGGAATTCTCTCTGCAAGGAGAAGAGGAGAAAATAATTTTCACTATTTTAGCCTCAAAAAATTCAGCAAGCATCAGGAATTTCTAGGCTGGAGAAAAGCAGCTGTTCACTGAAGTCTCGTGCTTTGAGGCTGGTGTAAAGGCTGAGGGTATCAAATGACCTTGTCAAAGGAGGTCATCTTCCAAAACCATGTTCAGAGGGGGTTGGGTTCATGCTGGACAACAAAGGGCAGCAGAGCCACACAGTTTAAAAACCATGGCCATGTGCAGGAGCCATAGTGGTTTAAATGCGTGCAAAGTAGTAGTCAATCTTCCTTTTGAAGAGGAAGTGGTTTTGTCAATGCCAAAGCTCTTCAAAAGGGTTAAAAAGGCGTAGAATGCTTTCTTCAGCATCTCTGTGTTTCATAGGCGTCAGAGGGCCATCCCTGAGTGGGCAGCTGAGCTCAGATCCTTGCTGCGACAAATTGCATCAACAGAGTAGGACTCGAGTCTTGCTTTTTCTTACCATGTTTGTTTGGAGCTCCCTGTACCACTGCTAAAGGGGTTTTTAACCTGGCCAGCTTGGAATTTGGCTTCCCAGTCATTATTAGAGGTGAACAAAAGTTCATCTGTGTGGTAGGGTTGATGGAAGCAAACTTCACGTACTTTGTGAAAGGAGGAGCCTGCTCGATCTGCAGACGGATTTTGGTCTAATTCAAAGAAGCTCCTAGCTGGATTGAAGGTGGCATTCCTTCAGGAAGGCAGGGCCTGGGCTGCAGGAGAGGGGTGTCTGTAGGGGTGCAGCACATGTAGCAGGGCATTGACATCATCCGGTGAAGGTGCACTTGGACAGGAGTGCAAGGTGACTGCAGCCCCACATCCCTGGTGTTTACCCCATCCCCAGGAAGCTGCAGGGTGCTGTAGAAGGAGTATGGTGTGTTCTGGGGCTGCCCTGCTGCAGGCAGCTCGGGGCTGGGCGTCCCTACAGGAGAGAGGAGCTGTGGGAAGATGATGACTGAAATTGCAGGTGGCTGGCAAAGCCCTTGTGGAATGACCCAAGAGGCTGCACCCACCAGCAGTGTGGCCTGTATCAAATGCAAATGTCAGGTTTTACTCCTTTTGCATGCGCTGATATTGAACAAATTAAATACTGCAAATTGCAGTAAGACAATTTCTGATGTATGTGTGGAGCAGGGGAATCCGTGGACTTCTATACACACACACTGCTACACTCAGAGACTCAGGAGGTCTCCTTCAAGAAAGGTATGGCCTTGAGATACACTCAGACTGACACCAGCACATGGGGTGAGTTCAGTGGGCTGTATTAGGTGCTTTTTCCGTAAGGAAGAAGACCTGGGCTGTTCTTAAGCTTCAGAAATCCCATTGGAGGCCTATTTGTCAAAAACGTGGGAAGACACGCTGGAGATGACAGGGATTCATTGCCCTCATCTATCACGGGGGACTGAACAACAAAGTAATGGGCTTAAATGGGAGCAGGGATGAATTTAGGTAAACAGCAGAGAAATGTAAGAGCAGTTGTGCAATATTTCAGACTGACAGGGGAGATGAGGGAAGCTGCTGCACTCTCCATGGTTGCAGGAGAACCTCCTGAATTCCCGTGGCTGAGGTTGGGCCCCAATTGCCCAAAGAGCTGTGATTTGTATATCCTCCCAGAAATGTCAGAGATGAGTTTGGCCAGGTGCTGAGTACTTGAGAGCTGCTTCCACCCAGTTTTCTTAACTGGAAATAGATAGGCTGAAGTACACTTCTAGAGTGTAAATTTATCTGGTGAGATGGCAGCCCTGCCTCGGCAGCTTGGTGGGACAGGAGGCATCTCACTGAAGTGTGCCAAGCCACTGGCTCAAAGTCAGGGACTATGCTGGAAAGTTTAGGCAACTTTTTGAGAGTAGATCGAAGCCAAAGAATTCCCCATCTTCTGATCTCAGGGGATCTCAAAAGAGGGAAAGAATCCAATCTGATAATACTTGGCTCCTGAAAATTAAATTAGGACTGTGCTTTATTCAGTTTTATATAACTTTTACCACATGGTCTTGTTCATAAATCTTCAGTTTGAATGAACATTTTAGAATATGTGAAGCTTCCAGTTACAGCTTCAAAGCGAAATCACATTTTTCACTCTGGAAGTACCAAAATAAGGCAACTTTCTTTTTTTCTTTTTTCCTTTCTTTCTTTCTTCTTCCAAAAATCTCAGTTTTTGACCAGAAGAAAGTCAGGAGTTATTTGTCCAAGTAAAGAGCTTGCAGATTTGTTTCACTGCTGTTTTCTGTATTTGAAGTACTTCTCCAGAAGATTCCTAACTAGCCAGTAAGAAGTGTGTGCAAGAGCAAAACTCATCAGAGACTAGATAAATAATATTTTCCCATCCCTGAAGAGGGGTTGGTTAACTTGCATCCACAGGACGGAAGGGCACTCCTGAAGGCCAGAGGAGGATCCTTCCCACCCTAGATGACCATCTATTCTCCATACAGAAGTCATCTTGGCACAGTTAAAAAGCTGATGAACACCATGTTCCATACATTGCTTTGTGTTCTGTATCCCCACACTGATTATTCAAATTAACATTGTGAAAGGATGCATAATTTTAATGGAATACATTAGGTTGGTTTACTCTGGCAAAATAAATGTTTAAAATGAGACACACCATGTCCCTCAGATATATCTGATGCAATTAAAAGTTCTAATTAAAACCCAGTTATTTATACAAGAGGAACTGCTAATATTTAAGCAATTTTTAAATTAATTATCTACTGCCCATTTTATGTGTGTTCTTGAAGCTGATGGCATTTATTTTCCACCTCCTCTCACTTAAAGAAAAAAAACCCCAGAAGCCAAGTTCTAATGGCATTTGAATGGGCATCCAGCCATCTTCCCAGGAGCCAGCACTTGAGGCATCTGTTCCTTCTGCCATGCCCTTAGAGACATGCCACCTTAATGTAAGCAAGGGGGCACATTCTCTGGCTACTGGCAACGGGATATGTGAAGAGTTTTCTTCCCACTGGAGTGCATTTTCATGGTGCATGAGGCCCCTGTTTGTGTTGCTCCCGTGATGTATGAATCCCAGCTTGGGGCAGTATCTTTTCCTTCCAGCTCCAGTGATCTCAAATGGCCTTTCAGGGCTCACTGCTGCTGTCAGTGCTTGCATTGGGCTGAGTAGGGTAATGCCCCTTCATAAGAGCAAGTGGACTTCCTTGTCTGCTCACATCATCCTGCTGAACATCTGAAAAGCTTTGGCAAATGGACAGTACAGAAATGATAGGGGAACTGGACTGACCAGGTGGAAACTGCCCAGCATATCTAGGATATTGTTTGGGGCTCTCCAGCCAGAAATACCAAAAGATTAAGAAGCCTTGCATTCCAACATCCCACTTGGGTTATCTTCAGCTGTACAGAGCCTTGTCGAGTTCTTGCAAACGTTTCTAGGAATGAGCTATTCTATAACCTCTCATAACCTCTCGGGTTCCAGTGCTGCACTATTCTCCTTGTAGGGAATTTTCTTCATATCTAGTCCTCATTTGTATTTGAATCTTTGGTCTAGTGCCTCTCGTCCTTTCATTGTGTTCCTCTGAGAAAAATCTGTCTGTCTTTCACTTCTTTGAGTTAAACAAATGCAGTTCCTTCTGTTTCTTCTTTTGTTATGTGTTGCACCAGAGCCTCTTGATCATCTCAGCAGCCTTCCTCACTCCCCTCAGGATCTTAATCCTCACCACCTCATGCACTGAGGCTGCTCTGGGCCTATTGCATCCTCCATTAGTTCTTTGTTATTCACGTGCAGCACAAATGCCGTGCTCAAGAACAAATCACCTATTACAAATGACTTTAGCTCATCTGACTTGCTGGTGTTTAAAGCTGGGCATATGGATCACACCTTGTGTATGGCAGGTCTTGCCTCACTCTTCCATTTCTGTAGATAACTTAGACTCATAGGGAAACAGAATTGAGCTGATGGATTACCGTAACAGTGACAATATACTCATGCATTTAGGACTGGAGTGTGCTAGAAGGAGTAGGGTCAGGTGTAAATACCACTGGTTGAAGATGGTAAAATGTAATGAAAGAAAAGGGGCACGAATATTCAGCATCTTCAAGTATTTTCTCTTTTGCCCATGAAGTTAAAGAGCTTGTCCCTTCCATGAAGCTGCAGATGGCATAGAATATGTGCCCTCTGCAGTAGAGAAACAGTTTTAAAAGCATTTTTTAAATTTTCTCTTTCACATCAGCACACCCAGTGTCCAGTTCTGTTCTTCCACAGCTAGTCCTCTTTCCCATTTTCAAATCTGCTGTTTCAAATGAATCAGAGTTTTTTTTCCTGACAAAAAATGAGACATCTTGCTTTTGAGGTTGATTGAGGGCTTTCCCCCCATTTTTACATTCTAACTGTAAAGCGTATAAGCTTTTAAATCTGTTCTAAATATGAAATATTTATTGGGAAGCATGATACTAAAAGGCATCTTGTACTTACACAAAGGTATTTCTAGATTTGAGTATAGAGATAGCTCTGGGAATTTACAAAATTGATTGACCCAAACTGCTGGGTTTTTTAATAGAGGAAGATATTTGCTTCCTAAAACTTCTTTTGGCTGTCGCTTACCTCTGTCACCTTTGTGTCCTTATGTTTGCCTGCCCCCTTGCTCCCCTGCATTTGAGGAGGAGATGCTCTGCCATGATCATGGGTGCAGCAGGGTCCCAGGGAGTTTGGGAACTGGCAGTGGTCCTCCTACTGTAGCACCGCACAGGATTGTTCCTTTGCTCCTTTTGCATGTAGAGGTGGAAACAGATTTGGAAACACGTGGGTGCTTCCAAGTGGAACTTCTCTACCACTGATTCTGGGTGTTATCACCTTGCTGCCTAATGAATGCTTTGAATGGTCTGTCACAAGTTTTCTATGCAAGACAAATTGGCTGTAGGAAATGAATGATGATGCCCATTTTGTTTCATTATTAGCAGTAATATGCTCCATTTTTCAGTAGGAGGAAGAAATAGGGAAGGGGAATTGCTTATAGACTTGTTAATTGCAGGGGGTTTTAGACCTTCATGGCAGGGAGAAAGGGATAGGCAACACTTCTAATGCTGAGTAGTTACTCTGGGATGTGTTTGCCTTGTCTAGGGACAGTACCAGAGTAGCGCTGTCCTTGACTCCAGTTATTCACAGACCAATACCCAGCCTGGACTGCATTTTCCTTTTACATCTATTAACATTCTCCCCCAAAAACACACATACAGGCACTGGATTGCTAAAACTTCAGCACATGCTTTGATGTTTTACTGAATATGGTGGTTAAAAGCACAAGAAGGGGCTGAGATTGAGAGCAGGGCTTTTTTCACTAAACTTGAGGTGTCTCCATTCTAGGCAGCTCATTGAAGGGAGTCATCCAGTCTTCTTTGGGAATTAAGTAAAGAAAAAAATATATTCATGTGCACCGGAATTTATGGATCCTCTTTTGGAGGCAACCCTGAAGCCAGCTCAGCCAAGACACCTGGTAGATGCCCTGAGCAAAGTGGCATTGCATATTCTTGTTTCAGGGCTATTGTGTGGGAAGAGACCTTGAGTGAAGTATTTCCACTCTGTTTGTGCTTATATTTCTGCCTGACCCCGTGCCCATCTTTCCATATCTTCAGCTTCCTGGCCTGAGTTCTAGTTAGCTCTTTGTAAGCTGAAGCACAAGGGATCCTACAACATCTAAAGGCTCTTGTCCTATAAAGCTCAGTAGAAACAAAGACATGCTAATGCTTTAGTGCTCAGTCTATCAGTGCTGATAATAGTCTCCTCTTTGAGTCCATGCTGTTAGAAATGTAGCAAAAGCCTGACAGTACATTAACGTATATACTCATGGGAAGAGTCTTTCAATGAGATACAGGGTCTGCTGGGTGGGAATGAAGCAATAAAGTAATTAACTGAGAGGAAGTGGTTGCAATGCTTTAATCAATAGGACTGCAGTAAAACTGAATAATGGAAGATCTTGTCCTCTTCTGTCCTCTTCAGTGCTGATCCTGAATGGGGAGCAGTGCTGACGTCCCAGAGTGGAGCGCTATCTCTTCTTGAGTTTCTTCATTCCCTTGACAGCCCAGGATCATGTGGGCAAACACACAGTCAAGTTAATTTGCATTCTTCTGGCCATGGTCGCTGTCTGGGTACTCTTTTAGCATATGGCAAATGCAGGAAAGTGTGACTAGGCTTAAATGTGTTTCAGGGTGAGCTAAGCTGAGTCGTGTTGTTGCGTTTGCCACAGGCAAAGTCTGTATATGTGCAGTTGCCCTGGCTCAGCTGGCCCTTGGAAAGCCATCACGATGCTCTTGCTTGGAAGCACGGATGAGCCCTTGGCATTGCAAAGGCTGTGATCAGACAGACTGATTGGTGTGTTAAGGCATTTGGGAGGCAGCCAAACTCAGTACTTTTAAAAATTTCCTTTCACCATCAGCTCCATGGCTGCAGTCCTTCCCTGTAGCTGGAAGCAGGATGCTTGATCCTAGTGCAGTCTCCTTGGTGAAGAGGCAGGAGTGGGGTGGGCTGGCCCTGGGGCAAAAGCAGCAGTGGCCATGTAGGGTGATGTGTCTGTAACATTTGCTTGTCTTTTCCTTCCACAGCCCTTTTCAATCTAATTCCTGTGGGTCTTCGCGTGGTGGCAATCCAAGGGGTGAAGGCAGGTCTGTACGTTGCCATGAACGCTGAGGGGTATCTCTACAGCTCAGTAAGTACTTTGCACTCTTGGGCTCCTGGTTTGCCTTGGTTTTGTAGGTGGGAGGAAGCAACCTGCGCTGGGACTTCCAGCTTTTTCTGAAAACAGTCACTTATCAGCAAACCTTTAAAGGCAAGAGTGGGGTAGCTGCTGCAAGGCCATGCAATATTCACTTTAAAGTGTCTCCGTGGAGATTTGTGGCAATATTTCCTGACCTGTGAAGATACACTTTCTGTTCCTTTAAGTACGTACTTAATGTAGGTCACGTTGTTGAGGCATTTGTATAGTTGGCTGGTCATATTCTGATTTCTCATTTGTGAAATGGCATGGACTCAATAGGATTGCTTCTGAATTGCACCCAGATACCTGATCATAGGTGGTGCCCAAATGGGTCATACTCTGCTTTTGACTGCAGTGTAAATCCACAGCAATACCTTGACTCTCTTAAAATGGTTCTGGACTGTTCTGTTGGCAGAAATTCCCTCTATTTGTGTGGTCTTTTTACTGCACATAAAAGATAAGTGTGGCAATTTTTGCCAACTAATTTCCTTATAACTTTCTTAGATGGCATGAAAGGGCACGAGGTTATTCATAAGATTCTCATTTAAACTAAGTAATTGATTTTCACAGTGAATAATTGATTCGGTGATTTATTAAATATGGCAGCCCTTTGCCAGAATTTTTATGCTTCAAATAACTTTGTTCTAGTTCTACATAGTAAAAAGTGATAGTTAATAATACACTTCTCATTTCTGTAGCTATGATAGCTCTACAGTGCATAGCCAGATTCTAATCTCATCTGCCTTTGTGTAAATTTACAGTGCAGTAATTCTACTCTTGTCTGGGCACTTACTTTGCTGCAAAAGTGTATGTGAGCATGGAGATGGACCACTGAAAGGACAGCAGTTTGGGTTGCTCTATGCAATTTTTCCTAACTTTTTTCTTCCATCTTTGTTCCTGGTCAGTTTTATACCACTCACACGATTGGGATTTCCCCTTTTCCCTTGGGGTATAACAAGACACTGTCTCCCCAGCAGCTCGGGGTAGCAAGCAAGTGGATGTGTTAGTATGCCTGGCGAGATAGGTCTCAAAACTGGCTGCTTGTCAAGAGGAGACAGAGAGATCAATCTGGATCTCTGTGGATGCCAGACGCTTCCTGTTCTTTCATAGCCCAGTAAACATAATTGACTGCTTCTCAATAAATTAAATTGGTTTACTAACAATGAAAACTTCCTCTTTTTGTAAAGCTATCAGAGTCCTAAAGGTAATACCAAGCATGGTGTGGTACTGCATTATTGCGTGTGCATCCCTCTGGGCACACTATCAGGGGCTCAGGACTGATGCTCTGCCCTGTTTGTGCAGGGCAGAACACGGTTCTGGCCCAGTGCTGAGGGTCCTTGTACCATCAGTGTCCTGCAAATGAGGATTGCAGGAAATCAGAGTGTGTCACAGAGCCACAGCCAGCCAATGGGGTCCTCTTGGACCAACGAGTGTCATCGTTTTCTGAACAAATAGTACAGGGCAGGGGAAGGTTTGGCTCTTGGGAAAAGGAAGACATAGTTGGAAAAATGACGTTTGACAGCTGAGAGACTGGAGGAGATGCAGAGAAAAATTATCACTCTCTAGTAGTAGTGAGACGCGATATCCTAAAAGGCACCAGATCACACATGTATTCAAGTGAGGGTGGTGTAATGGGCCTGCTTATTTCCAACAAATGTGCCTGTCTTGAGTAGGAACGTTAATCAGGGAAGGCTGATGGGGAAGGATGCACTGTGTTGGCCAGTGGTTAATGAAGTGAACCTCATTACATGCCACAGCTTGATAGCATTGAGCTCTGTTTGAGCTAATAAGAGTGAAACTGTTCATTTTATCAATGTGATCCAAGGTTTCTGCTTGCAGTAAATGGGTGATACTCTACTCCAGGGTGATGGACCTTTTTGGATACTTCCCTTGTGATGACTGGTGGCTCTGTCTTTGTCTTACAGCAGTAAATCAGTGTATTCAGTATGCTTGGGAGCAAAGGCAAGAAAATAGAAAATTTGTGGATAAAGTGTGTTAGGAGCAGGGAGTGTGGGTCAAGCTCATCGTAAAGGACAAGGAATGAGAACAGGATGCCATGAAAAAACTGAATATGTCTGAGAAGAGCTCAACCTGTTTAGGCAGTCTCTTTTGGATGCTGCAGGTTTCCTTGTGGGGCAAGGGTCCCCAGGCCATGCTGCCCGGACCTCATTGCTGACCACACCAAGGGACACATCGTCCCTGCTCTTTGCTTAGCAGACCCTAAACTACAGCTTTGTTCTCTCTGTGTATGTACCTGATTTTTTTTTTCACTAGCCTTTTTGGGGAGATTTCTGAAAAAAATGGGTCAACATTCCCCACAGATATTGTTCATTCACATGAGCCAGTTGATAAATGAATTGCTTGGCTGCCTTCCATGCTGTGTGGAAGACCTGTAAGGACTTCTTAGAACACCCTCAAGACCAGGACTGATTTCAGATTAAATTGTTCAGGGTAATGGTTTTTTTCTGTTTGTTTTTGGTTTGGATTGGGGTCTTTTCCCTCCTCTTGAACCCAGAATGATGCTGTAACTGAACATGTCATCACTGTGAGTTTGTTTTGGTTTTGTTTCATGGGGTTTTTTGGTGATGTTTAATCTCTGTGTGCCAGCTGAGGTCTTGGCTGACATCCTCTGCCCTGGATCAAACTAGAGGCTGTTATCAGCCTGGTCTTAGGGATGGCTTGTGCCAGCTCCTTCTGAGTTTAGGCCAATGGGCTCTTGAATGAATGGGCTTAGAATAACCAGCCCCTCGAAAAAGTCTTCTTTGTGTTGATTAGCACAGAAGTAGGGCTGAGTGGATTCCTCTAAAGCCAAATGTGGTGAGGCAGCACTTTGTAGAAAGTTGCGAGACCTTCCGATGGCTCAGCCACATCGCTACCTTCGGCAATGAGTTTCCTCATCCCTGCCTCATCTCTTCAGGCAGGGATAGTGTCAGGCTGGGATGCTGGGTTAAAGCCAAGCATATATTCCTAACTAGCTTTAGAGGCCTAAATTTATTTAACCTTTGTTTGGGAAGCAGCTGTTTGGGACTTGTGCATTGTTTACTTACACTGGATACCTGATTTTGTTTCCCCCACACTAGGTTATTGCTATCTCTGAGCTCAATGTGGGAATTAGGTGAAAAGTAGACAAAAAAAACATGTTTTGGTTGGAGGCCTCCTGCTTTGCAGAACGTAGGATGCAAGTCACTGTCTGTGTAGCAAGCTTACGGAGTCATTGGTGTGTTCCCTTTTGATTTCCTGTAATGTACAGCAGCTGTAAATTCCCTAATGGTGCACAAAGGTTTCAATCAGCACCTGTTCTGGAGAGGGGCATGAGTTTCTTAGGATCCACTGTTAGCATTTGATGCCAAAGTAAAAATGCACAGAATGAATGAAGGGGAGTGGGTATAACTTATAAAGGGCTGTAGTGCCTTAGTGCTTGGGAAGAACCTGCGACCGTGGGCTGGTTGTTGCACAGGATTCAGAAACATGGAATAAAGAGGTCTGTCCTGCTCCAGTGAGTTTACAGCCTAATCATAACAGAAGACTCAGAACATGCTCTCCTGTCTGTCTGGAGTTAATAGTTCCAGCACCAAATTAATTTCCACTCCTGTGTAACTTTTCTTTGTGAAGCTTCACCCCTCGGTTCCCAGCTTCCCCTCTATTATTCCTGCAACAACTCACAGGGCATGGAAGAGGGAGTGCCTGTGAAGTATTTTGCCTGGGAGTCAAACCTGATTCTCCTGGAGCAGATCTTCATCACGGGGCTGTAGAGTCTCCACGTGTCCACCCAATCACTCCAAGTACACTGAAAGTGCATCTCTCAATATGATGATATGTATAATTCAGTGGCATTGCACCTGGGATTGCTTTTGCCCCAAGTGCAAAACACTTCTCTTCTAAAATGTATTGCTCTCTGATATTCCTTGTTGTTTAACTCAGACTTCTAATTATTTTTGAAATAGCAAATTGTGATACATAATTTATTGGGAAAATGTAGAAAACCCTAGCAGAGATAGAGAATACAGAGGAAAAAAAATGGGTCGCTTACAAGAGCTCACTATGGTTTTTCAGTATAAACCTGTGAGTTTGAAATGCTGAAACTAGAGCCTGAATCACTTCAAAGATTCCTGCTAATAAGGGAATGATTATGCACAATAAAAAAAAAAATCTAAGCAGCATTGAGAAAACCCCAGTCATGCTAAAAGCTCAGTGTGTCTTTGCATTTTCTTTTCCTCTCTTTTTTTTTCTGCTTTATCATTTTGCATAATAAACATGTCTTGAATAATAATGAACAAGCATCTGGGGAAGTATGTATATTAACTGTATTTTTAATCTGCTTGCAATGCTATAACTATTTTGCTACAACTCCTCTAGGGTTGCTGCACTCCTGTTTACATCACTCCAAGGTCAGGGGCTGGAATCAATAATGATGCATTCTCTCCCTTAATAGGCTTGGGGTGTTAAACCTACTCCTGCCAATGCTATTTCTTTAATTCCTGTTTGATCTCCGGTGCTACTAGTTGATTTGGTCAGAAGTAGATAGGCCAGGCAGGTATCCTGAACATTTTGCAACCTTGTAAGAAAGCACACTTGTTGGGGGGATTCCCTAGTTTACATGCCTCCTAGGAAGCCAGGTCAGTGGAGGGAGAGAGAAATGTCTCCAGAGGCAAAGCACAGCAGGAGACCAATGTAATGTGCCTTTAATATCTCTCCAGAGTATCTACTCTTCTTCACTGACTGTTTAAAGGGGCTTGCTGAATGAAGGCATTAACTGGGAGATAAAAAACTCCTCCTGTTCCCTGACTTTTTCGTAAATATGGAAACAAAATGGAGCAAGGAAGCAGCAGTCCCAAGAAGACCCAGCCCCTGGGAACAGATTCCTGCCTTGCATTGAATGTTCCTGAAATGCAGCTCCTGGCAGGAGCTGGCCATGCCATCCTTGCAGCATGGAAACTTGTAAAGAGAACTCTCATTAGTGAAGTGGTGATCCCTTTTCCCCTGGTGAGATGCTGCTATCCATGTTGTTGTGCTTGTCAGATGAGGACAGTGGCACAGTGCGTTTCTGTGGCTCTTTGGGGGCAGGTTTCTCATCTGGCATCCTGGTGAGGTACCTGTATTCCCTCAACTTCCCAGCCTCACCATGGTACAGCTCCCACGGGGAGGGATGGGGCTGTGCACCTTGAATTCACATCTGGAATGAGTTAGATCAGACTTTGCTGTTCAAGCAAGAGGCCTTCAGAGGAAAAAATCAGTAACAGCAGGGCCTAATCCTGCTTTCCTAGCTGCTCTTACCTTGTCTTATATGATAGCAATACAAATTACAAAGGATAAGTAAACTTCAATAAAAATATTCTTCTCTTAGCCTTACTTGTACAGGATATTTAGAAACATGCAATGATCTATCTAACACCAGCTGGAGGAGCAGGGATGGGCCATTCCCCTTGTGAACAGTGGTCTGTCAGTGTTTGGATGAATTATGAACTTCTGTTGAAATTTCATTTTGGATGAAGATTGGGAAAAAATGCTCCAGAGGTGCTGATTCATCTCATTTTGATACTTCCCCAAAGAAACATTACAGATTCCCATTTTGAAAGAACTTTAGAGTGGTTTATATTGCCTTATCATTCCTAATAAAATCAGAACAAAATGTTTAGATTTTGGTGGAGCATTTTGATCCCACATGATTCCCTTGAAATGTGAAGGGAGGGTAAAACACTGTCAGGGAGGGGTTGCTGTAAATTGAAGGCAAGAGTAGAAACCAGAGAGATGAATCAGTGGAGGCTGCCATCTCCTGCAGAGTGTTTGTTTTGCTGATTTCCTTGAGGCCAGACAGGCCTAACCCTGGATAAGCAGGTAGGCAAAGTCTTTGGGGCAGGTGCTAAGCAGCAGTAGTGTTGCCTTGAGCTTGCCTGTTTTTCTCCTCTGTGTTGTGTGTGATCAATTAATCACTGTGATGATGAGGTTAAAGCAGAACAGTCAATGGCAATACAATGTCTGAGTTGGATTTTGGAAGGGAACTCTAACACATTTAGACTGAAGACAGGACAATGTGCAGTGCAGCCCCTGCGTAGAAGAAATGATGTGCAGGTGGAGCATTTATCCCAGCAGGCAAAAACCAAAGATGACTGTCAAAATGTCCTTCTTGAGAGGTATTTACCACAGAAGTCCCCTTCGTTGCCATTCCTTTGCATCTTGCTAGCTGGGGGATGCAGGCCTGGCTGGTAACTGAACTCCTCTCTCCACTACCTGGCTAATATTTGGCTTCTCCTAAAACTCTCTGGCCCGCTTTGCTTGATTTTAACACCATTTATCCAGTATCTATTTTGACAATAAATTATTATCAAATAATTTGTCTGTTATCTGTTTTCCAGAAGTGAAACTTAGTCCCACTGTAACCTTGGATATCCTGGAGTTTTGTCTATCATTAACATTTTATTTTGTAGTGGAGGGAGGACAAATGTTGTCCTTCCTGAGTCCAGGACACTGAAGTTTTGAGTAAGGATATGTTTGACTGAGGTCAGGTGTGTGTTAATGAAATGATTTGGATCTCTTGTCTAATAATACCAAAATCAAATACAGAATGGATGAAACTAGGAAGTGGTGTGCCTTTGCCAAACAGTGACTAACAGCTCTGGAGAGAAAAGTAGGAGAGAGGCTAAAAAATCCAAGGAAAAAACTTTACTGACTGTTTGCATGTAATTATAACTGGGAGCCAAGTGATAGAAAACTTTTAAAATGGGGAACAGTTAATTGTAATGTTGTTTTCCAAGGAAAAGGAAGAGAGACTAAGTCCCTGGGCTATCTGAAGACAGACTGGCTGAAACAGTGGGGAATGTAGGGTACTATAGCAGAAATATGTGGATGGGAACTGGAACTATCCCTGCTTTGCTGTCAAAGAGTAATGTCCTGACTAAGTATCTGCAAAACAAAAATAATTTTATTGAGGTCTCTGGATCATAGGAACTCAGTTCAGGTGCTATAGACTTTGTTACCATGGATCCCAAGATACAGGGTTGGCTTTTGGCACAGGAACCTCCTGAAATTGTTGAAGTAGACATGCACAGCAGGAGTTACGGACCTGGCCTGAAACGTGCGTGTATAATTCAGTGAAATGCTAGAATTGCACTTCGGTGCTTTTGTGAGTCTGTGTTCCCTGGTCACCCCTGTCACAGGGATGCAGGCTATGGGGAATGCCAGCCTCTTCCAAATGCTTCTTCTGGCATCTTTCTGAATGAGACACTCCATGCTCCAAGGAAAACTCCAAACCTACCCACCTTTTCTTGCGGTGCATCCATCCTTGAAGGGGAGCATGGGGTGGAAGAGGTCTGTGTATGCTGCTGTCCCTGCTGTGATGTGTTGTGAGATGCTGTGTGTTGACAGTGTGCTGGGCTCTGCAGAGGCATAGGATGGCCAGCGGGGCTGTGCCAGGAGCCTTCGAGCTGTGTGTGAGCAGGGAGGAGCTCAGGGGCACCTTGCCAGCAGCACTGCCCAAAGGCAGCCTGGCAGCAGAGCAGGCAGGCAGGACATGGCTCTGGATCCACTCCAGGGCTTCCTGAGCCTTGCCTGGTCCTTGCCTCTGGCCTCATGGTATCTGAGGTGTGCCAGAGCAACACTGCAAAGGCTGAGTGCTGTGCATGCTGGCCCTGTGACAGGGCTTGGAGGGCACTGGGAAAGCAGTCTGCAGCAGAGGCAGAGCCTGTCCTGCTCACCCACCACAGCCATTGCCACAGGGACTGACTTTTAAAAAATATGCTCAACCCTCCTGGGAGACTAAAAATGTCAGCCTCAAGGGAAATGGCTGAGTGTGTGTCAGATCTGCTGGTTGTTTATTCCTAGGGCATTTAATTATATTAGTCAACTTGTAAATTTTGAATGAATTAATATCTACTGTTACATGCATACTTTTCCATGGTTTTTTTTTTTGCCTCTGGAATGGTTCTAGGGTGTGGCCCACAGGGTTTTGAGATGATGCCATCCAACACCATGGGGACAGGCACATTCAGAGGTCTTTGGTTCTTCAGGGCAGAAAGATGACACAAGACAGCCATTATTACAATAGAGGCTTTGCTTCACCCTGGACCTTCTGCAGAGCAGGTTGGTTTAGCAATCATCCCAAACCCTCTGAAGCCAGTTATTTTAACCAGTGTCCTGCAGAGCAGATTGTTTCACACGTTATCCTTAATGTGAGCTCATTCATCCCACCAGCTGGTCCTTGTCCTGCCCTGCAAGTTGGGAGAGTGCAGGGTAGCGAGCAGGGCACTGCATGTGCCTGCACATTCCTGTCTGTGCTGTCAGTAATTCTCATCAGCCTATGGGCTCAGGACCCCTTCAGAGAAGTGTGTAGTGGCCCAATGGCCATGGCTGATGGCCACCAGCCCCACAGAGTGGTGCAGTGCAGGAGGGAGTAGAGGGTGTAATCATAGATGCAGGATTATGAGAAATTTGGGATTTTGAGGATTCCAGTCCTAAAGTCATGGCCTCTTCTGTATCATGAACAGAAGGAGGAAATCCTCACTTCGCTGGAGGCTGAGCCCAGACAGGATGATTCAGAGCAGAGTTTGGACTCGCAGCTTGGTCCTGCTTTACCAAACTTAAATGAAACACTCTCTGCTGCAGCAGCAGTTGTTTTCAGGCTGCTTTTGCAGGATTGGAGAACCAAGTAATTGTAGTTGGACTAGTACCCATTAGGCCCTTTATGGTGTATCATCACCTTTCTGCCTGCAATTAGGTTACATGCTTAATCTTTCATGACTAATTTCATTTGCTTGCAGCAGTTTTGCTGTTCTTTAGTTACACATTCCAACAGCTTCTGCTGCTCACCTTAGTTCTGTCATCCTTTCTCCTGTTCCTTAACCACTTCTTACTCTCACATCAGTGCGTTTTGGACAACATGCCCAAACCAGCAGATTTATCTTAGCAAATGCAAACTATGTATTCTTATACCTGTGGCCTCCTCAACAGCTTTTGCTTGATTAACAAAGGGACCTTCTTCACTGCTCATGAACTAGGGATTGCATAGTTTGTTGTGTGGAGGTGCTACTCTTCTGTGGAAAAGCCTGACAAGCCCTGAAATGTTTAAATGACATTAAATTAATCGTTCCTGTGTGAAATCAGTAAATCCCTCACACACACACGTGAGTCACAGGTTAATATGGTGTTTCGACGTCTCAGCCATTGAGAAGGCAGTAAAGAGACCTTTTGGTACTCATAATGTGCTCCCTAATCCTCCAAATACATACATATGCTAAAATCTTTCTGAAATGAGAACAACCTCTTGACATAAATTAGACATGGCACAATGATGTCTTTCTATCTCTTCACCACTTTCTTCCTGAGAAGACCAAAGGATTTTCTTCTCTTTATAAGGCACTTCCTTGGTCAGCTGTTGAAGGCTGCACATCAAATGCATTATTGATACCAGCCCTTGGAAGTTGTGTATAGTGCACATTACAGACTCTCGGCTGCTGTCTTGAACACTGCAGAGGAATGACTGCAGCTGGACAAAGATTATCTGCTTCTTTCTAAAGCCCCTGAGATAGAAATCAGTATGAATCTCTTGCACAGCCTTTTCTCTCCCACCACTAAACCATTGTAAGCACGAAACAGAGGAGAAGAAAATAGAATCTCAGGGATTTTGAACAGGCCATTGAGTGAGGAGGCACCAAGAAAGATAATGTCCAACTTTCTAGGCATGTGCAGAGTGAGATGGGGAGAAAGATTTAGCCTAATTCTGACATTCTCTGAAGCACAGTGGCCATGTTGGGCTGTTGCTTCCCACAGCAGGAATGTGAAGCAAGCAGGGGTTGAGAAGGGCAGTTCTTGGTATTCCCTCTCAGTGTTCGAAGCCCATGCATGCACTCATGCCAGGCATGCATTTAAAGTGACTTTCCTGCTTCTGGTTGTTTGAGTCCCCACATTGTCCCATATTGTTCTAATTTGGTTCATGTGCATGGCAGAGAGGTTCCCCCTTTCCTCCCGAGGCTGGATAACTGCTGGTGGTGGAGCTGGGGCAGCTGTGATGGGATTTGAGCACTGGGCTGTACTTGATGCCAAAGAGAACCATCACCCTCTGCAGCTGGTGCCTGCTGTCTGTTCCTGCAGCCCACTCTTCTGCACTGTGTCTATTCCCATGCCAGTTAGGTGGCTGCACAGAGCCCCTTCCTTCCCAGCAGGGCAGAGCACACTGCTGGAGGAAGGACCTTTGCCAGGGATCCAGCCAGCTCAGGAGAAGAGTGCTGTGCACGTGTGCAACAGTTTGGTTCCATAATGTTGGTTGTTGCTCTCCTAATTCTTAGGAGAAAAAGTCTCACAGCTGTTACACTGGCTTGTCCAAAGCAACTTTTTTCTTCTTGCACCTCTTCCTACTGCTCTGGGCATTTTGGCTGGACAAAGCACTTCTCCTCCTTGATTCTCCTGACATGGTGCAGAAGCTGTTGCTACAGAGCACTGGCTATGCTGTCCTTAGAGATACTCTGTGTCTTTTTTACCTCCTGCTTGCCTGTCTTCATAGAGACTCACCACGGCCTTGTCCACAGGAAATGTCTGTGGATGTCCTGTGAGTTCCTTGTGGGCTCTCCCATACTCTCTGATAATTTTCCACTCAAACTGGGAAATTTCATCACATAGCTATGGAGACTGAGTGTAGAGGAGTGATGTGATATGCCCAGGGTCATGCATGGAGACTGGATTAGGCCTTCTGTTCTCCGTGATCCTAATACTTTGCCTTAATCACAAGTTTTCTTTTGTATCACTGTGATTATCTAGGGAACTGGTGCATCAGCAGCAGCACAACTTGTTTGTGTAGTATCTTGTGTCTGAGCAAATCAGTTTGCTTTCAAAACTGTGCACTGTGTAGGCTGGAATTGCTTTTCCCTCTGTCTTCCCATTGCATTTCTTTTCTGGCTCCTCAGCATTTATGTCCCTAGCAATCATCATTGAGGATAATGGGAGCAGGCAAAAGAACCACAGGAGAGTCGTCCTTTGCCAGCCATTTTCCCTTGCACATCTTAATACCATATGTCAAGTGCAGTTGCTCAGGGCTCCACAGATATCTCTTTTTCAGCCACCCGAGGAGCTGAGGCTGTTTACGGTGTCAGCTTCACAAGATGGCAGGTGGAGAATTAGAGACTGCTCCTGAGAAGCTCAGGATTGAAGCAGTGCTCTGAAAAGAAACACTTGGTAAGTGCTGATGCCCCCCAGGAGCTGAACAGCTGGGTCTTGCAAGAAAACTGTTTGCAGTAACAAAAGCAGGCATGGGTTTTCAGATAGCTTAAAGCCCTCCTTTCAGAGGTATTGAGCACCCAGTGCAGCCCCTTGCTCTCACTGAAATGAATGTAAGGGTGGCCCTCGTGGGTGCATTTAACTCAGTGCCCACCTCCAGTAAGTGCCACTCACAGTGACAGCTGGAAGAAACTGGTAACAGACAGTAGCAGAGTGAGCTCTCTGACCACTGACAAAACATCTTGGACTGTGCAGAAATACTTGGTTTTTCAGAGCTAGGTTGAGTTCTAGAAACCATCCAAGTGGATTGCTGGGCAGTCTGTCTGGAATTCACAGAGCTTCAGCAGTGCTTTACAGTGCTGGTATCGTGCCATGCACTGTGTCATCCCCTCTCCAGGGCATCTGGTGCCATCCCAGCATGCCCAGAGACTTAATGAGAACTGTGTGACAGCTCTGCACTGGTGGTTTTGCTTGGAGGTGG
This sequence comes from Nicator chloris, assembly GCA_013400495.1. NCBI lineage: Eukaryota > Metazoa > Chordata > Aves > Passeriformes > Pycnonotidae > Nicator > Nicator chloris. Next base: position 297,578 of record WAAE01022433.1, read on the forward strand.
ACTAGGTGGGACTCAACAGAAAATACTGTTCCATAGGGTTTTTTTCAGTGGTGGAAGCATGGCTGTAAAGCATCACATATCAAGGCAATCAATGGTGGAAGGACCAGTATAATTTCTGTGGTATTGAGGGATATATTTTAGTGTCTGCTGTCACTAGCACTGAGTTATACCTAGAGCAAACCAACTGGTATTCATGGTATTCATTAGAAAACTGAGATGGGTGTATTTATTCCAGCATCCCTGAGACTTCTGCTCAGTCTTTGAGTAATGTCCAGTGAATGGGTGCATGCTCATGTCACTGCATGTGTGAAAGACCAATTCCTTTTTGAGGCATTGGAGTATGAATTTTCAATGAACGTGGTTTGCTAATATTGGTTGATGATTTTGGTGGAAAAATGTTAATTCATTAGACATAGTGCCTGCTTTGGAAACTGGAAATCATCATGTCTTTCTTTGATGTAAAGCAAGACTGGCTTGTCTACCAGAGAGCTCAAAGTGGTTTCCAGAAAAGGGAGAATTATCCACTTTTTACACAAGAAAGGAGAGGTGTAAAAAAGGGAAAGGTGCCTGTTGGCCACACTTATCTTTGGTTTGTAACTTCTTAGTGACAAAGCACCCAGGCTCCCATAGCCTCAGCTTCTTGCGTGACACCGGCTAATTCCAACTAGTTTGTAAAATATTTCTGCATCCCCATAGAAGCATTTCCCTCTGGCTTCCAAGTGTGAATGTCTCAAACTTCCACTGTGCAACAATCTCTATTTTTGTAAGGAGCTCTGAGAGACAATTTATTAAAGGTTTAACAAAGTATTTTATAGTTTCTTGCATCTCCAGGAGTTTTGTGCAAAGAAGGTCTTTGTGAAAGTTTATTATTCAAATTTGGAGGGATGGAAGGAAATCAATTTCCTTCTTCAAAACTGCATTTTTTCACATAGTCTATTTGCTTATCACTCCCTGCCTTGCCAGGATTATTCTAATCAGATTTCACATATAAAAAAAATAATAACATAAAAATAATTCTCCTCTTTCAAGTCTTTGTAAGGTGTAAGTAAATTAAGAAATTGATCAGATTCTGCTCACTGCTGAAGCTGTGAATACAATGGAGGGTACCTGTTGTGGTTGGGGATTGCATCTGATGCCTGTTTTTTTTATCTTCAGAGGGAGGCCAGCAGGAAGGATTGCAATCAGACTCGTCCCTGGGGGTTATTTGGTTAAACCTGTGTTTCAGGTAGCAGCTGGGATGTGGACCTGCCATGAGCTAAAATGAAAGTCTTTCTGTAAATACTGCCACAGTGAAGTACATTCACCTCTCAGCATGAGTTCTGGGCTTGTGGGCTTGGTGGAGAAAGGCCACTTTGATACTGATTCTGGTTCCTTGTATGACAATTTATGTTTTTATTGAGTTTGACAAAGAATAACTCCATATTCCATAGATCCATAGGGATCTTCTTGACAGTGGCTAAAAGGTATGGATGAGTGTTCATGCTCAGCCCAGAAGACAGTACACAAGCTCCTGACAGCAGTCAGGGTTTTTTTGAAATCCCAGGCACAAAAAGCTTGGTACTACTATTTAGTAATAAAACAGGCCTGCAGTCAACATTTTTTAAAAGTATTGTGTCCCTCTTTGCAGATGGGAGTTTTGTACTTAGGGTGCTATTAGGACAATTTACAGGGTTCAGCTCCCTGCTGTCACAGAAATGCCTTGCCTTGACTCAATGATTCGGTTCAGTTGTCTAAACCTGGACATTCCTCTCTTTTTGCAATGTGCCAGCTTCCCCTGCCTGGCTTCCACAAGACCATGGATCTCCCTTAGGACCTGCGTCCTATGTACCAGGCCTGAGCATGTCTTGCATGCCCCAGGACATCTTAGATGGCACTGGAAACCTGTGTTGAGGTAACCAGATGGAGCCCTTAATCTCCCTGCCTCAGCTGCTCATCTATATGGTGGAGATAAGATTCCTTTCTTGCTCCCACGGAGTCAGTGTGGAGATAAGCGCGTTGGTGATTGACAGGCACTCGGATGCTGTGGTAAGGGCACTGTGTAACAGCCTGAGTAGATAAGAGAGTGACTACATGACAGCACGAGGTCTTTTTGTGCTGTTCTTTACCTCAGATTTTCTCCTTCACGTGTCCTTTTCCTATCAGGTTGTTAGTGCTGTGAAAGAGATGAGCTCACATGAGCCTCTCACACCTGAAGCCTTTCAGGGTTGACATTGCTCCAGACGTAGCTAGGCTTCTCTCTGAGTTCAGCCATCTTCCCCCTATTTGACCTGTTTGCCCCACATTGCTCCACCAAAGAAGTATTCCAATACCTCAGCAGTGTTTGGAGGCAGCGTCTATTTGGGATAGCTCTATTATTCATTAAAAAAAAAGGCAAAAAGAAGCACTTGGTTTTCAGCTTTGTCAAGTTGGAATGATGCAGGGAAGTAGAGAAATCACTGACTTCCAAATGGAATAAATTGGCCTGACACCACCTGAAAGAACAAACCCAGAAGCTAGATATCGTATTTTTCAGCTAAATCACTGTTCTGACACCCAGTTACTTCATTACCAGTGGTGCTGTAAATACTTGCAGCTCCCTGCGGTTTCAATGGGATTTCAAAGTAAGCACTAGCCCTGGAGTTCTTTCCCCTTTTATTTACAGACTTCAAAAGCTCAGTTTTGTCCTCATCATTTAGGACTCTCTTGCTTGTCATCTGTTTGCAGACTGCCCGAAAGAAATTTTCTACAGCCAGGAGATCTTTTCAAAGTTTTCTCTAAAGGTACTGAATACTGGAAGTCTCTAGAACATAAGAGACCAAGACAGTCAAGCTGTAAGACCCCATTGAAATCTGTGGCAGGGTATGAGCTCATCTCCATCCACGAGTCTTCCCTGAGAAAGATCAAACTATTATCCTCTACAGCAGAGGCCTGCCATGCTCAGCAGGGGTGGTGGGTGCATTGAGGGCAGCAGGAGGAGGAAGCTGTGAAGAGCTGTGTGCTATGCAACAAAAGCTTCAGCCACACAGTTCTCAGAGAAGCCTGTATATCTTTCCAAAGACCCCACAAGAGAGTCTGAAGCATGCACTTCTTAGGTCATTATGTCCTATTATTTTTCTTCGCTTTCACAGTGTCACCTTTCTTTGTGCCTGTAGTCATCAATCATATCTTCAAATAATTGGGTATGATCTGCTCACAGTAGTGTCACTTCAAATTGTAAAATACTTTATGGTTAGCAGTTCCAGAGTTTCTGTGAGCATTGGTGTAATTACCAATGATGGACTCTACCTCCTGGAACTCTTGAATCTTGAGTCATTGAAACCTGCATGAAGTGAGCAAAAGCTGACAGGCATTCTAAGTGTATTTTGAATGTGTATTGGTGGCCTTGTGTAGATTCTCTGTTCACTTTTCTTCTTTGGGTTTTTTACTGAAAACACACCTAAGAAAAGGCTGCAGTGGTCGTTGCTATATTTCCATGCATTGCTAGCTCTGGGAACCAGGAGCTGTTCATATCCATCTCACTCAAGCTGGTTATCTCTGGGGCTGGTTCAGTGGCCTTATACAGTGACTAAGTCATAAGGGACGCGAGCATATCCCCAGTTCAACAGGAGATCTTGTATCTGCGGTTACTCCTCTGGTCAAGTTCTTGGCTGAACTGAGGAGGTGTTTTTCTTCAGAAGATCCTGGGGGACTAGCTTTTGATCTAGACCTCAGGGCACCTCTTGTGCTCTGCAAAACTTGGCAGCATCCATGTGGTGAAAATATCCCTCCCTGCATCTTTCTAACTCATCTCTCTGTAGGAGCCATCTGTCTGTCTAATCTTCCCAGGGCTAACGGATGGCTGTGCTTAGGAGTTTGACCATCCAAATAGAGTCCTCGAGTGATGGAGCCAATGATGCAATGATTGCTGGTGCATGGTGAGCTCTGTGCAGCCTGCCTACAGCTGCTTCCTTGCTTTCTTTCCACCACTCAAATCTGCAGTGTAATTTTTAAAACTGCCATCGCAGATGACCCTAATCTTGTGGTTCTAATGCAAATATTGACCATATTGAAAAATGTTTGGAGGAAGGAAGGAGTGATAGCTCAGAGGAACTACACTGTCTTCTGTACAAAGCTAAATCCACATTGGGTAGGACAAATTTCCATACTCAGAATGTGTAATTGCATACCAAGTATAGCAAGTACAGTGTGCATGCTTGATAGGTAAATTGTAATGCTCTGAGGCTGTCATAACAAAAATGTTGAGGGCACAAACCAGATTCACATATTTGAAAAAGTGGGCTTACATATGACTCTTGCCCATTCAGATAAATCAGCTAATGTATTAGTGTATTAGCTTAATACATGATGGACACAATAGCCTTGACTCCTCAAATACACATATTCAGAGCAAAATAAAGATTTCAAAGCAATTATTTCAGTAAAAAGGGGGATTAATCACAAATCCAATAAAAATTTGCAGTTTTTACGTCCCCATCTACAGTTTTATATGGTTTGAAAGAATCTGAAATGATACTACTTCCTGATTACATACCTTTTTTAAAATTTCCTACCAGTAATTTTCCCTTTTTTTTTTTTCCATTTCTTTTCTGTTTTTTTGGTAATAAAAGCCACTGAATAGTTCTTCAGTGTGTGACTGTAGAGTCAGCAGAAAGTAACTGTACAGACTGCAAAAGAGGACATTTAACCTGGTCTTTAGATTACGGTGAATAAATGAGAAGGAGAAATGTGTTTCTGGATGTTTTCAGCCTTCAGCAATTCAATGACCATGCCCTTTTCAACCTCAGCTAAACGAAATATACACTCTTAATGAAGTTCTGCCATTCAATTATTGTCATGTTTTCATGGTTTGTTTGTTTTTTTTTTTTTAGATCACCTTCATTGCCCAGACAAATGGCACCTCGGTAGCTTTGTTAGTTTGTCCCTTTTCTGCTAAGGATATCCCATCACCTTTAGTGTTGGCATACCTGCAGATGTATTTGAGAAAGCAGTTGCAAGATGGAAAGTGTAACTGAACCGTCCTGTTCTGTGGAAAGCAAGCTGAGAAGCCCCTGTCAAAACTGGTTGAGTCATTTTTACCTGGAGCAATGTTTTAATGAAGTGATTGGGCCAGGACTGGAGGATTTTCATCCATCCTGTACGGAGGATGATGTATTCTGAGTGACTGCTTGTCCTCTCACAGGAGTTTGGAAGGGACCTGCACAGTTTCATGTGATATGACAGAGCAGAGCAAATAGGGAACTAATTAGGTGTAGGCACATAGTGGGGCAAAGCAGGTCTTAGAGATGGTGAAAGTGTCATAAAGGTTGGTGTGCAGAGGAGAGAGAAGGAGATGAGTTCAAGCATCGAGGTGAGTCCTTGGAAGCACAGCCCCACTGAGAAGTCTCAGAGGAGGGTGAACCTCGCTGTGTGAGTATCTCTGACATTTTCCAGGAGAGTATTAGCAAGTTTAAAACAGAGAAAAAAGTATTCTTCACATAATATGTGATGGCTGTGAAGGATACCACACATTGCTGGAAGTTCAGGGCTGTCAGCAGTGTTCTTAAACTTTTCGCCAGTACAGCGAGTACTGATCCCTAGCAGCAACAAAATACTCATCTTGATGGACCCCTGGCAGAAGGAAACCTATGTTCAAGAGGGTCTAGGAGCAGTGGGGTAGAAAAGGTCTTTGGAAGACCTGAGAATTTACTTTGAATCATGGTGCAAACTCACTGCTCTCCTGCCTTAGCTATTGAACTCTTTCCTATCTCATAGTATTTCAGTCTTTTCTCTTGATGTCACATGTGTTGGGGACATTAGCCCAGTGACTTAGGAAACAACAGGGCAAACTTTGTGGGCAGAGCTGAATTTTTCAGCTGACTCCAGGTCTGGAGGCAGTGGGCACAAAACTAACACAGGAGATTTTGTCTGAACACCAGGAAATGTTATTTTACTGTGAAGGTGACTGAGCACAGGCACAGGCTGCCCAGGGAGGTTGTGGAGTTTCCCTCCTTGGAGGGATTTAATTCCTTCCTCTTGGATTCCTGGCATCCCTGGTATTTTTTAGTGGTCTCTGCAGATGTCTCTGGAGATGATGTGGAAGACTAAGCTGAGGTGGCTTCCTGGCTCTGGAAGCTAGGGGATCACAGAGTAGAATAAAGCCATCCGATGTCTTTATAGTGCAAATGCAAATACATCGTCGAAATTAGACCTAGGGAAAGAAGTGCAGCAGCAGAGCAACCTGCTATGATAAGTGCATAAATACTCCAGCAGAAAGGTCCAGAGCCATCAAAACCACCAAAAGTTACCAGGGAAGCCAGTAACCAAAAAGAGATGTAATAATCAGTCTTCAGTGTCTCAGGAGCATACGGGCCTCTTTCCGCATTATGCTACACGAATGTCTTTTGTATTGCAGCATCAGCCTTTAGGTGATTAAAAAAAAGAGGAAGGCACAGCAGTTTTAATAAAGCACTCAGATATAGACTGGAGCTATTAACTTGCTGGAAGTCCTGGTTGTCTTGAAGAAACAATCTGCTTGCCATTAAAAAAACAACAATAAAAAAATCTCCTGCCCCCCAAAATTTTGCATGCTTGCATTTGTGTTAATAGTCTTCTTTGTAAGAAGTAGGAGGAAAGTGACAGGAAGGACAGAGAAGACTTGAGCATGAGAAAGTGGGTTGAGGAAAATATTTGTTGTGTCATGCAAAACCTATCACCTCCATGTCCAGATTCCTCTCTGTCCAACTCAATACCACCCTAATAAATCTCCACCTCTTGGCTGATGTCTGCATCCAGGACATGTTATCAGTCACTGCTGACAAGGACTATTAGTCATTATTGCCAGTACAGAAATTCAGTCTGAACACACTGGATGGGAGAGAAACCAGTTTCTCTGTGCTAAGAAACGTTTGCTGCCTGGGATGTGTGGTCTAGGAGTTAGTACAGCTGCCTGTTGCCCAATGCTGTGCATGCAGCATTCCCATTTCTTGGACAATACTCACTGTTTTAATGACTAACATGTTCCTTAGTGCATTGCTTCCCTTGGTGTGCACCAGCCCTCCTCTCTGGGTGATGATCCTGCAATCATCGGTAATAAAAGTGTTGTCACTTAATTTGCACTCTCATTTCAGAACGAGGCAATAACATTCCCAATGATCTGCCTTTAAAGGGAGCTCATTTGTTGCTCTTACTCAGTGAGAAGGGAGAGAGATTGTCTTGGTCCATTTGGAAACTACAGTCTTAATGAAAAGTTTTCCAGAAACCACCTGTGAGTTTTTAATACAAATGGAGGTTTGTACCCACTTCTTCACTAGTTTGGGGGGAGCAGGGGTCACAGGCTGAGGGCTTGCAATTAACTTTTGCGTATAGACCTGTGACCACATAAAAAGGAGAAGCTATTATAGGCAGTAGTGCTGTCTCCCTGCTTTTCCCCTTGCCAGGTTTCCCCAGTTACCCAAGTTCTCTGTATGGGTGCTGCCTCTCCTTTGTCTCTGACATTTTTGCTACTGTGAGTTTTTCAGTAGAATCCTCCAGACGTGCTGTCATGGATTGTTCCAAGCCACAGTCCAACAGGACAGAAGGTGCCTGAGTTAGCTTCAGCAGTGAAATTATACAGCAGAAGGCATTATTAAAAGTGGATCTTTTGTCCAATAAATCCTCCTTTATGACTCAGAGATTGGAAGGAATTCAGACAAGGGCAACAGAAACAATTCTAGGGCTGAGGGTTGAGTTAGAGGGGATATGTTAAGAGAGGAAAAGGTATTGGCATTTGTTAAGGGAGAAAATTGAGCATGTAATGTGCTGTACTGGCTAAGAAGGGGGTTGTTGTCGGGTAACCAGCAATGAACATAAAACACGGCAAATAGCATAGGAAGTTCCAACCTGGTGGTGGAAGTTGAATGACTGGTTCAATGACTTGAGATGGAAAATGGAGCTTTCCAGGTGTGTAGTGGATATAAATACGGGTATATGATGGAACTTGCTGTCCTTGCACTGCTAGAGGTGTGTCCCTTTGACCTGGCCCATAACCAAGGGCTGGGAAGACAGGAGTTAATAGTACCCTCTCTTTTGATACCCCTGTAAAAGAGAAGAAAAGCCCTCTCATTTGCAAAGAACAAGTAATTTGGAAGCTGGAGAAAGCTTTTATTTTCTACTGAGTGTGTGTTAATTAACTGTCTCACAAATTAACTATTAGTAGAAGACGCTTAAGTGAAATGCCCTGAAGCTTCTTAAGCATCTTCTCTGGAAAAAGAAGTTGGGATTTGCTGTAAAGTCCAGTCACAGATCTGAGAGGAGCCTGCAGCAATCCTGCAAGAAGGGTGCTGGCAGCATTTCCATCTTAGCTCCGTTCTCTCTTCTCTTGGCAGCTTTTCATTTCAGCAATGACAGTATTCTTTTAACCCAGCTTTTGTACCTGTTGGGTTTTCCTGGAAGCACTGTCTCGGGTTTGTGCTGCGTATATTCTAGTCTGCTGGATTTTGGATTAATTGTGGGTGTGTAAGATAGGTGCATCTGATCTTCAAATCTACTAGTTAAAGGAGCTTCTAGACTTCTGGCTCTTAGGCGCTGTTTATGTTTTCTCAGCTCATTAGAGGAACAGCATGTGCTGTATTCCTGATTTTTGACTCTTGGGCTCCATTGTGGGAGGGAGGGGAATGTGCTTGTTTTCCTTTTGCTGTGTTCCTGGCTGAAGGTCATGAGCATCTCCTTGTGCCCACTCTGGGTGCAGGCTCTGTGGCCTCCATTTATTAGGGTTTTTAACTCTTCCCCTCACTTGCTGCCTGTCACTTGCCTCCTGTGCCACTTCTTTTCTTGAGAAAGCATCATGGTGCTTGGGACTGCTCTGTGAACACCCCGTGCTCCCCCTGCTCCCCTTCGGGGGACAGGGCTTCTCCGTTTGGGGTGCATGGGAACCTGAAAAAAGCAGCAGGGATGTGCATAAGGATGTGTCCCAGCCTGTCAGCAGCCCATCAGCACAGATGCAGCAGCGTGTTTCAGGCTGATGCCTCAGCACCTCCTTTCTTCATCTCCCTGGGAAGGCAGAATGGACAAGCGCAGCTCTATTTTCACCAGGGGAAGGTGAGAATTACTCACCGCAGCTCCGGGCGAGGCGGTCGGAGTCTCAGTCGGCGTGATGGGAGTGGGCTGTGCAGAACACTGGGGAAGGAGGGGACGCTGGATTGCCTGGCTCCAGCATCGGGGCTGTGCCACGGAACAGGAGTCGTTGCCCAGAGGCTCAGAGGCGATTTCCAGCAGCAGGAGCACACGGGGGATTCTGTCACGGGGTGGGGACCTCTCCCTCTGCTGCTGGCAGCACTGTTTCATTCCCAGTGTTAGCAACCAAAGGTACCAGTAACACTTCTGCGTACAGAACTTTGCTAGGGCATAACAGCTTGCATGATTTAATTATTTTAATTGGAATTAACTGGAAAAATAATTCCCTCTTTCAGCAGGAATAAGCAGGATACAGCCTGTCAGAATTTTTTCGAATGAGCTCTGCTGAAGGCAGAGGTGCAGAGATATGTAATCAGCCTGCTTTAATGAGATTTGGCTGTAATTTTGTGATGAAATTATTCTAGGTTAAACTCAATCACACAAAAAAAATGTGTTTCATTGTATTAAGGCATATTTGAGACCCACAAATCTCAGTCACATTATTGGTGAGATAAAAACTATCAGAAATTATGTCATTTTGAAAGGTTTTCATTTTCCAAATGGATGTTGGAGGACAAATACTGCTCATAATGCTGGGTGCAGATTTACCAGGATGTGATAATTAATGGATTTCTTTCCCAAATAGTTATTAAACTAAGAAAAGCAGTGCAGATTTGCAAAATAGTGAGATTTTTATAGAAGTCTTAGACATAGAAAGCAACCTTCAGCTGAGAGACCATGGGTTGTTTCAATTTAAATTAGATGGAAGGCTAAACATTCAACTGTAACTAAGATTTATTATTCCATAAAAGTGAAGAAAACTAGTTATAGAGGCAAACTAGGCTGCAAACTCTGTACTTGAGTACAAAAGTGGCCTGTTTTTTTTTTTTTCTTTGTGAAAGAGGTAAAAAGCTGTAGAATTAATATACCAGACCTAGGAAACGTCTGCCAGGGAAGGACATTTAATGTAAGAGATTTTTTTTAAAAAAGGCAACAAATAATAATAATAATAATAATAATAATAATAATAATAATAATAATAGTAATAGTAATAGTAATAATAATAATAAATGGGATATTTGCAGGCAGGAAGTCCATAAAAGTGCAAAATGTGATTCAATGAGGAAAGGTGCTGCTCTTTGGTCAGAAAGCAGAGGGGAGAAATGAGAATTACCAATATGGAGAGGAGTGAGATGACCATCAAAAAAAGAGTGAGAGAAAAAAGAATGAAGAAAGGAAAACAATTAGTGGAATGCTGTTTAGCCATTAGTATGTAAACAGAAAGAATGGTGCTCTTCATTGTTTAATCTGTTGCCAGAGAGGATGGAGAAAGCATTTAGGAAGCAGAATGAAGCAATTGCATCTAAGTAGGAAACAGTGCCCCAGACTGCTGAAGGACCTGACATCCCAAATGTGAGTCTGTTGACACACAGACATCTGCTCATTTTAGGAAGGCTACGTGGAAAAGTCCCTCATACTGGGGAATATGGGAAATTTTGTTTAAAAATGAGCAAAATAAACATTATGGACATGTAGAGACTCATCCTTCCGGCTTCAGTGTAATCCAGAAAGGGAAGAATAGTTTCAAACGAGGGAGATAATGAGATAATATTTAACCTGAGTTTAATAAAGGTAGATTGTGCAGATTATTCTGTTACTGTTCTCCTAGACAGGGGGAATGCAGTAAATCTGATTTGTCTGGATTTCAGTGGGCATTTGCTGTCTTGCCACACGTTACTAGTGCAGTTGGGGGGGCAGGATTAGCAGAAGAGAGGACTGCAAAGGGAGGGAGGATCCCTGCAGTGGAGCTGACAACAGGTTGTGCTGCACAGTGAGCCTGTCCTGGCTGCAAAGCTGCTGAAGTTTAACTGAGGGAAGCCTGTGGAAAGCCAGGTCTGGGAGATGCTGTCACTGCTGTAGGCAACTGGAGCATTGTGTAGCAAACACCAGAGTAATTCTGGGATACTGGAGTTGGTGAAGCATCAGTGACACAAGAAGTTGTGTTACGTAAATGTTAAAGAATTTGGCTTAATAAGAAGAATTTGCAGTCTTACATTGCTATAAAACTGTGAACCAGTAGGGAAGTGCAACTCAGAAAATGTCAAATAACCACACAAGTTGTAATAGGCCCAGATCAGCCACAGAGAGTTGAACACATACTGAAATGCTAAAAAAATCACCACAGACACTCAGTCTCATTTGTATGTGAATTAGTTGTATTAAAAAAGGTTGAGCTGAGCAAGTTCAGAGAGAATCTTTTCATATGATCTGCTTACAACTGATTTGTTTAGTCCCCAGCAAAATGGAAGATGAAAATGCATTATAATTACTGTATAAATTACCACAAGGGGGTAAATACCAGCAATGTTTATGCTGAAGGCCAAAGCTGGCACAAGAACAAATGGTCACTGCCTGGCAGTGAATCCAATCCAATAACTCATTTAAAAGTGAAACTTGATGAACTTGTGAAAGAGATGAGAAGATATTGCCAGGAACAGGGCAGTGGTGGACTAGGAGGGTACTTCCCCTCTAGTAATTTACCTCTGTCTTAGAACAGTAATTTTTTATTGCCAAAAGTCCAGTTATGGTGAGATTGGTTTTTTAAATGGAAGTAATTTATTAATGACATTGAGAGAAGCAAATTATAAATGGCCAAAACGCTGTAAGTATTCCCTTGGAAAATCGGAGAAGTGTTTATAAATGTGCCTCTGTAGGATGCTGCCTGTGAATTACAACAGGCAAAAACAAGGAAATTATAAACTATGGATCATGGTGCTACCAAAGGCCACTGCAATGGAAGCCTCTCTAAAGGTCTGAAGTTGTTTTCCTGTGGTTAAACACATCCATGACTAAGGGGCTTGCTGTCTCCAGGACACACCTGGGTGCCCAGCGAGGGCCCTTTGTGCCCATGGCATATCCTTTGCCAAGAGCAGTGCTTAATTTTTCCCAAAGCTAAATGTAGTTAATCACCTGCTCATCTCTTTGCATCTTCTGTGGCTCCCTCACTCTTTGCTGAGAAATGCAGATGTTTATGATGTTTTTGTCTCACTTGTGACTTGGTGATTAATATTCTGCAAGTTGCTGAGCTTATGGGTACCGATTTCCTGCTCTACTTACTGTACTTAAGTCAGCTTGGTTTGTTTTTCTTCCTCTTGCTAATATATTCACCTTGTGAGTTAATCGTGTAGGAAAACAACCAGTGAAGACAGAAAATGCATAAAACGTGACATTGAGCTCAGCTGGGAGTATTCTGCAGTTCATTTCTGTGTTGGGAGTGTCTAAGGAGCTGGCTGGCAAAGTGTGCTGTGCCAGAGGAAGCTGTGGTGATGTTTCCTTGGTAAGGTCCTGAATTGTGAGCAGGAGTGATGGGCTCTGTCCTAGCTTGATTTTATGGGTGGGCAAATGGTGTGTGGATTCTGGACTTCCTCCCCAGAAACTTGTGTAAGGGTTCATTGTCATTCTTGAAGGTGAATAGAGATTCATTTTAGAGATGTGTGCCTCTCATCTTTGATATCTGTTGCTGTTCTGTGAATTGATGAGAATTCACACTGCATTTCTTCTTTTACCTGACGTGGAAAAAGATTTTACAAGCCTAGATTAAAACCACGATCTTGAGGAGAAGCATATGTGAGTGTTGCCCTACTTGCTGGGTAGCTCATTAGCAGGATAAGGTAAATCCTTGTTTACTGAGAGCATCCAGACATGCATCTCTAAGCAGATCCTGTGAAACAGCAGAATTTGGGACCTGGTACTTTGGTTGCACACTTGCACTTTGTGTAAATAAATGCCCAGTGGGTCATGAGTTTGAACAAGTCCCAGGACCACCAGGCAGAAAGAAGGGTGTATTGGGATGGGGTTGTTCAGGTGGCTCCTGGGGAAGGTGCTGCAGTTCATGGAAAGCAACAGTGGTTGGAGGAAGGGAGACACTGGTCTTCCCTTCCAGCACAGCCCTGTCTGCCCACTGGTCTGGTTTCTTGTCCTTAGCAGTCTGTACTAATTCTTCCTTCATCTTACTCTCTGAAACGGAATAATCGTAGTGTCTCCTCTTATTGATCCCTTCCCATTCAGTCTGAGCTTGCCTCCTGCCTTCTTCCTTTTCCCACATTTCCTTTTGTCTCTCTGGTTGGTGGTCCAACTTTCTCTCATTTGTATTCAAATTGGCCAACTCATCCATTTTGTCAGGATCCAGCAGAGAAGATAGATGAAAAGAAATCTCTCTGCTGTCAATTCAAAGCAGTCCTGGCACAGCCTGTAACCATCCAGAGTTGAAATTGCCAGGAATTTGTTCACTGGAATGCATTCAGTTTGGACGGAATCAGTAGGAAATAACAGCTCTTGAACTATAGCACATCTCCCCTGTACTCATGTGTGAACTGCTCATTTTCACAGATCATCAGCTTAGCTAAAGCTTGGGTGAATATTCTTTACTCTGAAGAATGAGGATGAGGGATGTTTCTGCAGGAAAACTTCACCAGAATTAACATATTTTTCTTATATTTTTTCCTGTAAATGTCTGAGCTGTCATTGCTGAAAGTTTCCAGGTGAATTCATCTTGAAATAGTTGAAATTATCAGTTTAATGGTTAAAACTTGGCAAAGTTATAAGCGTGTGAAAACAGGGTTATCACGGGATTTGTCAGACAACCTTAATAATAGTTTCACCTACAACAGCAAAATTTGGTAATGCAATGTAATTCTGAGGCATCAGCACTGCACGGATGAACACCATTAGATAAATGGGACCTAAGAGAGTGCAAAACACCAGGAGTACCCTGGTACTTAGCGCCCTGGATCTATTCTGTATTCAGAAGGGTCTGAACATAATCACAAAGTGGAAACCAGCTCCCAAGATGTGTGTGCAGCAAAACCCGTGCTGCATGCAGGTAGTCCCCAGCACTGTCACTCCACAGCCTCGTTGCCTGGCCCACTCTTCCACTTCCCAGCTCGGATTTGAGCAAAATTTGTGGCAGTGCCAAGCTGATGGATCACCATCCCATTTTCTAAAATGTCTTTCCTGACAGCATAGGCTGTGCCAGCAAGTCTAACTGAGAACGTCCAGGATAGCAACTCCAGCCCATTTATCAAGTCCATCTAAGGCTTGCAAGGTAGAATTTCTCACTTCTCCCAGTGATGGTGCCAGGAGTAGAAGGAATCCATCCCCAACAGAGGTGTCCTCCTGCATGCCTATGTCCTGAAGTGTATTGAACCAGTCAGTCCTGTAGCCCATCTATATCAGTTTAGCCTATCCTTGCTCAACAGATGGAAGAGAAAGTGTGAGGCAAAGTAAGTTTATCCCTCCTAGTCATATACAACCTTCCTTTGTCAGTTTCTTGACCGTTGAGTTGCCTTTGCTCTGCCTTGTTACAGATAACATTGACTTTGGTCATATTGAGCTTTGGTGTTCCAGTAGGATGTGTGTGAAAAGGTGATAAGAGAAGAGGGGCAACGGCTGTAGCAAAGAGAAGGGGCTGTGAGTTTGCAGCAGTTGAGGAGCTGCCTGAGGCTGCGGGGAGAATGTTACAGGCTCTTCTGCAAGTCCATCTTCAGCTTAGGAGCTGGAGTAAGGAAGACCTATGGACTCCTCAGTGACGTATCACGAGATACTATGAAAATATAAAGCTTTGAGCTTTAAGGCATTCACTAACTGCTAGAGATCAGGATGAGACCTAATATAGGGTACTTCCCTATTTCCAATTACTGTCAAGAGACCTTGGTCCTGGCCTGCTCCCATGTTTTCCAAAACATTCTGCAACGAGGAGATTCCATGAGTCATGCTGGTCATGGTGATAAGCTGAGCTAAGGCTGCACAAACATGTTGGAAGTGCTTTGCTGTGACAGTAGCTCATGACTTGCTTCTTGCCGCAGGGACCCAGCGTTGCAGTGGGATAACATCAGTGGGAAAAGCAGAGCTGTTTCCACTCGCTTTCCTCGTTAAATGGGCTGAGCTGTGCAGGGCGGCTCGGGGAGTTCAGCCCGGGCTCTCCTTCCGTTGGTCTCCACTTTGGGAACATCGCTGCCAAGGCAACCAGACAGCTTCTGCATATGGCTGATAGTTTGGGCAGGCAGTTGTCATGGTTATGAGTGCTGCATAAGAACCGAAATAGATGTATAGAAAGATGGTGATGGAAGCTGGCACATATCCTGTCTTTTCTGTACATGAGCTGACAGGATGTGGCATGGAGGAACCACCTGTGCCCTGGCTCCCTCCTGCTCCCTCAAAGTCAGGACTAGTCATGCATTTGGCCTTCACTGCTGCAGGTGGCAAAAGGAGCCGAGCTGTGTGAAAAAGGCGAAGTGAAGTTTTTCTGGGGGGGGAAAAATAGACAAGTGAAGATGTTAATTTGTGAGGAGAAGCTCATTTCTGGAGTTTTAGATTGCAGGGTATGAAAAACCTCAATGTATGACAGTGTCAAACTTTCTCTGTCATTCACTTATTTTTTTTTTCTCTCTTGAAGGGAAATATCAACCCATAACACTGCCTTTTGTCCTCTAAAACTGATTGTCAAATGCTAATTTTTTTAGCAATATCTTTTTTACTGCTTCTCATCATCACAAAACTCTTCCTTGGGTTTTACTGTACAAATGCATCAAAACTGAATGGCAAGGGAAGCTCCACTGAAGAACAGTGAGCTGCTTCTCCATGGATGTCTGCTTCTGGTGACCAGCTGAGCACAGAGGGGAAGCAGAGTTCTTCCTTGGCTCCTGCTGCAAAGGTCCATCAGGCCCCTGGAGAAACCAGCCCAGCCTGCACAGCTGCACCACTTTGGAATCGCAGTCACAAGCCCCTGAGAACTAAAAGGCAGAGTGCTTTGTCTGTGCAGCAGGAAGGTAGGCAGATGAGCAGCAGAGAGGTCGCCTAAGCCCGTTTTCTGCTCTGGGTTTGCAGTTGGCCTAGAGGGCGAGGGAAGTCAGAAGACACAAAACAAAAGCATTGGGAGGAGGTGGTGGAGAGCTTTAGTCAAAGATGTTGCAGGGTTTTGGACAGAACCTTTGTCAAACTCTGCAGCCAGGTCCTCACAGGATCCCGAGCAACAGAATTTTGATTGAATTCAGGCTGCCAGCATCAGGTCTTGCATATAAAATATGCCAATACATTGTTTTACTGCCTTTCCTCTGCCCTCTTTCTACTACAGAACCTAAAGCTACCGGGACATCTGTTTGTAACATCATGGGATAAAGGGTAAAAGCAGAGGGGTTATTCTAAATGCTTTTTAGCCCAGATCTCTCTTTAGAAAGCCTCTTATGGTAGGGTTTTAAATTGGTTTAGGGACAGAGCCTGAGTGTGATAAGATGTTAGTTAACACGATACGATAATCAAGTCACTTTGATTTCTCCCCAGGCAAACCTCTCTGCAGTCTATTAAAATGAAATATGATGCCACTGCTGTTTCCCTCAGCTGTAGTCAAGGAGATATTTGTTTTAATTCAGTACAAGATTGCCCCACAGGCTCCGATTTCTACTATCCATATTGATGTTTGTAATTTATTGCCCTTTTACAATACACACTAAAAGGATGTTGCATTTGCCAGACTGGCTTTTGAGAACTTTATCTCCGAATCAGTCTGTATAGGATACATTGAAATTGTTCTCTCTGTCGTTAATGTTCTGTGTCATACAATATTAACACAGGCTCCATTCGTTTTACAGGCAGCCTTGGGTTTAGTGAGGGACACAAATAGAACAACATATTCACAGAATATAATTACATTACCTTGGGTATGATGAAAACAGAGACGCCCTCTTGTCCCAGCTTACATAAATGTTCAACATGTTTCTGATCAGCTGGCACTTCACCTTCAACTGTAAATGTCCTGAGAAGGTACAAGTGACCACACCATAGATAAATGTGTTACTGTCATGTTCCATCCAGCAGGGATGCATTTCATTAGAAGGTGTGTAATTTGTTAGGCATGTTGGGACAAAAGATGCTGCAGAAGTGCAAGAGCCTTTTTTAAGCTCTCAGTTTAAGCAGGCCCATGAAAACTGAAACTGTCTGAAGGTTACAGGCACCGGTGCCATGTGAAGCTGTGCTCAAGGCAAGTCACAGGTCAGAAAAGTGGTGCAGGCAGGTACTTTAACAATTATCTAATACATTTTCTAGTTGGGAAATCTGGGTTTCACAGAACTAGACTTTTTCAAAGAGAGAATGACAAATTGATGAGATGTTTCAATATTTCAATTAGATGAAGTGAAACAAAGTTTTCATTTTGACATTGATATGTCATAACATTATGATTTGATTGAAAATGTCCTTTCTGCTATGACAGATTCCACTTTTGTTTCTCCCCTTGCTGATTTTTTTTTGACTGCTTAATACATCAATATCTCACCCTGCTTTGAACTGAGAACATTCCAGGCATTTCCAGAAGAAGAAACTTTTCCTGGCAGGGCTGATGGTTCAGTCCCACTGTCTTGTGTCTTGATGGTTCTGCATCCACCACCTCTTTGGATCCAAAGAATTATTGCAACTAAATCTTGTGCAACATTTTATATTTCTTAAGGCTGAAGAAAAAGGTGAAAGAAAGGTAAAAGCAAAATTTTTGGATGGAGAAAGAGCTGCTAAACTAATTTAGATCATACTCCTTTGAGACGTGGCTGAGGATTTATGGTTGGATCTCCTTGTACCTCAGTTTGTTTGAGATACTTCAGTGAAGCATTTGAAGCATAAAACTCCTTCATCTTTCCTATCCATCACCTCTTATTCATGCTTGACTCAAAGGCTTGGCTTATTAGAAAAATACAATAAAAGACTAATTGCAAAGAATGGGAGATTTTAATTACTTCATTTACATATAGAGAATTAGTCTAAAATCAATATTAGGCTGTCAGTAATGAAAACTAGCTCAATGGTTTTTTTTCCTGGGTTTTCATGTCAAGGAAATGAAAGTTTAAATAATGTAGTTTGGAATACTCTTTGGGATTACTTTCCTCTTCTTCCCTTAGCAACTCATTCTTGGCTATTCCAAGACTTTTTTTTTTGTCCCCATGAAAATTTGAGAATAAAGGGAAGTTTCCATATTTTCTTTGTACTGGTGGCAAAAACTCAGTTTTATCTGCAGATCCAGTTGTCCACATGGTATTGGGAAGGGACAGTGTTGTGCACTGAGAGTCTAAAGTCAAGGCTGAGATAGAAACACTGAAAAACAAAAACGTTTTGACTGTTGTGGAGGAACAGTGTCATCTTCCCTAGATATGGCCACTGCTGGTGCCTGGAGAGGCAAATAGACACATCCTGAAGACTGGCCTCAGTAAACTGGAGCTGTTAATCTTTCATCACCCTGTGAGCAGTACCTGACATAAATTACCAAGCAGAGCATCTCTAAAGTGGCACACGATTTGCAGAAGTTATTTATTATTTGAAATTACCTTTACTGCAGAAGCTGTAGCAATAGACTTTTCTCTCTTCAACATTGGGCTCCCTCTCCCTCCAAGGTTAAACCAAGTGGCAGAGTGAAGTGCTGTCCCAGCAGCACGACACTTGCCATGGTGGGCTGGCCATGCCTTTGGCACACAGCAAACGTTGGCAAGAGTCTACAGCACCCAATCAGTCCTTCTTGCTGAGCCTGGAGGGCAGCCAGCTCCCCTCCCTGCCTCGGGGCAGGATAAAGTGTAGTTTGGGTCCTGTGTCTCTTTGTTCATGTGTATAATGCCATACATGGTAGTGCCGCTGCCCAAATAACAGGAGATTTCTGTAATTTTCATAGGGATCTCAGGAGATGCTTTACTGCTCCTGGAGGTTCTCAGAATTATTGCCAGTGGTTGATCCTTTGGGATGGGATGTGTGTTTGCTCCCTGCATTTCCATCTTTCCAGCCCTTCGGGGTGCTCTATTCCTTCTCATCCACTGCTAGCCAAGAATCCCAGTTCTCCATTAAAACTACTTTCCTTTTTAAAATACAAGATTAAAAAGAAGTCATAAAGAGCCTAGAACTCCCACTTGGTGAAAATGAGAGTTACATAAAACATTCAAGTGAATGGACAAAATGGAAGAGAAAAAAGCTTTGATGACCTCAAATGGGTAAAAGAAGTTACTTTGGATGATCAGTGATTCAGTTCTCTTCCTGATGCTTGATCCAGCCATTGGATTTAGAGTCTCCTTGTTTAAGGAGATGTTCAGAGCACAAGGTGTGTATCAAACTGCTACGGCCTTTGGGATGAAGGGGTGTGAAGAGCTTGTTTTACTTAATACATGGGAAAAATCATATCCCAAATGGTCTTAGTAAGGACTTACCTGTCCTGGTTATGTCTCTGCTCTGTGCTGGACCCTACTCCACTTGCTCTTCATACCATCTCTGTCCCCCAGCAGAATGGGGTGGGGCCTCCTGTGGAACTACTCTGGCTTTGGCACTGTGGTCAGATGGGAAGGGCCCTCCTGCTTCTCCCTTTGATGTGAGCTTCACCTGCTCTTCTGAGAGATGGAAATTCACATTTCACTGGATCACCCTTCAACACCCCCCAAAACTGGAGCAGCTGGCTTGCACGCATCCATCTGTACTCAGTTCATGCTCCTGGATTTGAAATATAAGGGGGAAGTGAACAGAAAGGAGTGAAATCTGAGTTATTGAAGAATATAAAGGCTGTTTAAAGAGTTGCTATTCCATTCTAGTGATAGTAATCAAGTGTAAACTGAGAGACATGTTGTAGTTCTGCAGAGCTGCTGCTGTACAGAATTTGTGTAGTTCTCATTTGTGGTGTGTGAATGTGGACTCCCCATATGCTGAACCCCAAGATTTCTGCAGCACTTTGGCCCAGCTGTGTAGCACCTGTTTTTGCAGGTCTCTCTTGCAGCCACCACTAAAATTCTGGCAATTTGACATGCACAATGTTGTTTTAGATTCCTCACGCATTGCAGGAACATTTTCCAGTTGTGATGGACTCTGGCTACTTTTACATTGTCCAAGCTTAAAGGCATAAAGAAAACAAAAACTTCTTAAACACAAAGATATTTATTTAGTTGTATGTCAAGAAGAATAATTTTTCATCCTGCTTTTTCCCCTCATACATACATAATAAAGGTCAGCAAAGCAGAACAGTATCTCTTTTCATGGCTGATTCATCACTGACATGAACATTGTTCCTCTTCCTGCCCAGGGAGGAGAGAGCTCAGCCTTTGATCTTCGGAGTGGCTGGGGATGGAAAAGCCCTCAGAAGTCCATAATCTCTCTTATTTTTAGCACTATCTGCATTGTGAGAAGGGTCCTGCAGGTTTTTCTGTATCAGGCTGCCTGTTAAGCTTGATTGAAGGTCATCATTTCTGTCCCACTTCTCCTAGAGGCCATTCTGCCCTGTGATGGATCTATACCTATCTGCATCCAGGTGTTGATGTTCCCTGCCAGAGTGAAACTTGGCATGCATGAAGTCTTCAAGAATAATAGCCACAAATCTAAGAAAAGCCAGCTGGTTGCCCTTGTGATCTGACCTGGCCTACAACTCCTGTGGTTGATGGAGGCTGTGGATTACCCACCACCCACCACAGTGGTTTAACTGGGCAGAAATTACTAAGAGATCTAAAGAAGGAGTGTGTCTCAGAGTGAGGAACACAGGCATAAAGTGCTTTGATCTCACCTCTAATGAGACATCAAAGTGTCCTAGGAACAAATGGTGGGTTAGGGTACACACCATGTTCTTCATGTCTACTTTTCATGATTACAAATAACTATGTCATTGACTTTAATTAGATACAGATTACAGAATATCCACTCAGAGCGCACAAAACGTTTCTCTAAAAGATCATACTTAAAGGACATAATAGAAGATTCTGAAGGCCACAATAACAGTGTTAATTTTATGACTACAGAGGATAGAAATGAGACATCACGTTCAAACTGCATGAAGAAAAAATATTTTTCTATACATGCAAACAAAAGCTCAGAACATTTTGACTGAATATTATTTAGTGGCTCTTGTTCTCTCCCAAACAGGATGTTCCAAACACAGACAGATCCTTTATCTAGAAAAATGTATCCGCCTCTTCTGTTCATAAAATACACAATTCTCAGTCATCATTCACATGTGTTCTATATCACACTGATTTCCTTGTCTGTAGTTGATGAAAATGGTTCCATTCAGGCTGTATTTGAGAGGAGAAACAAGGACAGGCATATGCAAGTGAACAGAACTGAGCTCATATAGTGAGCCATAATCCACACTAGTGCACAGAATTTTGTAGTACAGCTCAACTATGTCTATGTGGACCAACAAGATACCAAAAGTTTTGTTAATTAAACCAATGAGAGCCTCCTGTTGTTACAATATTTATTAATCCCTAATAAATAAAATAGCTGAATGTATCCATAGGCTGCAAACAATTTTATGAATTGTGAATTAATTAACTCTCAACCTAGCCTATATTGCTGGAGGGAAATGATTGCTTCATCTATTCTATATCACATATGTTTTGAGTCCTGATCTTCTTGAGTGTCAGTGGGCAGGTAACCATTCCCTTTTTGCTAGGGACAGGTTTATGAATAAAATATGAAAGCGTAAGTGAAGCTGGGGAAAGCTTCTTAATAGGTACTGCCAGCAGCTGTTTGCTAAGTGGAAAAAAAAAGTAAAAGTAACCAAAAATATCTCAATTAACAGTCTGTGTTGAGGAGGATCTGTCTGATACATTAGGAGAATCCTTTGGGACTGATGTCCAGTTACTCTCATGGTCAGGACTGTTTTCATCTCCCATTTTTCTCTACCCATCTTCCAGGCAGTAGGTCAGCTTAGGTCTTTGCCCAGACCATCTCCACAGTCTCCTCTCTGTGTGGGGTAGTCCTGCTTGTCATGGAGCAGATTTCCAGACTTCAAATAGCAAAGTGATAAGGGGTGGATGGAAAATCATTCTGTTCCATGGAGCTCTTGGTGTCACGTGAGCATGAGAGTCTGGGGACAGCTGATGAGATTGGGGTGCTCAGTCTCTGCTAGAGAACCCAAACCTGGGGAGAGCATGGAGGCCCAGACCCACAGCACAGATGTCCCACTGGAACCCTGTACAATGCACAGGTATTTTCATTCTCGTGAAGCACTTCTCAGTGGTAGAAGTTTCTTTTAAGCTTTGGAATTTTTTTTAGGCAATGCTACACTTTGCTTATTTATCACTCTTTAGATTCACCAAAGAACTGTTTGAGAATATGAGGTGTGAATGTACTGTGGAGGTCCCCAATTCAGACACAAAGCCTCCTTTCTCAGGCAGACAGGGCTGGCTGTAGCCGTGGTGAGGATGGGGACAGGAGGGCGGGTGCACAGTCACGGAGAATGCACTTCAGGCCTTGCCACATAGGACCTCCCTCCTTGCCAAGTTAATCCATCCTGGCTGCGTCCAACCTGGAGAGCACATCTGGGGACTTGTCCTTGGCCTGTCCTCACCTGCTGATGGAAAGGCTGAAAAGGGATGGAGGATCTTCTTGCAAAGCCCCTGTGCACCTCGTGGGAGGCCAGAGGGAGAGAGTTGAAGGCACTGTGAACAAACACAGTGTCCTGCTTGTATGTGTAGGTGTTTTCCAGGGAGAATTTGGGAAGATTTCCCACGGGAGACATCCAGCCACCTGTGCAGGCTGTGATTCTGAAACCCTTCCTATCAGCCCTCAGATGGGAGAGATCACAGCCAGTTCATTTGATGTTTGAATCAAATGAGGCTACATTTAATAAAGCAGATTCAGGGAGTGTCGCAGGCCCCCTTCTGCTGCTGCTGCCTCTGGGTTTGTTGTCAAGGTTGTTTAACAACCTTGACAAATGTTCTTAATAAGTGACAGGCTGCCTTGGCAGGGTTTCCATGCACATCAAACATGCTGCTCGAGGTTAATCCAGCCGTCCCACTCCTGCTCGGGAGAACCTCTCAGTCACAGCCTCATGTTTTGCAGGATCAGGGCTCCCTTGCAGGGGATATCCACATGGAGCTGTGTCACGGTCCCATGGACACAAATGGCAGGGTCTGAGGCAGTGGTAACATTTCTTGACTTTTTTTTTTTTGTTTTTCTGTCCTTGCAGCTGTGACATATCAGGGCAAATGTGCCAGTGTCATTTTCCATCCTTGGTACGCGTGTGACATTTTTTACAATGGCCCTTTATAGTCCACATTATCTTTCCTTCTATTAAAAATCTATTAC
Source organism: Nicator chloris (assembly GCA_013400495.1). Lineage (NCBI taxonomy): Eukaryota > Metazoa > Chordata > Aves > Passeriformes > Pycnonotidae > Nicator > Nicator chloris. The sequence continues at coordinate 320,777 of WAAE01022433.1, forward strand.
CTTTTTATGCATCAGTGCAATCTCCGTTTCCGCAATGAACTGCTTTGTGGTGGGACATGGAGGTTCAAAAATGCTACAGCTGTGAATTTGGCTTCCCCAGGAGGTGAATTGACTCAGTGACTTTTTATTTAATCCAACCTTTAAGTTTTGAGGCTACAGAGGAAATTTTCATTGAAGCAAGTTATGCCTTTAATGCCTTGGTGGGAGCACTTACATGCTTTCTGAAGCAGCTTGTGCTGCTCTGAGAGGGGAGATTTTATTGGAAACGCCCCCGGTCATATCTGATGTGGCAACTGCTATGTATAGTAAAAGGAGTTTGCATGCAAAAAAAAAAAAACTGTGTCTGGACTTGTCTGTATCCAATACAGATATTAACTTGGACTCCCTGATGGCAAATAAAAATGGGGAAATACAGTCTGCAGAAGTCCTTGATGGTTTTGACAGTTTGTGCCCTTTTAGACATGAAAAGGTTTTTCTGATCTGCCAGGATCAATACTGAGCTGAGCTCTGCACAACTGGTTGCACCATCTTTCATTAGCACAGCGCCTGGTGGAAGTGATTTCAAATGATCATGTCACTAGATTTTTGAAATTATTTTTCCCTTCCTCCCCTGCCCTTGATTCAGTAATCAGTATCCTCTTGGTCTGAACAGAACCCAAATATTCGTTGCTGATAATGATAAAAATCATCAAAAACTCAAAGAGCATGCTTTTCCTTCTGTTCTGCCCAGACAGTCAGTGCCTGGTATCAGGCACTCTTGGCCCAGCTGAAGACTCAGGTTGGTGGAGGACGAGAAGCAGGATCCCTGCTCTCCTCTCTGACTGCAGGGCTCTCAGATTGCACCTCTGCCATCTTAGGTTCATTGCTATAATTCATCTACTGCTTAAGTCTGCAGGAATTCTGTTGAGCAGAGACATTGTAATATGTGTTTGCCTGTGCAAAAACATGTTTTAGTGCACTTAAAAAGGAAAAGTTTTAGTGGCTGAAGGTTGTTTGATCTACCTTGTGACTAAAAGGTAGCTGACTGTGAGTGCCCATGTAGCACATGTTAGTACCTGTATGTGTTTCCCTGACTTCCACAGAGCCTGTCCACTCGTATGCCAGTGATAGTTCCTGTTTCAGTCTCAAAATGAGGATTTAGGAGCCGTGGCAGAGAAGCAGTGAGGATTCCTGTTAGTGAGAATTAAATTACTTTCCAGAATAAGCTGTGGTGAAATGGTCCCCAGCACCCTGTGAGGCAGTGGCATGCATAATTAAAAACCAAACTAGTCGTGTCAAGTAAATGAACAGAGCATGTCTTGTCAGCTTCTGTCTTTTTATTTTTTGTTACTTTATATCAATCCTTGCGTTGGAGTTCACAAAACTCAGTCGTTTGTGGTGCCTCTCTCATCATTAGTATGGCAAACACAGCAAGAATCAGCTTTCTTGTGTTAGTAAAAAACCACAGCACAGCAACTACCAGACTGGGTCAACTCCCAGTATTCCCATCTCATCTCATAGCTTGTCCATTCAGAGTAGACAAAAAAATACTCTCCAGCAGATAGGACTGAGGTGATCTGCCAACCCTTCCCTTTTGTGTGTTGTTTGATAATACTGCTCTCTGTAGCACTCCCTGGCCCAGTTTCCCCAGCTGTTTGCACTGGATGCATGGTAACTTACTCCCAGGCTATTTTCTGGACTCAACAGTCTGAATCCCCTGAGGTTATTGGGGTAGTGAGAGCTCTCCAGGAGGCAGAACAGAGGAAAGAGCAATACAGGTGTGGTTTCTTTCAATCCTTGTGCAGTCCTCCAGAATTCTCCTGGCAGGTCTTGTGTCCTCCTGCATCCTGCTGACGTATAACCCAGGGCAGGCAGTGCTTGATCCCATGCTCTAAAACCATCCCCAGTGGGCTTCGCCGTGACACGCGCGTTATTTCAAGGACCTTGACCTGAAGAAAGACACAGCTAGTTGTGATGGTGTGACAGAGCCACAGGAGCACCTTTCACAGCCCAGGCAAGGGGGCCAGGGGCTCTGCAGGCTCAGCAGCCTGACTTTGCTGCAGCAATTTGGACACGAGTCCATCTACAGACCTGGATGGACTGGGTACAGGAGCATACTGCCTGTTGTATGGGCTTGAAACTCAACCAGATTCCTCTTACACAGCTCTCAAGAACACGGTCTCTCTCTGCTGTCTCCAGTCCTTCCTCTTGCTACCTGTGCCTTCAGCCCTGGAAAAGGTGAAACTTGAGCCAAGGAGAGAAAAAAATGCAAATCTTAGGTGATGAGTGGGGAAGAATCCAAATTTCTCATCAGTCCAGCATGTCCCCTAAAATTGCTCAGAATCTCATAGGATTTTTTCTTATCCTGAAAATCAATAGAATTAATTAAATAGAGGTTAGAAAGGGTCCTTGCTGATAAGCCAAATAGGCTCTTGGCTCCTTCCGTTTACCTACCAGGCTCATTAACAAAATCTGAACTGGTTCCAAGGACCTGCTAGCTGCTTCCCCTCGGGGCTTACCCTTCTTTCCAGCTCTCATAGCCCACCTCTGTAAAACAGAGCATGTGGAGCAAATCACTTACCTAGGCAGCTTTCAAACCCTCTCTCAAAGGAGAGCTGAATTGGGAAGATTTAACTCAAGATAGGTTAGAAAAAAACAAGAGAAAGCAAGGACACAGAGGGGCTGTTCCAAGGGGAAATAGTTATTAAGCAGCTGAAGAGCAGAGGAAAAAAAGTGCTATATAAAGAATTAGCTGCATGAAAGTCCATCCAATTTTTATAGACTTTCCCTGATTTTTCCACACTCCAGTTACGAGTATTAACTGCCTAAATCCGTATTTCTGAACAGAAAGGAGTTACTTATCTGAAAAGCATGTCAGTTTGAAAAACCCAGTTCTTAGGCTCTCTCAGACTCACTGCATCTATGCAGTGACTGCAGGATGCAGGGTGGTGAGCTCTGCTCCCTTCTTTCAGGACTGTGGTCTTGCATTAGTGTAAAACATGGGAGATGCTACAGCACTTCATTTCAAACTTGCCCTCTGAGCCAGAGCAGCTGTCTGACTTAACAGGCCAGAGTGAGGGAATGGGATTGTGATGAACTGTGGTACCAGTGAACCTTGTGAGAATTCTCCATGAGGAACTCCTACCCCTGGACAAGGAGGGGCTGGATTAACTTAATGTAAGGTGGGAGGACACATAATTAAAGAATTCACTCTGCATAGAAGTGTGTTGCAGTTGAATGGGAGACAGACTCTGAGGAGTCTTGAGCAGTTTGTGTTAAGTTTGATTTAAGCCAACATTTTCATTAATGGTGTATGCGATAGGAGACCGTACTCCTGGAAAAAATATGTGGTTTGTGCCAAATTGGGATTCACTTTGAAGGATGTAGCCTGAATTAAATTATCATTTTGATACATGGGAGAAGTACTCAAAATCAATAGAGCAGAATTCAGTAAAGAGAAGTTTCTTATGAGTTACGGTCTAGAAAAAAGACTTAAGTGCACAGATAAAGTATGAAAAATATGGAAGGCAGCAACACTGCAGGAAAGAAACAGGAACTTGCAGTGGACCACAAATTGAACATGAGTCAAGATTGCTTGGGAATCTTTTTATAAAAAAAGCACTTTTCAGTTCAGCTCTGAATGGATGCCATTAGGAGGAAGGGTTGTTATTCTCCTCCTCAGGTGAAGGACTGGAGCCAGTTCTGGGTACTCTACTTAAGAAAATTACAGGAAAACTTGAAAAAATAAAGAAGTCTAGGAGGAAGAAAGAGACAGGAGGAAAACAGTATTGTTTAGAGGCAAAAAATCCTGGGAGGATGGAGTGCATTTACTTTGTTTTTTTGGTAGAAGAGGGCAGTTAAGTATGGCACAGAGGCATCAAGACCATGGCAGGTCAGGCAAGTATCTATAAGGATTTGGTTTGGTATATTTGCTGCTACCTCAGAATGGATCAAGAGATTTGAGATCTCTAGAGATACTCCTGACCCTGAAGTCAGTAATGTATATGACAGCAGTATTTCCACATTAAAATGATGCTTGACTGCTTGAGTGTCTTCTAAGCAAAGACGTTTGGAATCATATTCCATCCTCATGTTGTGCATCTGCAGTCAGTGAATTAATTCCTATATATACATAGCAGGCTGTAGGCACAGGCACGTCACTGACCTGGGATAGCAGGCTGTAGGCACTCTGTGTATTTTAATTCTGTTCAATTCCTCTTCCACTTTTTGAGACCTGTTTGATTATCAATGGCATTACAAGTCATTGAGCACTGTTAATAACCCCAGTTAATCACAGCAGCACTTTCCCCTTGAAGGAATTCAAATGGTGACAGTGAGCACCGCCAAGTTTAATGCCTCCACTGCAGAGATGATGTGTCCCAGCTTTGACTGCAGGGCCATCAGGACCAGGCAAAAAAAGAGCTGCAAATGTTTAGTGCTTCCGAGAGCTGGCTCCCCTGAAGTCTCGTTGGTCTCTCAGATGTGGCTGAAGATTTTCCTATGGTTTGAGCCAGGATAATAATTACAATCCACTTTTGCACACAGAAATTAGTTTGCTGTATGTTTTTTGTTGCATTAGAACTCAAGCCTTATCCCACATCCTGTTATTAATGAGCCCTGTGTATGGAACAGCATAGCCACTTGTAAGTCTTTAATAGCACTAATAGTTAGAGTACTTATAGATCTTTATGCATCTTCTACTTCGCATCTACATTACAACACAGATTTCCAGTAGTATTTGGATGGGGAAAGATGCTTACAGAAGCTTTGTAGGATTTACAGACATGCTTAAATGACTTAGGTGCCTAATTCCCTTTTGTTGCTCAGCTGGAGCTAAGGTGCCAGAGCTGTTTCATATCCTGAGCAAGTGAACAAACTGCATGTTGAAACTGCTAAATATCTACCTTGGGAGATGGGCATCCAAGCATGTACTGTGCTCTGGTACAGTCTGGCAGTGACAGTAATTGAACTACAAAAGACTGATGATTTTAGGTTTAAAAATGCAAGGCCAAGTTTCCACTTGTGACCATCCTCTGTGATACGACACATACGGATCTGAAGCCATTAAGCCTCAGGGTTGTTACTGAACTGATGGCAAAATTAGAAGGGCCACTCAAAGTCAATTAATTTTAATGCAAAAGGCCTCTGACCCTCAAACCTGCAAGCACATTTGGCAAAGAAAAGGGCATGAACTGGTTTGAGGCCAACCTTAGAAAGGTTTAAGCTGCTCTGCAAAGTAGCTGTGAAGCAAAAGAAACAAAAATGTTATGTAAAAAATGAAATTGTTAATATTCATGCAGGTGCTAAGGAGTGACATTTTGATTCCCTAACACCAGTATTAGCATTTTGCTTTTTGTCAGCAAACCTGAATTGATTTTTGGCTCAGTTTTGCCTTTTGAGGTAAATCCATGGTAATAAAGTTGTACTTTCATAGCTTACTGAGGGTGCATGCATGCGTTGGAAAGGTGGCTGTTTCGATGTAAAACGAGAGTCTGTAGAAAAAGTAATGTAGCAAGAAAGCTTTCAGTAATAACCATTTCTGTTAGCCACTGGTTTGTATTTTCATGGTAGCTGGATAGCCTGGGGCCAGGAACGTGCAAGATAAAGAAAAGTTCATCTTCCCAAATTTGAATGAAACTCAGACAGGTAGAGATACCCTGGAAAGCAGCTGGAAGGACCAGCAGGATCCTCAGACAGGCAGTGCTGGGCTCCATCCCTCAGGAGAAACCAGCTGCAAGGGCTGGGCCTGAGTGGGGCTGTCACAGCACAAAGGTCCCTGGAGTCATTACTTGAGAGCCACAGTCGTGAGAGGTTTTTTGCCCTGCTGTCGAGGTTATTTGTCTCGGTTTAAAGAGCCACACAGCGCAAATATCGTTACTGGCAGAAGATTCTGGAAGAGTGAAGATCTTGCAGTGCAGCTGGGCGTTTGCTGCCTGCCGAGCAGTCGTGAGACCTTTGTGCTCTGATTAGAGGCCATGTGGCACCTTTTGTTTTCAGAAACTCCCAATTTAAATTAATCAAGCACCAGAGCACATTGGGGCTGGCAGGACGCTCAAGAAATCAGCTGGGAGCCAGGCTGGTATCTCCAGCTCTCATCTTGTTTCACTCTTACTGCCATTGCTCAGTGACTGTAGGATTTGAAGAATATTGGCTTAGCAGAAATGGGGCTTGTCACCTGTCCAAACAGCCAATCTCCGGCCCTCTGAATGTCTAAAGGATTTTCACTAGGCGGAACCAAAGGGTTCATCAATAATAGAAAAGCAGCATTTAAAATACAGAGGAAAGTTTCATCAAGGGATCTTAAAGGTCAGAGGAGATCAGAAAAGTTTCAGCCATCTTTGGGTAGTGTATTTGTCTTCTTTGAAGACACAGAAAATTGCAATTAATATTATATCTGTATTGACAGGACGACAGGGAAGTTCTGCTGCCAGGCAGCCAGTCACTACCTGTCCTCTCCCTGGTAGAAGTGAGAAAGCCTTCCAAGAACAACCTCTGGTGTCTTCATCCAACACCAAAGGGGCTGCAACTTTGCATAGGCATCATCAGACCAAGATCAGCATTCCAAATCCCGTGAGGTCACTGGTGGCCCTTCCTTAAGATAGAGACAATGTTTTTTCCAGTCTTCATAACATCAATAAAATACTCAGACTCTGAGAATCACTGCCTTAAGTACTCCCTTACATACAGGAGGGATGACTGACATCGTAAATTCCCTGGAGAGTCTGGTCCCTGATTTCTGTGCCTCCAAGTGCTGAGGAGCCAAGCACACTGCAGTGAAATTCTCACAGGCAGAACAAGCTGCAGCACCACTTTAGTCCTCTCAATGAGTATATGGATTTGGACAAAATTAAACCTAGAAAGCACAAACCATGTAAGCCACTGACACCAAATTGCAGTCTATGCAGACAACCTCTTTTAAAAACATGCCTTTCTCCTTGAGCTGTCAGGAGCCCTGTTTTGTCACAGAGCCACCCTTCTGTGACAGGACATGAGGCTGTCTCTCTACCAGCCAAACTCCTTCCTCTGTTGTGTCTTCCAGGCCCTGCCCAGATAGATATATATATATATTTTTTTTCCCCTAAATGGCTATATTTGTTTTAATAAGGAGAGAACAGATGGCAAACAAGAATCTGAATGCATTTGCTGGACCCCAAACTGTGTTAGGGGTTTTCTTTCTCTTCCTTTTTGTCAACAGTGGCAGTGTTGTCATTCCTGAGGCCAAGGTCTAGTCTCAGTGTGGTTGTCTTGGGAAGACTGCTGTTTGGATAAGGTGGAGATTGATGAGCAGAAGTTACTGAAATTATCTGGTGACCTGCTCTTAAACAGAAGGGAGGAGATACCTCTGCTGCCTAGAGTGTTTCAAGCACATTTTTTGTATCTGTTGTTGCGTTTTTAGGCTAAAGACACCATAAACCCAGTAGCTGAGGGAGTGATTATATGACAGCAGTTTCCTACTAAGAGAAAAAAATGCTTTTGCTACTCTCAGTGTACAGGTGCTGTGGGCTAGTGTATGCAACTCCCACATGGCCAAACCAGAGGAATTACCTTCTAGGGGAAGGGAGGCTTGAGATTGGTTTGTTTCAATTTCTGATTGCCTTCTCCTTGTAAGCATGAGACTGCCCACAGTGCTCTCCCACGTCCAGGATTGCCATCAGTGCATGAGGCAAGGGAGAGCAGCCAGTCCTGTGAGCTCTGCTCTCCTCCTCTTTCCTTTTCTCCTCGTAGATCTTTGCACTGGGGCTGTTCTGTGCAAACCCCTTTCAGTGCTGGTGACACACTTGGGGGATGAATTTCTGCCTACAGCTGCTCCCAACCATCAGGCACTGTGTGCTGCCTCTACCCTTTCCTTGGAAACAGCTTTTTCATGGAAATTAACCTGTTGGCCAAGGTTGCTCACTGTTGCTGTTTGGATTATTTTCAAGAGTGAGTTGACAGCAACAGCAATAAACTGTCATGTGTTTGGGCAAGAGCCACATCTCTGCACCACTTTCCAGCTGCTGCAGGGGTTGCATACAGGAGGTTTGGAAAAATTGAGGGGTAGACCCAGAGGTTCTTGGCTGCAGAAGTGAGGCAGCAGGACAGGACACACCTTTCCAGCACTAAGATTTCTCGCAGGCAGAAGGAGAGAGGTTTGGCCAATGCTGAGGTTTCATCTGGGGTAGCAGAAAGCCCACACAAACAGCAGCTGCACATGTGTAGGCAGCACAATATGTACAAATCAGCTTAGAATATTTAAAATACAGCGTGTGTTCAGCTCATCGAGCCTTTTTCTGCAGCACCTGTACAGCACTGCTGCACTGGGACATGCTGAGTAGCCGTGCCTGCTGTGTGTGTTCCTGTTTCCCATGGGGGAGTGACAGGAATGGATAAGCCTTAGCACAGTGTGACAAGCACTCCCACATCCCGCAGGGAAGCCGGGATGGCATCGCTGCAGGGCCACCCTGCTTGCCTGCAGGGGGATCAGGGCTGTGGAAGATCCCCAGGAGGATCCCTGCTGGCTCTCAAGGTGGCTTGAGAAGAGCACAGGCTGAATATCTGTTTCTGCAGAGGCTCTTTCCCAAATTTCTGCTATTATCACTAAGGGGAGGTGATAAGGTCTGTTTATGTACCATGAACTACACATGGGAGAGCAAGGGAGGGGTGGGAGACCTCTGTGCCATCCCATGGTGGGCACAAGATGCTGTGTTAGCCCAGACTGGACCAGTTCACTGTTCCTAGTTCTAGTGTTGTTATGTGGGATTAGGCTGCCAGCCAGGGGGCCTGTCATTGCTCTGTCATTGCTCTGTCATTGCTCTGTCATTGCTCTGTGCCATGATTCAGGATTGCAGCACAGAGAGGGCAATCGATGTGCTGAAACCAGTTGCATGGAACTTGAATTTCAAGTATGCAGTATTTCGAGATGTCTTGGTAACTGCTGGGCTCAGGCTCCCTGTTTTGGGTTGAGATGCTGACAGAGGCCCCGGTGCTGTTACGTTCTTGCTCTCTCATGCCAGCAGTGTTTCCCATGGGAGAGCAATATGTCCCTTTCTCCTTATGCTTGAAAAGCCCTATTCCTGTTTCACTTTTCTGTATGTTGGAAGGTGCCAAAGAGAAGTTGCTTCTTGCAGTCAATCAAAGTGGAAATGGAGGGGGAGAGTGTCTAAATATTTATAGGGCATAGTGCCTGTGACTTGTGCCTGAAGGACCCATCAGAGTAGCTGAATTTCTAGATTATCTCAGTTATCTAAAACTGTGTCTCAGAAACAGAAGCTTACTGTGGTGAAATAAAACATCAGAGAATAAAGAAGGAGGAATGGGAAGAGGAAGAAAAATATTTTAAGTTATGAATTAAAGGAAAGGGAAGTAGGTATGATGTGGAACTGCCCATATTGTGAGACTAGAGGAGACAAGTTGCTTGGGGATTTTAGAGTAAACTGGCATCCTGAAAAGCATGGAGAGACCACATCCATTTCCCAGTCCAGATTGCCCTAAGAAACACTCTGCAGGGTCATTCCTGAAAGGACTGTTGTCAGATATGATGAAGATTAAATCACTGTGCTTCTCTGCTGTCCCCAGCATATTTCTCCCAAAAGTGCAGTCAGTGCAGTTGTTCTGCATGGGCTGTGAATGCCAACACATCTCCCTAGTGCTCTGTCCCTGGTGCACACCTTCAGCTTTCAAATGGCTTCTGGAGCTGAGGGATTGCCCGATACACTTCAGGAATCCCCAGCCTTCTCCCTTGTCATCAGATTTGCATCAACTGTTTGGTTTCAGCAATTTCTGAGTACCTGGACACAAATTTTCCTAATCCCACAGTATTCTAGTCACTATCTACACAGATTTGACCTTTGTTCCTGCAGTGCAAAGGGGTGGGGAGCAGCTTAATACTGGGGGAATTTGCCTCATGAATGATTCATGTTGGGATGGCCCTAATCCTATTCAGTTCAAAATGAACAGCGAGAAATTGCACAATTAGAACTCTTAACAGGAAGAGGCCCTTGAAGCACTGTGGCCATCCCACCTGTCATCACTTTTTCTGGTTTCTTCACATGAAGTCAGTGCATGCCACAGCACCCCATCTCAGGGCCTCTTGAGAGCCCACAGGTTAGAGGGGTCGTGCTGGTGAAACTGTGAACTGCATCTGGCTCTGTTTTGGCTTTTGATCACCAGGAGATGCGTGTGTCAGAGTGCAGCAGCAAGGATGACAGTGTGCTTCATTGTGTTGCCTACAGGGACAGCAGCCCACTGCTTGGAGCACACAGTGTTCAGGAGTTTGCCACATTGATAAAGGGAAAGCATATCAGGCTTTGACAAGTTACACTGGAGGCTGAACATTGTCAGCTGCAGAGTACATGCTAGCACATATACTGCATGCATAAAAAGCTATTTATCTCTGCAAAGGAAGAAGCTGCTGCTGACGATAGGGAATTGATTTCCATAGACCTTTCGGGGCTATTTGATGTGCGTATGCTCGGCATCACTGCTGAGTGACTTCCACTTTCCCAAACATTGTGCTGCTCCTGCTAGAGAGAGAAAAAAGATGGGGCACAGCAACGTTGTGCCTCGGTGCCAGGGATCTTGGGCTGAGAAGGTGATGTGGAATGGAGCTTTTGGGTAGTGGATCCTGCACTGTCTGGAACACCAGTATCTTCCTGACTGCAGTAGAGGAAAGCTTTTACAGTGAAAGCTAGGATTCAGAAAATCCAGATCCTGACTCTGACAGAGCCTTTTCAAGGATCTTATGCAATTGACCTCATTTCTCTTAGTCCATTACCTCCTTACCACGGTGGGACTTTCTTGTTGGATCCTTGTGTGATGTGAGTGTGATAAATGGAAATACTCAGTTGCTCTGCTGGTAGGCACCATTTGTTTACCTGCAGGGACAGATCTCCACCCTGCTTGCAGCGTTATGGATTTGATCCTACTTCTGTGAGCTGCCTCTGAGTATGGCATGACACAGACAAGTATGATGGTCAGAATTGGTTTTGGCAGTTTCTTATATCCATAAAATATTAGGTTTTCTTTTGCCATTTCTTCCCAAGCACCTTGAAATAACAACGGTGAATTCTCCATGGGCTGAGACCTGACGGGTACCGAGCCGGGCAGCAAAGTGCAATCCTGGACCTGCTCTTCCAAGCTGAGCCCCACCAAGAATCTTCCATCCTGTAATGTTTCACTGAAGCCTTGCCTGGCTCAGGCCCTTCTTGTCTCTCCTTGGGGATCTTTATCAGCTCCCACACCCAGCTCTGAACACAGAATGCCTGCCACGCTTCTGCAGTCCCACAGGAGTCTGGGTGCTTTGCCTAAGCACCAGGACACCCTTGCAGGATCCAGCAGGCACAAACTCCCCGCTGCCAAGAGCAAGGAGGAGCTTTCGCTGCATTTTCCCTGTTCTTACACCTTTCCTTTGGTGCTATTGCAGTGCAGCAGTTCTTTAGTCAGTTTTAATAAGTGAGTTTGAAAGAGGCTGCTAGCTGGAGAGGTGTGGAGGCCTGTCACACAGCGTGCCTGTCGTGAGCGTATGTCTGGCGTTGGGATGAAACCCATGGCTCTGGCAGTGAGGCTGCAGCATGGAGAAGGTTTTCAGCTGCCTATTAAAAGCAGCTGATGGATCAGTGTTGCCAGCAGACGTTGTCCCTTGCATCATGACCAGTATTTAGTACATGGGGCTGTGCTGTCCTTTTACAATAATCACTTCTTTCATCGCCCTCTTCAAAGATGGCTTTGCATACCAAGACCAAGAGTGAAACCATAGCTCATTACTTGATTGCATAATTACATTCTGCTACAGTGTAATTTGGTTATGGATGTAATTAAATGGATCAAGGTCAGTAGTAGGGCTCAGGACATAAGTGGGGGTGAAAAAGGCTGAGAACTTCTTTAGTGCAGAGTAGCACCGTGGTGGCAACTTTAGCTGCTCAGGTCAGTGTTTTGTGGCCCTGCTGCTTGTCCAAGATGTATGTGATGCTTTTCAGATGGCTTTTCCCATGGTTGCGAGGTAGCCAGCAGTGAGGCTGGCTGGAGGGGTGCAGGCGCTTGGGTCATTTGAAGAGCCCCCTTGCCTTCCTGGCAGAGCTTTTCCACAGGTGTCCCTTGAGACCCCTGACCCCTGAACCTGATCCCTGTGTCCGTAGGGACTTCGGGCTAGATTTTGACTGGAAGACAGAAAGTGACAACTGTTAAAGCAGGTATATTTCAAAACACCTTTGTAGTATTTTTTGGATCATGTAATTTGTGGGGGAAAGAAATCAGAAGGTTATAGATGGAGCTTTGTTGAGAACTGCTGTTTTGTAGTAAGGACAGAAACAACTCAGGGAGCCTCTTCCACACTGAACCCTTTCTGTCCTGCTGTATTGGAGCATGGATTGTGCTGCACTATGGCATCTGCTTCCTGGATATGGACATTACTTGGTGCACAGACTTTTCTCCCCATTCACAAAATCAGGGAAAGAAGGAACCAAAAGCATTAATGTGTGCCAAGACTTGTAATAATGAATGTGTGTTCCTCAAACAGGTAACTGAAAGTAAGCCATGCAACAAAGTTTATGGGAGTTGAGCCCTTCAGAACAACCTAATCTATCTATTGCCTTCCAGAGCCTGATATGAATAAATAATTTAATGGCTATTAATGTGAATGCTGCTGATTTTGAGTCTCAGTTCCTACAATATTAAACCCTACGGCCAGTTCTGCCCTTAAGAAACATTCTTTCTGCAAGGGCTTTGTATCCATGCAAATGTTATCTGCACCCTCTGAAGAGGCTGCAGCTAAAGAATGGCTTTTGAAAATGTGTAGCGCCAGGATTATCACGCCTCGGTTTTTTATCAAATGTACGCTAACAAAAAAAAAAATAAAAGAACAAAACCCAAGACTTTTCAATATCAAAGTTAAATTTAGAAGGCAGACTTTTTAAAGCATCCTTGTCAGTTGAAAGTTTATTTTTTTAATGACTAGCTTAAAAAGCAAAATCTCACAACTCTCATTATTTTTCTTTTGTGCCTCACTTGCCTCATATATTTTACTGCCCTCTTCTAAGTAAAATGATCCCCATGGTGCTCTTACTTTCTGTGTGTTCCTCTAAGTGCAGTTGCATGTATTTGTGAATTAGCAGTTTGCTAATATGCTTTGCCTAGGTCAGTTGATATGCAGTACAGTGGAACTAGTAAATAAGCCCCAGTGATTTGATAAACATTCTACCACTTGCCTGATTGAATTTTTGCTTCACAGGTTTTCACCTTCCAGATGCTTCCATGTTGTGCTATATGGTGACAGTCGTTCATAGCTACACTGTTTGTGACAGGATAGGCTGGGACACCTTGCCTGTTGCCAGTGCCATAGATTGTGGGGGCAGAAGTGACTGTTCAGGTCCATTAGTATGAACAAATCATCACAGTTTTGCCAGATCATTCTGCTTGCATGAAGTCTTTGCTGAGTTAAATCAGACACTTTGACACAGGTTATCTTTGTGGGTTTCTCCCAGCACCAGAAGTTATGATTCCACAGGAATTCTCATCTTCTCCTTCATCTCTGTTGTTATGGAAGTGATCATATCAATTTTAATACAAACGTTCGTGAATCAGGGCTTATTCGTAGAACAGAATGTTTAGTCCAGCGTTAGTGATTCTTAGATCCAATTGTGCTCATGTTGCTGCACCAAAGATTCAGGACTTAGTATTAGTGGAAACAGATGGAAACAAAGAAATATTGCGAATGGTAAGAGAGGACTCTTATGCCCATAAGCAAATGGTTTCACTTTTGTGGGGCTTTTTTTGGTTCAGTGGGGCCTTTTTCCCTCCCCCAGTTCTGTCATAGGACAGAAGAAAGCAGGAATGATGTATTTCTTCTCCAGTGATATAGTCAGGACAGCTCTGAGATTTCCTTCCCCCTCAGCATGTTTGCTGGAACTTATAAATAAGATTTCTTTAAAACTTACCATGCTAAGGAAAATATTTTCAAACCTCGGAAGAATCCAGCTGTGACATGTAGTAAACTCCAGGCTTTCTACAAGCCAGGTACTGATTTCAAATAGGCAGGCTTAGCAACTGTTTTGTTGTTACTATGGCCAGTGTAGCTGTTTGTGGATGTTGGTGGTAAGTGCTTTTTGGAAGGCTTTGTGTTACTACATCCAGTGTGGCTGAGGCATTTGAGGTCATTAAGGAACAATGTGAAATGTAAACTCCACATGGCAGAAGAGGACTTTGTGTACAGCCCCCACCCAGGTGACAGCAGACTGCTCACATCCCTGCTTTCCAGAGGGCATACAAGGCCCCTTTTAAAAACACTGACATTTCACATCATCACATGCCTACTTTGTTATATCCCACTGCAGTAAGCCAACTATCCCAGCTATCTCTGGGATTAGGGCTTTAGTTAGACCAGGATTGCACTTCTGGAAAAATCCTTCCAGTCACCTTCACATGCAGCTCTTTGGTTTGCACCACAGAGTGGTTCAGACTGTGCAAACTAGCTTCACTTCTGGGTGGAACTAAACTGAAGGGTTCTCCTTGGGAGTGCCCCAAAAACATTAGATAGATCATGGGACCAGGTGGCAGCTAGACCAGACTGAACCCATCCCTGAGATGTCTACAGAACAAGCATCTAGCCCTTGCCACCAACAGCATCACTCTGTGGATTTGGTCCTGCAGTGTAAACACAGTCTATGTAAAAAATAATCAAATGCCTTCAGATCTAATTGTAAACCCTGGATCTCACTGAGCCTGCGTGCTGCAATAAGTAGCTACAAAGAGAAAGCAGTAATTTTTAACTCTGGATTGCTCTGTTGATTTTGGGTCATATAATTTAAAGACATTTGCACAGTCTTCTGTATACTAGTCCCACCATAAAATGGTCTCCTGCTTTACTGTGCATTGTGCCAAATAGAGTTAGTGTGTTATATTACTCTCTTTAGAGTGACTGTATTATCTTAGTTTGGAAGTTGAAGTCATTAGTTGGCTTCTGAACAGGATCAGATGCCAAAGCTAATCTGTGTTCTCTAGCAAAGTGTGCAACAGAGTGAGAAATTTCACTACAGCCACTGCTGCAAAATCCCTTATGATATACTTCCATCTGTCTGATTCCTGGGAAGCAGAGCATCAGCTTCGATGGGTCAGTTGGCTGCATACACTGGAACAGTCAGATCTGAGCTGTGGCATAGTTTGGGTCCATTCAAAACGTTTGTGCGTTGTCCACGGGTTATTTCACGTCAAAAAGAAACTAACAGAAAAATACCAAGTTGGGTTGTCAGTACATACATATCACAGAAATCCATTCAAGGTATTAATAAGCCCAGTATTGTCTGTGAAGTTGTTTTGGGCTGTGAGATTTGTCAGCTCATTCAAGCTGTGCATAGAAACTGTGGTCAATATGTGGCTGGAAATTCTGTCACAGCAGAGTTGGTTGATTTTCTTAATTCTCAGAAAACGAGTGAATAAATGTTTAAAAGCCACAGAAATGTGGCTGCACACCCTCCACAGTCTTCTTTTATAGCACCTCCCTTCACTGAGGGTTGGGATGATGAGCAGAGCGGTGTGAAGTGTCACCTGAGTGTCATCCTGGCAGATATTAGGGGAGCACCATGGACCTTTCTTGCTGGCTTTGTCAGCAGAAATATTGCTGGGGCCCAGGCTTTGAGGCACAGATCTCAGAGGACTCCCTTTGGCTCTCCCAGAGGGCAGCAGAGCTGGCCTCCTCCCAAGAATATTCTGGGAATATTCTGTGAACCTTTCCTTCTCACTGTGTAGGCGCTGCAGCAGTGGGTACAAGGGGGTGGGAAAAGCCACATAAATTGTCACAATTTGTAACATTTCATCTTGGTTGTAAGAAGCTGCTGGTCCAACACCAGCTCACCCCAGCCTCAGCTGATGCTTTAGACCACAGGACTTTCTGTTAATTGCCCAGTGTAGCCAATCTGTCAATAAACTGTCAAAATATTAATAATCTAGCACCACTCATTTTCAAAATGGACATTTCAACAGCAAAGAAATTGAATTTCCAGCCCTGGTCATGACAACTCTGAAATTGCTTTAATGCAGGAGAGATCTTTCCAGCATTAAGAAAGATAGGGTGTGTTTCCAGCAAGTCTCACAGTTTGAATTTAAGAGTCATAGCAGAGAGGCTATCTCA
Source organism: Nicator chloris (assembly GCA_013400495.1). NCBI lineage: Eukaryota > Metazoa > Chordata > Aves > Passeriformes > Pycnonotidae > Nicator > Nicator chloris. Next base: position 336,855 of record WAAE01022433.1, read on the forward strand.
GCACATCAGCATCTCAGGGTAATAGGCCTGGTGAGCTCCTTGGCAAGTCTTCTTATCTTCTGCCCACATGACAATGAATTACGCAGAAAAAATGAGCTACACAGAAAATTGGGTTGAGGCCATTTTCCTTCCTCAGACCTGCACTCTGTGCAGGCTGCACCACTGGGTGAGAACAGGACAGTTTTGTCTGTGTGTTAAAAACCATAAAACACTTGTAAAAACCATAAAACGCTTGTATTCTTTACAAGGGCTAGGGCTCATTCTCAGTCCTTTCCTTGCTGACATTGTTATAATTGCATTGTTTCATTTATGTCAGAAAGAGGGGGCGTTTGCCTAAGAAACTGAACTGGAACTTGGTTGAAATTTGTTTCTCCATTCACTGACACCTGCTGTTTGCAGAGCACCTAGCTAGCCGTCTGGTCTTTCAGTGCTCAGGACCTCAGCACAAAAATGTAGAAATGATGAGGTCTACCCTGTCCTCCTGTCATTGTGAGGGCATTTTATTAAATGCCTGAGGCATTTATACTCTGATTTGAGCCTTTAAGGGTGACTTTCATGTAAATAATAACATGATAAACCCAATATTGACTGCTTATTTTCCACTGAAAGGTTTCTTTTGACTATCAGAAGAAGATAATCTCATGTTTATAAATGCATAACCATTACTTTAGTTTATAGATTGTAATTATTATCAACAATAATAAAAATAGCAGGATCGCAAACGTAACCAAAGGCAACAAATCCATTTATTCTGTCCTGTGCTCAGACTCAGATTGATGCCAAGAAACAGAGATCAGAGGTTCAGAGCATCCCATCTGGCTGTGTTTCTAGGGTTCTTACATTATTGTTTTTCTTTATAGTTATTTCAGGCTTTAGCAGATGAGGCAGTACGACGCTAATTTAGGAAATCTGTTTTTCTTGTATGCAACTAACATATCTTCATCTAGTGCCATCTTGTCTCATGATCTCATCTGAAAGCAAAAATGTATTTCTGGATGGTGTTTTGGAGTAAGCAGAGTTGATAACATTGTTAGCAATTTCAGACACTTTGTCAGGAAAACAGAATGTAGAGGAGACAATAGATGAGTTGGGATTCCCAGGTTAGAAATTATCCTTGGGTTTCACCAGATCCCCAGGCTTCCAGGAATGCAATACCAGAGACAATGGTGTCAGGAAAAACCCCTTCTGTGGGAAGAGCAGTGCTGCCCTGGATGGGCCAAGTGCCACATGAGTGAGCTGTGCTGTGATCACTGCTCCAGTTCATAGCAGTCCAAACTTTCAGAGGCTTTAAAATTCCAGCTTGAAATAAGATCCATCTCAATCAAGTAAATTCCAAATATACCTTGCATTTTATAAAGAAGGGATGAAAATTTACTCCGTCGAACCATGAATTTGAATTTGGGGCCCATTGTTAAGAAAAAGTGACGCAAAGGGAAAAATAAGTGCTTTGCTCAGTGTGCCACAAGGGTGAGGAGCTCGATGTGCTGGCTTCTGTAGGTCACACTGCCCATGGAGCTGTGCAGTCACTGGTACCCAGGCCTTACTGACAGAGCCTGTTCTCTCATCCAGTCCCCCCGGGCTCTCCAGGGAGGTATGGAAGTGAGCAACCTGGCTGGAAGAGTCATCCTCAGTTATGTTCCTGTCAGCAGTCATTAAGCTGAAAGCTGTGTTCCTGTGAGGATTGCATGAGCAGCTCACCAAAGGCCAATGCTGTGAATTTGGGCACTTTATGAAGGACTTGGTGAAAATGTGCCTGCACGGTGGGCAGGCCAAGAGCTGAAAAGCAAAAGAACACAATACTGAGCTGTGGTGAGGTGGACAGGTCTGGATTAGTATCCCCAAAACTCATTTGCTTTGTAGCCGAAGGGAGGCGGTGGCTGTGTGTGCTCACTGTGATTGAGGTGACCGGTTTATCTGGGGTGAAACTCAGTGTCTTGCAGAACCTACCACGGGTTTGGTCAATACTCTGCTGCCTGTTGGACAGATGTCCTTGCTGCTGCAGGACACCTTGGGCACCTGCAGGACACCTTGTCCATGCTGCAATCACGCCTTTGTCTCCAGCATTCCTCAGTGACGTGAATAATTTAATCAGTCCTTGAACATGAAAAGGTGCTTTAGGACAACTTTTGTCCACGTATAAATATCTGCAGCCTAATTACAGAGGCTTGTCCAGCACTTGGGTTTTTTTGCCTGTCTAGGAATATTGGGTCAGCTCACAAGACTTTGGAGACCTGCACTCCACTTCTTGCATGAGCATTTTAAAAGGAAGCCAGCTGAACAATTATTTACCTTGAGTACAGAGAGTTCCCACAAAAGTGAGGGCAGATAGCCCTCAAGTTAAATTTTCAGAGGCAGTAAGTTAGGTGACTTGCTAATGCTGCTTCCCAGCTCCCAGAGCTGGAGAACAGACCTGCATAGATGATGATTTATTTGAAAATGTGTTCCCTCCAGCCCACAGATGGTCCAGGCGGAGTCAGAATGCTTTCAGATACCATATTGCCTCATCAAGTGAATCTCTTCTCTGCAGCGGGGCTGTACACTCCCATGTAGCAGCTTGTTATTTTAAAATGTATCTGCTCTCTCCTACTTCTAAAAGGCCACCAAGAAGACTTGTCACCAATCTCTTAGGGAGCTGGAAGGGGGAGGAAGAGTGGAGTGTGAAGAGTAGAATATCACCTGCCATCTGGACAAAGATGTGATGAGATGTAAAGTTTGGATGCACATTTGCGGTTCTTGATCACATGCCAAGAGAGAGCTCAGCTACAATTATTTTAAAGCCTTTCCAGACAGATGCGACCCTAGGTCGGGGGAGAAGCTACACTGAGGCAGGTGGGCACTGAACTGCATCAGACTCTGTGCAAGGCATGTCTGCCTGTGGCACTACTGCTGGGGTCTGCACAGGGCTTACCCTGCAAATGGAATCTCTGTGGGGAAAGACCTGTCCTGGGAATTAGAGTATGCCAGTTTCAGGTGCTGTCGTATGAGGTTTGTGGTCGCAAGTTCTCCGATATTCAAAGATGTAGTCTCTGAGCCCTGATGTCTTCAAGAATCCGGTGTCTTGCATATCCATATTGATTTCAGTGCTGAATTTCTCAGTCCTGTTAGCATCAGAGGAGTGTTGATGAAACCCTGCCCTAACTGAGGTCAGTGGGGAATGTAGAATGGGCTTTACTGGGTAAAGAGCATCATAAAACAGATGCTCTTCTATAGTGCCATCCTTTTCCCTGGGATGGAGCAGCTCTCATACAGACAAGTGAACATAATCCAATCATTCCATGTGCTGCCTCCACAACAACAGTGAAATGCCACTGTTGATAGCTGTGCTGATATTTATGATTCCTACTTAATATGTTTTAAATGAGTTGATGAGCTCTTAAATATTAACACTAACATCAGTAAGTATCCTGAGCCGGATTCTCTGGGAGGGAAGCCTTGCCATGCCATAGACTATGGTGCAGTTTAGTGCTTTTATCCCATCTGAAGATCTGGCTCAGTAATTGTGCAGAACATAAAAGAGAAACCCATAAGTGCTGTAAACAAAGGAAAACTGTTACTCTGGGAGTGTGCTTGTGAGATATTTCAACACTCATAATTAACATCCCTTTCCTAAACTGTGGCACAAAGTACTTGCAGAATGGGTTTTTTCTTTTATTGCTGCTAGTTTCACTGACTAAATTTATTAAGTCATTAAGTTTGCTTGTGGATGTGTGTATTTGCTGTTCTCCTTTGGGTTATAATAAAAGGAGATCTTGGAAAAAAAAACCATAGAGATCTTTATTTATCTGGCAATTTTGGGAATGTTTGTAGGGAAATGGTGAGCAATAGCAACAAAGCTGCCCAGTCTGGGGGGACGCTGAGTGAGCAGCTGGGTTTGAATACAACAGCAGCCTGTGACAGTTTCCTGCTGGCTTTCCCTGAGCATTGCACATGGAAACCTGTCACTATTTCTGGCATGATCTGGGGACACCAGGGGCTTCTGGGGAGCAGATTGCTGGCTCTCGTGATCAGAACCCAGAAGCACCTTGCTATTGCTTACTGGGGACCCTTTTTTTTTGCACCTCCTGGCTGAGGATGCTCAGTGGCAGGGATGCTCCCAGGCTGGTATGGCAGGGGCTGGAATTGTTTTCTTGAGCAGCACCAGGGCTGTCCACTGCCCTGGCAGCACTATGATTGCACCAGGGCTACTGTTGGGTTGGCATTGTTTGAAGGAGCTGAGATCTCTGAGGACATCAGTGCGTCGCTGAATGCCCTACAGCTTTATGCCCACAGGTTTGACAGCAGTGCCTCTGCACTGATGTCTGTGGAACTTCTCCAGCTTTACAGAAATGCAAAGGAGACTCCAGTCAAACTTTGTTCAAAGAGGTTGGGTTAGATCTACCTGACCAGGCCAGGTGAAAGCTGAGGTGGATTAGGAAAAAAATCTGCCCTCTCACAACCCACCACCAGTCTGAGCTGTGGTGAGGGATAGATGGGCCCTGACATTCCCAACATCTCCCAGAAGAACCAAACTAGCTCAAGTGATGCAGAGGCTGGCTTGTGCCTGGAAGTCACATCCATATTTCCATCTGCAGATGGTAGGAGAAGCTACTGGGATCAAGGATAAATGAAACATCTGGTTTTCTAACCCAGAAATAACTTTTAGGGCAATCTGTGGTACCTTATACCCTCCCTGAGCAGGTCTGACACACTGAATCCCCGCCAATGGCAGATGCATCCATTTAGCTCCTTTTGGTTCCAAGTGTCACTGAATGTGATCTCCCTTTTTTCTGTGTGATAGCAACTGTGTTGGGTTTGGTTTGTTTTCAGACTGTGAAATTTCCAGTAAAACTACAGTTAGCACAAACCAGACCTATGTTTGTTTTTTCAAAGAAAATCTAATTACTTGTCTTAATACAATTCCCTTTTGTTCAAGGGACTGGATTGAGATCCAAAAAAACAAGTTGCAAGCATATGCAAATCATTTTGCATGTAAATTACTAGTGTTTCTTTTACAAATATTTCATGCAGGTTTTTAGTTTAACAATTAAAAAAAGAACTGCTTTTCCAAGCCACTTTCAGTAATATCTGTAGACACTTAACAAAGTACCTCAGGCTCTAAATCTCCAAATGGTAAACAAATAAATGTACTTATTTACTTTGTATGCAAAAATAATTCAGTCAAAGACATATTTCACATTGAGTTAAATTGAGAGACTCTTTTTTTTCCCACAAATCACAAGCATACTCTAATGAGAAGAACTGGTGGGCTTTCTGAATGAGCTGAGTTCGTGACAGTCCTGACAGGGGACCTCTGTGGACTTTGTGCAGAGAATAGAGTCACAATTTATTTCTTTGTTTAAAGACTGAAAAAAGACTGGCGATTAATAGACAGGAGCCATCTGTCCTCTCACTGTCTTGTACCTGGTCATGCTATTTCAATCAAGGAGAGAGTTGGAAAAATAATTGAGTGGGACTCATTATAACCCTGTTTCCAAAGGTCCTTGCAGCAAGTGGGGAAGTGAAGTGGTGCTCATGACCCCAGGGCTTTACCATAGCATTACTTCTGGGGCAGGGTGTCCTTATGTCCTGTCAGAAGCACGTGGGGGGCACAGCCTGAGAATCCCTTTGCTGTGTTTACCCACTCTTTATCTGAGATGAAGAGAAAATATTGGACTGCAGGTCTGCCCATCTAGCACATTTCATCAAGAGTGAATTTATCATAAACAAAACCAAACAAATAAAAAACCCCTAAATCCTGCATGCCCCATAGGTCTGGTCAATATATCAGCGATTTTTTAAAAATACCTTTTGTTATCACAGATTTCTGTCTGTGCAGCAGTGGCTGCTATGAACTGCTTTGTTATCATGGAGCCTGTTATGTTCACCTGCATTTCTTTCTTCCCAGCTCATCTCAGCCTAAGACAACTGAAACAACAGTTCCCACTAATAGAGCATAATTGCACGATTTGTTTTGACACTGAAGCTTGTAGAGAGGTTCTGCCATTAATATCCCAATAGCCTTTTGTTATTGGTAGCTGCAAAGCTGATGGCAAAAGGCGTGTGACGAAACTAAATGATACAGTGTAGCTGAAGGCTGGACATGGGACACCAAGAAGACACTAGTGAAGAAAAACATAAGGGTTTACATGTTAATGAGATTTAGAGGACACTCTAAAAATCCTCAGGCAGTGCTCGGGAGAGTGGCCTGTGTCCTGTCCTCTGCCCTGTCTCCTCTCTGGTCCTTTCTTCATCCTCTTGTTCTTTGTGTCAAGTCCATGGTGCTGTCAAGTCCATGGTAGTGCCCACAGAGATTTCTGCTGCTCAGACCTGTGAGGACCCTGGGACATGTCAGTTTGGTGGCAGGATGAGCAGTGTCCCATGGGTGTCTGTCTCCACATGGCACAGTTGTTGCTGGTGAGATGATGTACATAAGTAGAAGGGTAATAGTGGATAAACCCAATATTATTTAACTAGAACTTAGCTGTCAAACCTGTGGGTTTTCTAAGCTGCTGAATGGACAGAGCTGGGGTATTTCCTAGTAGCTTTGCCATGGTTCATATCCTGAAGTGTTGTTTCAACTGAATTATGGGAGATGAGGAATCAACCAGCCAACTCACACAACGAATGGGATGCTGTTTGCTTGCTTGTGGGGGAGGATAAACATTTAAAGGAAATCAATAGATTTTTCTTTATTTTTTTTTATTCTTTGTGACTTTGATGTCTTTACATGCATTTGCTTTAAAATAATATAAGAATTTTGTTGGTTTATTGGTACAAGTCGGTATACAATACAGCATCTGCTTTTATGAACTGCTGCTGCATGTCATAAAATATTATACTGCAGTAATTTGAAAATAGATATTGAGCTGAAAACTTAATTTGCAATAGGTTTTAATTAAAATATCTTTTTTTTTTCTTTGTGAAACAACATTTTCAAAATGCATTAGCTTTTATATTTCTTCGTCATTGAAAATAGTCTTAGTTCCATGTTTAGGTCAAGTTGGGAACTATCTTTCACAGCCTGCCAACTTTTTAGTCCCCCTAAAGGGAATTTTTGTGATAGGTTTTTACTGATGGGGTAATGAAGGCATGGGAAAGGGGATTGAGTTGTCCAGTTTGGTTTGAGAGCTGCTGCCTGGCAGGGCCTGGTGCCAGGGAGTGCCCCAAGCCAGCAGTGCAGAGGCAGCTCCTGCAAACCCAGCTCCCAGCTGAGCTGTGCCTTCCCAGGCAAGACAAAGCCTGGAGACAAAGGGCGGATTTAAGGAACGCCTAAACACTGTTCTTTTGGGAAGCTACTTCAAACACCATTTTATAGTGCTCTAAGTCATCTAGATCTCTCTTAACTTGTTTCACTCTCTTTTAAAAATATTTATTTCTCCGGCAAGAAGGACTCCCTCAGATAAGGCAAAATGGCCTGTTTTGCTGATGGTATTTTTACCTGTGTGGTGCTAATGATTGATGCAAAATTCACGTGTGCAGCACAGCTCTGTGCTTTCTGCTGTGCTTTATCTTCTGTAGCTTCAAGCCTGCCAGTCTCTGCGGATCTTTGCACACTGGATTTATTGTCACACCAGCAACACTTTATATTACCCCCAGATCGCTTGGGAGCACATTCCTGAGTGTTGCTGAATGTTCAGAATGTTCACTCTTGAACAAGGTCTGCAGTAAATACGTGGCATTACTCCAGATGCTTTCCTCAGTTGCTGTTAATGGGTTTTCCATTGGCAAGGCTGGAGAAGCTCCCAAAGGCTTAGGAGTGGCAAAGGTTTGGGAGGGAGCATCACTTGCCTGTAGAAGCATCTGCCTTCACTCACAGGCCTCAAAAATGCCTTGTCTGGGACCTGAAAGAAAGGATTTTTTTTTCTGGAACAGTTTTGCTTCAGAAAATGAATTTTCATTGTGGCTTGAACTTTTTTTGCAAGAATAGTTTTTAGAAAATTAGTGGGAGAATTGGTTTGGCCAGGATAAGTTTTCTGCTCAATATCAAAGTCTGGGAACAAAACCCAACCCACTAACAACCACATATGACTCACTAAAGGTTTGGGAGCCCACTGTCACAGAATCCCTGGCCAGCCAGATATTTTAAAAGAGGTTTAATGTTTCTTTGTTGTGAATACTGGGATGTAACAAGTACTAGTCCACAGCTGAGTGTAGTTTCATCCCGGACACTTCATGCAAAGCCAGCACAAGTGGCAAAGGCACAGCCACTCCCACAGCCGTGACAGGCTCAGGGGGTGTCCTGGACAGATCCATATGTGCTCTGCTCTGGGGCAGGTGTGGAAATGCTTCTTGGTGCCTGCAGAAATACTTATGCCAGAAATCTTTAAAATTATTTCTTTATTGAAAGATTTCCAGGCTTTGTGCCAGCATTTCCTCACATTGCTTTTGAAATTAAATGGTTTACTTGCTTTTGTACTCTCATTTCTTTGAATCCTCTTAAACGGTTCAATAAACTGCCCTTTGCCTCTAAGAATTTGAAGAAACCTCATTATTTTAGACAACAAGCATTGTGCATTTGCCCATCACAGGAAAGGTATGAGCAAAGCCAGGGGAAGGCATCAGGAACAGCAAAGCTGTCTCCGCTTCTCAGCTCTCTTTTTCTTTCTTTTGCTTAGTATTTCAGTCTAAATCCTGGCAAATTTCTAACTTTTCCTGCATGTTTTTCATGCCTGTTCACTGGCTGGGCTGTTTTGCAAACCACTGCTCTGCCAGGGAAGGAGAGCCTTGCCTTTCAGCCAGGAGTTGTGTAGATGGGTGTTATTGCTGGGAGCTGGCATTGCTGATGCCTGTTCTTTTCTGTTCTTAACTGCCATGCGTGACTTGTGTATCACTCAGTGATGCCTAACTTAGAAGATCAGTGATTAATTCTCCCATTGCTTTTTCTTCTTTTGTCTTCTCTTACTGCAGGATGTTTTCACACCAGAGTGCAAATTTAAAGAATCTGTCTTTGAAAACTACTATGTTATTTATTCCTCCACGCTGTACCGGCAGCAAGAATCCGGACGAGCGTGGTTCCTGGGACTCAATAAAGAAGGTCAAATTATGAAGGGAAACCGAGTGAAAAAAACCAAACCCTCATCACATTTTGTACCCAAACCCATTGAAGGTATGGAATCTGCCCACTTTCTCCCTCAGTGGGATTTGGGTAGGGGGAGTTAATGACTTCAAAGTTGGGGGTTCCTGGGTGGGAGTGTTGGGCTTCGAGATGAGAAAGCAAGGAGAAGAAATGTTTGTAGCATTTCAGATAAATGCTGGGCTGCACTGTTAGCATTTCCTCTGCTTTCCTTCTAGTCTCAAATGGATTTCTTAACTTTGGGTTGCTAAAGGATGAATTTAAAAGCCCAGCAACACAAGAAATTACTGGTGAAGAAAAGCCACCAGCAGTTCCAAAAGAATATGGTGCAGCAGTGATCATAATGTTGTCTTCTCAGAGGATTTTGCCAGTGTATTTCAGTAGGTTTCCAGTCTCATATACCATCAGTAGAGACAGGATTTATCTCACCTGATTTTAGACTTTGGCACTCTAGTCATAGTAACAGAAGAAAAATGGTTTCTACCAGCACAGCTGTGGATGTTCTTTATATGTCTACCCTGGGATAACTTAAATCTGTTTTTCCTCATATGTAAAGACATCCTAGTTAGTCACTAGGGGGTAAAGTTGTTGTCCAAAGTTAGATGGGATGCTGTCATGCCATATGTCTTCATCACAGAGGCTTCAGTGAAAGCCCTGGGGTTCAAGTTCTGCCCTCCTGCTGATGCCTGTACACTCTCTGAAGTGTGCCTCAGGCTCCTGCCAGGACATTCTGCTTCTTTGTGGGCTGGCCCCTGATAAATGGAGAGAGTGTGTGATAAGCCTAGTACTTAACAGGTACTAACTTGATTCTGGAAACAACACTCCTTCTCTCTTGCTTGGGAAAAGCACTACTTTTTGATCCCCAAACTGGGTATGCCTTTCTGACTCCATCTTAGTCCTGCCATTTGTCCCCTTCAGGGACACAGTAGCCTGGAGCTGGCCTTGGCTGCACAGCTTTGTGCTCCCTCTCACTATCCCATGTTGGCTGTGGGAGAAGGTTTGAACTGATGCTCTCCTAACAGGTACCACTCACAACTGGGGGAGGCCACAGCTCACTCCACACAGCAGTGGCCATTTTAAAAGCTTCCCAGCTCAGGGGCAGGCAGCTGTGGGTGAGGAAAAGGCCATCTGAAGCGAAGCACCAGAGAAATTCAGTGCAGTATTTCCAGAGTATCTGTGGCCTTTGCACAGGAAATGGAAGTGTTGAAAGAGCAAAGAATGGCCTGGAGCTGCTTGTCCTGTGCTTATTTTCAACAGCTTCTCTGCAGCAGGAACCTTTTGTTCTTTATCTGAGGCATTAGTGGGATTGGTACCCTAAGCCCTGGTGTTTTGCTAAGCAACAGGGCCTGCTTCAGACATGGGGTTGGTCACCAACTTCTCTCTTGCCTTGACTGCAAGGAGAGTCTCTTACAAGCACCAACTTTCACAGCTGGGTTTCCACCTCCCTCTGGTATTTCTTCGCTGCCTGGCTGGGCGTTGACACTGATCAGTGGGATCCTTTGAATCCAGGCTTCTTTTTTAATCTAGCATGCATGGTGTCTGCTGAACGGCTCAACAGTTTCCTTCTGCATGCATTAAAACTAGGCCGTTCCTGTGGCTCTCCTCATGGAAAGCCTTTCCTTAACAGAGCTGCCTGACCCACAGCAGAGATCTCATTTCAGCAAATGCCGCTCTGGCTTTCATTTTGAATAACCCAGCCCAGCCCGAGAGCTTCCCTTTCCCGCAGTTGCATCCTCCCACACTTGCTTCAATCACAGCTGTCACATAACCTCCCGAGCGAGCGAGCGCTTTGGAAGTTGGCAGCCAAATTAAGGGCTCCTCCACTCCTTCCCTCCTCCACATGCTTTGCAGTCAGGCTTTGTGAGCGCTGCTGCATCAAAGAGCTGGCAGTCTCCCAAGCCAAGGCACGTGTCAGCTTCCCAAAGCATTCAGCTGTCTGGGACTGTGACTCCAGACGGACGACTCTGTTCCCGAGCCGGAGATTCATTGTAGGTAGCAGAGGCTTGCGGGGAGGGTTGGAGTAAAACGCGCTCATCTCCCCGTGACTTCTCTGCACCGCATCCATCAAAGTCCCCGTGAGCAGAGCTTGCAAGCAGAGATGTTACAGAAAAGGGGCAATTCCTACTCTGTCTTAACAGCTTCTTGCTCTTTGTTATGACTCTAAGGAAATACTCAAAGCGCTCTCCTGCTGTATTTGCATGTCGGTTCTGCAGAATGCTGTGGCTTGCCCCAGTGTGTGGGCTTTGCTGCTTATTCAGGACACAGCTTCCATCCGTAGGAACGTTGCAGCTTCCATCCACAGTCACACCCCCAGGTTTCCTGTTGCTGGGTACCACCACCAGCATTAGCCCTGCCACGTGATGGCTGACACAGGAATATGTGCAAGGAGGAATCTGCTTCCCCTGGGAAGGAGAGGTGCCACATCCATTGCTAGGAATCACTTCACCTACCACTCAATGGCCATTATCTCTGACATGAAACTTGCCGGTTGTTTCTGATGTACAGAAAAATTATGCAGCAGTTTAGTGAAGAGAGCGTTCACAGAGAAGGGAAACAGAAAAAAGCCCAGATTGCTCCTCAAGCTCATTTGACTCCCATTGCTTCATCCTGCTCTCTGAATTCAGAAGTCTTGAAATTGCAAATGGATGGCAAACTAATACATAAATAAGAAATATCCTCACAGATAATTTCTAAGTACTCATGGGAGCACATATGCATATATACACAGTGGTATCTGTGTATAGCTGTGTGTTACCTATGGCTTTTAGCAGCTACGGCTTTCTGCTGTGCTAAACACTCAGAGTATTTTGACTCATGTAGATTGGCAGGATGCTGGAGGTATTTTGTACAAAATTCAGTAGATAACAACTGGAAAAATTTTGAGTTTTGGTCGCTAGGAGATTTTTTTAGTTTAGGTAAGATTTGTTTGTTTTTGGAAATAAGATTAAGCTTAATCAATATGAAAGCACAAAAAACTTACTAAGTAACAACAGAGGAGACATTAAGTTCCTCTCCCATCTGCACACAGGCAAAGCCAAGGCAAACAGCCTGGTAGGCAGCAGTTGATGTACTGTGTGGTGCCAGTTTTGCTTCAAAACACACAAACGCAACACGTTTCTTTTGATATTTTTATTTCTGATCCCTGATTATTCAAGCTAAATGAGCCCTAAAGGGAAGACATCAAGATTGAACTAGACTGAACAAGGAAATGAGCTTGAGTATAATTGTCACTTGGACAACAAGCAATCTTTTAGAGAAATTTCAGTCTCTTTAAGTGTCTGTAATGATTAGTCCTGGAAGAACCCTACCATCCACGGTGCCTCTTGTTCTTCTAAATATCCAAATCCATCTCAAACGATGTGAGAAGTTTCCAGTCATTTAAGTAGGAATATTATCAGATGCTTACTGTGGATGTGCTCTTCTATTTATATTTCCTTCTCCTTGAAGACATTATTTCCAAAGATAATTCTCCCAAAGAGAGACATTTCCTCTCTCTCCTGGCCCAAACTAGAAAACATTTAGGGTGGCAAATCTGGCCACAGAAGCAGAAAACTTCCACCATCTAAGTCAGCACAGCAGTCCCTAACTCTGAATTTATGGTGCTTCAGCCCTCATGATGTGAACATGTCTCAGATACAAAGGTGACCTGTTAGTGGCTAGTCTGGATCCATTTATTACCACTGATGAGTATCCAAGCAGCCAGATTTTTCCCAGTGTCATTCCTCAGGAAAATAACATCCAAGTTTTGTTAAGACAGAGTCCTTAGATGTTGTAAAGAAGTACAAGACACTGTTCACTGGGAAAATGCTTCAAAGGTATCACCTTAATACATAAAGCATAGAGTCATAGGAAGTCTTGGGTTGGAAGGGACCTTAAACAACACCTAGGCCCAACCCCCTGCCATGGGGAGGGATGCCACCCTCCCCAGATCAGGCTGTTCAGGACCTTGCCTTGGACACTTCCAGGGACAGGGCATCTGCAGTTTCTCTGGGTAACCTGTGCCCTCACAGAGAAGAATTTCTTCCTAATGTCTAACCTAAATCTCTCCTTTTTTAGTTTTAAAACATTCTCCCTTATCCTCTTACTACCTGCCCATGTAAAACATCATTTTCCCAACATCCTAAAAAGTATTCTTAAAAAATCAAACCTCAAAATCTCCACACTCTGTAAGTCTTTGCTAACACAGCTCTTCTCTTGGGTCTGTCTTCCAGATGGGGAGGCTTTGCTATGTTTTCTATTCCACACTAACTCACTTGTTCATCTACCAGACTCTTGATCATCTTATTAGATGGCAAATGTGATGTATTTTAACCACGATTTTGCTTGGCTTTTTGCCATCCTTTGTTGCCTTTCTTATCTGAACAAAGTGTGATTCCACCTGGCAACACCCTTCACATTTTTCCTACCACATAGACACAAGCTCACATGCCTCTGAAGTGCATCAGCTGGGATTTAGAACACGGTAATTAGAGGCAGAAAACGAGGGTGCCTAATCACTCACTCCCTGGTGCCCCTGAGTGCTGCTGCTCAGGCAATTAATTCCCTGCACTGAAGCATTGGAAAACGCAGCCGCTCGTGCAGATACCGACACCCAGAGCTGTGCTCTCTCTCAAGGCAAGGAGCCTTCTCTGCTACCAGAGGATGTGCTTCCAGCCCTGCCCAGATCCAGCCAGGCACCATCTGCCACACGGTGATCCTGTAGGGCTGCCCACCTGCTGAACGGCAGCTTAGAAAAATTTTGGTTCCTCCTGACTCGCAAGGGTCTGGGGCAAGGAAAGACAGAGTGAAGATGGATAGGTGGGAAATATCTAATGTGCTTGATAAGCTTTTTGCCATATTCTAGAGAAAGGAAATGGAGTTTGTTGCATCCCCTGAACCTCCTCAACTTGCAGTGATGCCAAGTGAGAAATGGCTAGGGTCAGGACACAAAATGATGCTTCCCAAACTCAGGCAGTCCCTGATGCCCAGGGTGATTTCAGTGTCATCATGTGGGTGGAGTGCCAGTGCCGTGTCTGGGAAGCAGAAATGAGAGTGGGATCCTGTGCCAGCATGTAGGCAAGAGTTTGAGCTTTTTCTGGGTGACAGGCAGCCCCTTCCACGCCTTTGCCTTCAGGAAGTATGGTCCCTGTCACCCCCTTCCTCCTCACTTGTACCCTCAGTCTCCTTCCTAATTGGTGAGTTTGTTCTCTGTGCAAATTGTTCCCATGTGCCTGTGAGTGGCAGGCACTGCTGATTCACAGGGGAGCAGGGAATCGAAAGCCACAAGAACCAGACATGAGCACAGCTCCACTGCATTCACCCCCTTCCATTAATGCCTGCAGCTCTTCAGCAGATCAAGCTAACAGCACTTTCCAATTAAAGCATGAATATGGATGTGTTGATTGGAATCTGGGGCATAGGAGCTGATTATCTGATTGAAACTCCAAAGCATTAGCTTGGTTTCCAGACATTAAGGGCTGTATTTGGCTTGGTGTGTGGGTGTGGGTGGGTGGGAGAAGCAAGGCAAAGCAGGGAGGGAACTCTTGTTCTAGCTGAATTGCTCATCCTTCCAAGCTCCTTGTGTTGTGTGCTCCAGCAGACCTCCCAGGCGCCCGGGCATGACTGTCACACTGCTGCTGCTTTACCTCGGTGCAGGTGACAGGGAAGTGTGTCTACACACATACATACAGAAGGATCCCAAAGAGACCTGCCAGTGAGTGCTGCAAGTCCTGGACCCCAAAGATGTACTTTCAAAGCTGGGAAGATCTGGGCACTCACAACAGTCCATTTGCAAACACCCCCTCCCCAGTCCGTGACTAACATCTCCCTGCGTGAGTCACGCTCAGACTTCATCAGTACAAAGAGGAACAAGCTGCAGTCCAAGAGCCCGTGTTGCACAGCATGTTGGGCTGTCCTTGAAGCCCTGTGCCTGTGCAGATGTAGGTGTACACACCTGTGTGCCACAGTGCAGGGGGTTTACAGCCCTGCCGAGCCGTGCCCACAGCTCCGCACGTGTGCACAAGCCTCTTGAGTAGGAGAATATCCAGGCATCTCTTGTGCAAGATGCCATGTAAGTACTGCATGCACTGATCCTGTAGGTGTATCTAAATACTGAAAATATGCTGGTCCTATACTGCTGCAGATTTTCTGGCACGGGCTGTTGGCACAGCCTGTCTGGTACAGAGGCTTTGACAGCTCTGTCTGAAAAGCTCAGTGTGAGGAGACTCCAGCCATGCCTCACATCAGTATTTGTATCATGCACTAGACTGGAAGATAAACTTGTAATTCCTGCCCTATTTGCTTGCCAGGTACAGGGTTTCCTTCATTTGTAGCTGCAAATGTTGTTTACTTCTGTTGCCTGGTTTATATTCCTTACTCTGTGGGCCTTGTTAGCAGCTCAAGGTTTTTGCCCAAAGGCCATGGTGCGAGGCAGGGAGTTGAGGAAAGGTAGCATGCCATGGTGCTGGTGCAGCATTCACCTGTGCTCAGTCCTTGTGATTAACCCTTCTGGCCCAGCCTGATGGGTTATTGGGGATGGGTGTGGGTGAGATGAGCTGGGTACCTGCAGCTGTCTGGGGGAAGAACTCATGGAGGTCCAGGTCCCTCCAGCTCCAGCTTGGGACCAGAGAGGTCAGGATGAAAGCAACAGTGCACTTGAGACAAAACTTTGTGTATGGAATGTCAGGGGCACTGGGACAGCACTGGCACAAATACATAATTCTGCTGGGCAAACATCACATCCGAGAAAAAGGTGAGTAACAGAAATGATGCACACCCTCAGTGCTATCCAAAGGCTATGCAGCTCGGGGTAGGAAATCACAAGGGCACAGGTTTTCCTCAGTTGTTAGCCATTTCATACTTTCTTTAGGATTTTCTTGGGTACTTTGCCACAACCAGCAAATTCACCATCACCATGTTCTTGAGTGACACTCTCCAAGGTGTGAGGGGCAGCTCAGGAGTGAAATGGGATGTGAGAGCCCTTTTCCGTCTGTTGCTGCCATGCTGCACATTTTCCTTGCAGCAGCAGACAGCATCCATTGTCTGGACCTGATGGGCAGTCCTGGCAGGGCTCATCCTGGCCCAGACCCATGGGACAACTCCTTCATTTTCTCTTTTTTCCTAATTTTCATTTAAAAATGGCTCCAGCAGCAATAACAGTTTGCAGAGCCGCACCTCCTCTCAGCCTTTCTGGGAGGCCCTGTGTCTGTGTGTGTGTCTGTGTGTGTGTTTCAACTGCTTTGAAAGCCTTGCATGAAAAATACTCTATGGGGAAAGTAGTATTTTTTTTCACTGCTCCTATATTCAATTCAATATCCCTCCTATTAATACACAGTTGACTGCACTTTATCTCTGTCCTGTCTTATTGCACAGTGCTGTAACTGTTTATCTAGTCAGGAGTAAAAGTGCAGAGCAATAATGTCATTTTCAGCCTGCCTCTAATTGCTGGGATTTATTTGCAAATCGGAGGAGATGATAGATACAAGCACTTATATTGCCTTTTCATACATGGGGTGGTTTTTTTTCTTTTTTTCGTTTCTTCATATAATTTTTAAAGTTTTGTTCTTATTGAATAGCCAGAACCATACCTTGATAGGCTCTATCCCGTGTTGGAGCTCTCTGCCATTTTTTGTGCTGTGACAGCTTCATAAAACGAAGCAGTGCACAATCATTTCTTCATTTCCTAATTTGTGCAAAGATCTGCACATGACATTTGCAGTCTGGACCTGCCTTATGTTCTCAACTCGACTGTGCCTGCCCTTGAGATGCCTCAGTCTTACAATCACATTTGCACCCTGCCACATTTGCAGTGAGCTCATCAGAGATGCTCTCCTTGGTGCCAGCAGCCCATGCCCCTGCTCTGGCACACCTCACATGGCACGAGGACAGCCGTGAGGACTTAGTCCACATGGTGACTTGGATAAATGCTTTGTCCTGCCCAGGACGTGGGGATGAGCCATGCCTTGGGCAGACGTTGCCTTCTCCGGCTGTCTGGGCTCCAGCAAGTACCTTTTTGTAGGACATAGACAGCATAGCCAGGGTCTGGAGAGAAGGTGCCCTCCAGCCACCCTGTTCTCAGGTGCTGCCAGACGACCACGGAAAGCTGGGACAGCTCCTGACTTGCTGTCACTGAGCTCATCCCATGTGTCTGCTCACAGCCCTGACCTTGGCTGGCTGGCTTGATTTACAGGGGAATAAATAGGAAGTGCCGAGAGCAGACCTCGGCTCTTGGCTGATGGAGCCAGATGGGCTCGAGGCACCACTTCAGATCCACAGCTCAACACCCAGAATGTTTGCAAGGCTCAGATGCAGGTGTAGGTTTGATTCAGTTCTCTCAAGGGCTTTTGTTGCAGGTCAAGGGCTGAGAACCGGGTCATTCTGGACCTCCTGGTAGATGATAATCAGCATCTCAAGGCAGTACATGGTTCTGTGAGCTAAAATGTTTATTTTATATATATGAATATAACATGAAAAAACTGTAAAGCACATAAAACCTAGAAAGATTTATCTGTGAGCAATCAATCTGCTGCTTCTCTCTGCCTTTGAAAGAACACAGACAGAAGCAAATGGCAGCAAGGGCAGGTAAACAGATCCTGCTTGGTAACACGACCTGCTGCTGGGTCAATAGAGGTTTTGTGAGTATGTGTGTGTGTTTGTAATGGGGCTGGAATTCAGCATCATGTACAAAGAAATAATTCGTTATGGTCATGACTGTCAGTGACTTCAGGGCTGTTAACGGGTGTCTCTTCTGCTTGCAGTGTGCATGTACAGAGAGCCATCGCTGCATGAAATTGGAGAAAAACAAGGACGCTCAAGGAAAAGTTCAGGGACACCAACCATGAATGGAGGCAAAGTTGTTAACCAAGACTCGACATAGCTGACAAAATACCCTCCCTTCTTCCAACTCCTCCCCTCCCACCCACCTACCCACCCCACCTGGCGAAACCACACTGAGACGATGACAACTGAACAAGGCAGGACCTACCAGTAGTGGCTTGGAGTGTGAACTCCAGAATCTTTCTTTGTGTAGGACGAGAAAATCGAATCCCAGATCCAGATCCTGCCTGTTGCAACGTTTTAAAACAACAACAACAACAACAAAAGTGAAGAAAAAATGTTTTAAATCAGGACTCCATTAACATTTTCAAAAGCAAACTGTTTGCTCTGTGATCAAAGGGGGAAAAATCTCATCTCTGCATAATAATAATAATAATAACAACTAATAAATATAATAATAATAATAATAATAATAATAATAAAGATGTTACCTTTAAAAATAAAACAGAGCTTTTGGAAAATTGAACTTAGCATATGATGTGCAACAAACACATGGGAATTGCATCCTGTGACTGTGCTTCCTGTCTTATCCTTTCACCTCACGTTCACACCACTGTTTTTTAACATCCTTGCTTCCCTGGGGATGGATGGGATTTTTCACAAAGCAGGAAAGGTAGGGGTGCATTATGATTGTGTTTGCTCTGCTATCAGTAAAATATGGCCTGCCCGAATTAGGAGTCTGACAGTTATGGGCAATGAAGTAGCTACTCTTTATTCAGCCTTTTCCATCTACATTGAAACCCTGCATAGTTATTTGTTGCTAATGTCACTCCATGAGTATGTTTTACCCGAGTCTGGCATTTTATGCCTTTTTATCATAATTATTTATATTTATAGGCTTGTTTTACTGTATTAGTTGCTAGGGGAATTTCAGAAATGGGTTTTCAGGTCTCACAGGGTGAAGCGATCATATTTATTAGGGTAGAGTTAGGAGATAAAGGGCAGGAGGGATAGCTGCTTGCTTTAAAATATGAAACAGATCATGAAATGCTGCTGAAATCCTTGCTGTGAGATGGAAATGGTAAGGCATGTGCTGTATGAGAGGGTAACAGGATTTCAGCAATGGAAAGAGGGATGTGGGGATGAGGTGTGCCTAGGAGGGAACAGGTGTAGGGGGACATGGGTGGTTGTGCCTGTCCAGGTGTGCCGGGGCAAGGGCATTTCCTTCTAGCAGCTGGAGTCTCCCTCAATGTTCTGGCTCCACACATACCACATGTGTTCAAAGCACAGGCTGCAAACCCCGCCAATCCCCAGCCTTACCACTGTGATGGTCTGAGGCCCCTGAGATGCTGCAGCAGCCTGGATATGTGTGTGGGCACAAGTCTTGCCCGTGCCAGGGCTGCAGATGCTGGAGCAGCACTTCAGAACTCCCAAATGGGGAAAGGCCAGGAGGAGGGCAGTGTGGTGGGGGATGCCCAGTGCTGAGCCCACCTGCAGCACCCAGGGCTTCAGTGGGGACTGGCAAGGCTCCCCCTGTCTGGCTCTTTCTCTCCCTGTGGGTCTGGGGTCAGCAGTGGAGCCTCACTGCTGGGTGGGACTGAAGCAGGGCAGTGTGGGCTGGTGCCCCGTTACAGATCACACACTTAATCTCCAGTCTCTGTCCGCTTTTGGCAGCCAGGGCCTGCAGGCACCAGCAGCAGCAGCAGTGATGGAGCTGCCGTGACAAAAACAGCACTGCCCTGGCTGAGGGGCCTGGGAAGCCTTTGCTGCTCAGCCATGGGCACAGGTCCTGCGAGGGGTGAAAACAAAAAGAAAAAGCAATTATGCAAGGGCGTGGAGAGGGGACAGAACAGTTCTTTAGTCACAGAGACCCTAAAGCCTTGCGGTTACAGGCTGGGTGGGCGTTTGCGTCGCTCATAACGGGCACCTGTGAAATTTCAAATGCCACCTTAATTGTGGAGGCTCCCGTGCCATCTCGGCCAATGCCTCAGCTGGCAGCCACACGGGCAGAGCTGCTGCTGGGAGGGCCAGGGCAGTGCCAGGCTGGCCACGATGCTCCTGCAAAGCCACTTCTGCCCCCGTGTCTCCCTGCCCACACAGGAGGCGGTGCTGGGGCGCGGCCGGGCTCCGTGAGCGGCTCCCAACGGGAAGCAGAGACAGCCAAGTCTCAAGGTTATGGAAGGCTCCCAGGATCAGCGTGAAGGAACGAATTTCAAGCATGTCCTTTTGTGTTTTGAAAAAGCTGAAACTTTGAAATAAAGAGCCTCTTGCCATGGCTCTGCTGCCCAATGCTGCACCGACAGCAGGCAGGTCAATGTTACACATCATGTCAGTCACTTACTGCTGCCCTCCAGCCCCACAACTCGAGCAAGGTCACTAACACATGTTCATCTTGGGAGCACACACCCAGCCCCATCTGATGTAACTCACTGCCTACATTTCAGCTCCCTCACAAACTAGAGAGCACCCCAAATGAAAGGATCACTGGAGACACGTACACTCTAAGAAATAGAGTCTTAAGGCCAATATGTTGAGCTGTCAGGTTCCTGAGCTATCCTAGTCACCAAACAGCAGGCCATGGTGCAGGCACTGAGACACAGCTTTTCCAGCTGCCCCAGGGGAGGGAGAGCCCAGCACCTAGCACAGAACACCCCCAGCACACCGTGATACCACAGCCTCTTCTGTACCCAGCCTTGGGCAGCTTGCCAAGGGCATTGATGTCATCTAGAGCAGCTCCAACATGAGAGACTAAAAATTGCTGTGGCCTTATGTGCAGGATACCCTCTGCCTAGGCCCCCAAAAGCTGTGAGCAACAGCAGACCCAGTCCTACCATGTGCTAATTTTCCATTGTGGGACTCACTTACCACTTCCTCCACTGGGATTTTGCCTTGTTAATAGTCTTTGGCCAAATCATTACAAGAATCCCTGGAAATGCCATGTTCAGGCCTAACTGTCAAAATAATCTGCTCCTTTGTTCTGTGGTGTTTGAGCTAATCACTCTCATGTGACATTGAGTTTGCCCACAGCGAGAGCCAATTGCTGCTGTGCTCACCCAGTGTCTGCACCACCTTGGAGCAGGTCTTGTGCCACGTGTTGAAATTAAGTGCTGGCTCTCCTTGGTCCCTTCTTAACCATGAGCCACATATGATGGCATAAACCATGATAAAACCCCTGAGGAATACTGGGTTTTTTCCTGCCCTCTAGGAAGCTGCAAATGTCAGTTTGTGGTATAATGCAGGGTTTACATTACAGCACCCCAAAAACCAGTGAGGCTGTCCAGCCCAGCTGCACAGTGTCCACCTGCATCAGCTGCTGACTGGGAGCTGCTTGGCTCCAGGTGCCCCAACACCCTCCAGATGCCTGGGATAATCCAGAGGATCCACAACTTGTAGATACCATGTAGAGCTTCATACTTCTCTTTTTTTTTTTACACAAGTGTCTTGCAAGCTCTGTCCCCAGGCCTTACCTCAAGGAGGTCATGTGTGTTTTGTTGATTATCTATCTACTGTTTCCCAATTTCCAGGGAAAAGGAATCCACAGAGAATTTTTTTGCTTACTTTGAAGTTCCTACAGTCTCTTCATTGTTTCTTGCGCTTCTTTCTTGGTGTTGAAGCCGTGATGAGTGATGTTTCTTTTCTTTCTTTGTATGCCACACATACAGCAACCATTTAGGAATTGACTCAGTTTAACATTATAGTGACCACAACCCTTGTCTGGCTGCAAGACAAACTTCCTTGCTATGATGGCATGGCTTTGGGCAAACACCTAGCAGAGAAAAGTAAATGATAAAAAAGAAGGATGTTTTCGTCTAACCTGGCCCATAGGTACTGTTAACTCTGGTAAGGCTGCAGCAAACATTTTATAGCAGCATCTGTTACTCAAAGAGCAAAGATTTTGAGCATTAGAAGTCCAGCAGCAGAAAATAGGTCACAAAAATATGAGTACGTTTAAAGCATTCATTTTGTTTCACCCCATTTTTAATTGTGATGTTGGCATGGTTCTGGCTGTACGTGCAAAACATCCCCTCTCACCTCTGCACCAAGGACAAAACCGGATAAAATGGCTCCAGTTTGGACCATAAGGATTTTCCTAGGAAGAAAATGCAGAAAAAGCTACAGACAAGCATGCCAGCAATTTCTGCCACAAGTGTCAGCACTGGCATGTGACAACGTGCTATAAAGCGAAGCTGACACTCAACAAAGCAATTTATGAAAGTTGTCTGTCAACAACATTTTTGTGTTTGCGCTCAGAGAGGTTCTGGCTGATAAAGGCCCCCGCAATCCCTCAGGCTGTCACGGGCTTCACTTTACACCTTTATATCTTAAACTGCACTGACTGTGCACCAGGAGAGCTACTGCCCCAGAAAGGTATCATTGCCACACCCCGAGCAACGCTGAGGAGGAGATGGTGTAAGCACCCAAGGCTGAGCAGAACGAGCAGGAAACAGTGTGCTATCCATCCTGGTTCCATGCCATGCAGCCTGGATGCATGATAGGCACAAAAAAAATCTTCATGAGGACCACATCTCCTCGAACAAAGAAAGCATAGAACTCCCATTAGGTAAAGCACACAAACCCAGCCTTTACTCATGGGCATGCACTAAAATACACTGCTTTTAACATGCAGGAGATGTTGGCCCCAAAACATGTCCAGCACTAAAACTCTATCAATTGGGGCATAGTGTAGCCCTGGTCCTAGCTGGCAAGGATCAGTTTGTATGTCACCGCATCCAGGAAATCAAAAACAAGAAAAGACACAAGTGAGTGTCTTCAGGGACAGATTTCTCTCCTAAAACTGAAACAAAATGTTTAGTTGCCGCTGTGGGATGACCCACTGCACACACCTAGGAGTAAAACCAAAAGAAACAGCACTGCACTTCCTTAGTGAAGCAGAGATGTTTCCATGGCATTCACGTTTTTCCTCTCCCACCACCAAATGCTTCAGCCTTCAAGGCGATGGAAGGCAGTTTCCATGGAGCAGAAGGCATTAAGGCTCACATCCTCCCCGCCTGCATGGAGTTAAGCTTGACTGCTCTGCTTCAGCTGCTGAGCTACAGTCATGGGCATCCTTCAATTTCCCCATGTTCTTCCTACACACCTTTATTAAGGGCAAAAAGTCCCCCCCCAGAATTCCATAGCCAGGCTGATACATTTTTAGCATCATGTTTAAGAGCATGAACATCTCAAAAGTGCTGATACTTCTGTGGCCACGAAGTCAAAGCTTAATAGCTCCCATTTCAGGACAGAGGATTTCTATTCATGATAGTTGCATAATGAACTGCTGCATGCACAGAAAGTTGGACATCTTCCCAGCCTGCCTCCCTCTTGGACTTCAGGGACCTTCTCTATGGCAAAGGAGCTCTAGGCCAGCATGGCTCCATCTCACCACAGCATTCACCAGGAATTGCAGTGATGACACAGGGAGCTCACACAGACTCCAGGGCATTCCCAGCTGAGACAACTGGAGTTTCAGTGCAGAAAAATTTGACCTTCCATGGTCAAATGTCCTTTCTGGAAAGGACAGGATCTCTCATCAAACAATTGCTTGAAAAGAAAAAAAGGGGGGTTGTTTTTTTCAAAATACTCTGGTGCAGGCACAGGGATAATCCATCTTTGAAAAATGCCATTAGTATTTATTGAGCAATACAAATGGAAAAAAACCAAGGCATTATCAATTCTTATTAAAAAAAAAGGGCTGTCTGTGGGATCTGAGGAATAGCAGAGGATAACCCTCCCAAGAGTCTATTAAGGATAGGTTCTATATTGTTCCATTTTCCATGCTCATTACAATCACTGCCCCAATAATAGCTGCGTGCTGTGCCTTTCTCTATTCTAGTGCAATTTTCCCCATGGGAACTAAATAACTCTGTTTAAATACTGAGCAGAGCTGGTAGAAGAAAGCAGGATGGTTCTGCTGTGCTACCTTTGTGTGCAATTGCATCTTAGGGAGCTGGTTACAACCCTTCTTTCCCATAGCTTGATACAAGAATAAAGGGGCAGCACTGGGGAGGAGGAACATGTTGGTCAGTCCAACTGAATGACATTGTGAAGGAAAAATTATTCCAGACTTAATAATTTTCAGAAATTAAGGCCTTGGTGAATTTTAATTCCTTGAGCTCTAAAAAAATTACAGGGAGAAAAGCAATCAGTGGCTCCACCTTAGTGCCAGTCCCTAAGCAAGGACCTTGGTGACATTTAAGTCTCTATATCCAGCTCCAGGCTTGTATCCTACATACAGTGATGCTTTTTTGGGGGGGCTCTGAGTTTCCCTGGGGGATCCTCCTCACTGAGTCCTTGGGGCAGCCCGGCCCAAAGGGGCAGAGCAGCTCCTGCTTGGGCAGCAGTGGGAGCCCAGGCTGAGTGCCCTGCTCAGGCTTGCAGCTGGTGGCCCAAGCCACAGGGGCTCCTCACAGAGGCCTCCCCAGGCCACCTCCTGCCTCCTCAAAACATGCCAGGAAAGACAGGAAAACAAAGCTCCTTCTCCTGAGCAATTCTGCTCCCCCAGGACCCTGATTTGTGCAGAGCCCAAAGCAAGAACCCCAAAATCTGAGGTGCAGAGGTGTCAGCTCCCCTGCTGTGCTGCTCCCAGTCTGGGCTGTGGTGCCAGGAGCAGCCTGAGCAGGGGTTATGGGGATCACAAAGCTTATGAAGTGATCTGATCATAAACAAACAGGACACTGCAAAGGTGAAGAGATTCTGATTCAGCTGTGCCTCACAGGGGTCACTTGCAGGCTGTGACTCTGACACTGGCATTTATTCATTTTATTTTCCAACTTACTGCACAAGCTGGCAAATCAAATAGTTTCATTCAATTCACCATGGAACAAAGAAGCAAGCCAGTGCACAGGGAACAAGCTTTACTTGACATCAACTCAATTTGAAGATCAAAAAGGGGTGTGTTTAACTTTGCATTATCTTCATTTTTTAATTTTCACTGGGTTTTGTTCCTCCTGCTATCAGACAGCACAGAAAGCAGAACTAATAGGGAAAAGAAAACATTATCTCACAAACAGATGGGATACTCTGGTGACTCCCAGCTCAGTTCCTCTGGGCTTCAGATGAGGAGTTTTCACATGATAATGTAATGAATGTTCACAAGGTCCCAGTTAGGGCACTGTGAAACTTGTCCTTCACTGGCAAGTTCATTTGATTCTCCCAGCGAGGTCAGTGGGCTGCCAGGTACGACCCAAATCTGAACTCAAACTGTGCAGTCAGGGTGTGGAACCAGAACTTCCCAGGGAAAGCTCCCTATGGGTACACAGAGACCTAAATTTGCCATGGAAAAGGGTCCAGTTCAAATTACCATCTTTGGATTCCACTTTCATATTTATCCCTGTAAACCCTAACTCAACTTCTAAATTCTATGCTCACCTCTGTATTCTTGAATCTCCAAATTCAAAACTAGACTATTTTAGAATTTTATTCCATCTCTAGGATTGAATAGGCCTTGTATAAATTGATAACATTTAAAGAAAAACACTCAGTATTGACAATATCTACTGGCCAAGGAACACAATCATCTAGCTCTAGACATGCCCAAACTGTGGAGTCCTCATCCTTGTAGAAATTTAACTTCAACTGCTGCAGTTTGAACCTACTTAATATTAATTCAGTAAAATCAGTTTTCTGTTCAGAAATATGTTCTTCTGGACAAGCTACTGCAAACACATCAGCAGGTGGTGGGTTCAGAGAGAGAGAGAATGGATGCAGTCCTGAGAGTCAAAGCTGGGGGTACTTTAAACACAAAGACATGTTCATCAGTGAACGGAAATCCTTCCAAAGTCAACCTGAGCTGGTTCCAGGTGAAGGCTTTATCTTTTCTTTGTAAAATAGTTGCCTGCTTCTACAGATTTGCAGGAATAAATTTGACATTATGTGTAGCTTGTACTAAAAAAACTGCCAAAAAACCCCCCCAACAACAAACAAACAAACAAACAAAACCACCAAAACCCCAAAACAAACCCAAAACCCCAACAAAAAACCCCTGTCAGTTCCATACTGCTGCCCACCTGGATTCTGCTTTGTTTTGGAAACTTGAAAGAGTTGAGAATCAAACTCACCTCCAGGGCAACTCCAATGAAATCAATGTGCAACCCTGGGAATTAATCTGGCCCAAGCCTCATTTTCTCTTTAACTGCAGGAATCAAGGTCATTTTCCCATCAGGATTTTGCAGAGGCTTCTGCACATACTGATGAGTTATACCTTTTATCAAACCTTGACCATCATTTTCAGGGCTAGAAAATGATTGCACAGTGTCAGAGGATCACAGGAAATAGGATGAAGACTCTTGGTGTTAAATCCAGACCTTATATTTACTATGTACCACCTCTCCTATGTCCCCCAAAGTCATATCCAGTATCCTTCCAGAGTACAGTGCAGGAATCTGTCCTCCTTTGTCTCCAAAATCTCACACTTAATACCAGATGACACCACTCATCCTCTATTTTAACTTTAGGGAAGTTACTCTTTTCCTCATCTGTAGGTCTTATCTAACAGTGTGAACACAATTTTTCTGCAGCTTGGAGGACTTGGAAAAACAAACTGTAAATTTTTGGATTTGGAGGGGAAGTGGGTCTGTCTGTCTGTCTGTCTATCTACGCCTGTAGGCCTGTACCCCTCTTCCCTCCTCACTAATCCCCTCTGTGTCAGCACCTGTGGTGTCTGGATGGGTCTGGCCCTGCAGGAACCTCTGAGGACAGCACAGCATCATGCAGTCAGCCTGCCTTAGATCCTGCCTTGGTCAGCACCTTCAGAACTGCTTTTGAGAATTTGAGGGCAAAGACCTCATGCGAGCAAGCAATTAGAGCAGTTATTCCAAGTTCCAAAAATGGTAGCTGGGTCAAAAAACGTGTAAAGGATTGGAGGCAGACACCCTCTCCCTCACAAGGTGCTCTGTGTCAGGCATGCTGGGCAAGGCTCCACATGGTACAGCCAGCCTCATCATGGGAACAGAACGTGCCATCCAAACGTGGCAGTGACTGCAAGACAACATATCAGAGATAAAAGGTCTGCAAAAGCAACTCCTGACTAGAAGCAGACTGCACAAGGCTATCTGGACATCCCCTTTTAACCCAGACTTGATACGAGCACATCACCTCCTCACTCTACAGACTGGTGTGCCAGATGTCTGCTACAAAATAATAACACTGAGAAATTTGTGGTTTGTGATATTTTAATATCCTGAGCAGAGAATTATTTGCTGCTTAGTGTGCTTTAGAATGTTGTCCTTCTGTGCAATTGATAGCTTTACTGTTCCTGGACAGAATAACAAACAGCTGTGCTGCTAAATAAAAGAGATCTTTTGGATCATCTAAGAGCACCATCTTGGCAGCCTTGGAGCCACGGTGACTTGTGGAAAGGGGGAGTGGTTGTGGGGCAGGTTTGCCAGCTGGTGCAGGCACTGCAGCTGCCTAGAGTTCATGTATAAAAGATTTCATCACAGATTATTAAAGGCAGAAAGGACAGTTGCAAACCAGAGAGTCTGACCTCTTGTGTAACACAGATTGGTGATTTCAGGGCAGAAGCCAGAGATCAGCCTGAGCAGAGGTACCCAGCTGGGCAATGGAAATTCTGCTCTTAGTTCACTGGGATCTCACACGCCAGTGTTGTAATTCCACAATGCAGCAGAGAGTTCATTCAGAGGCTGCAGACCAGGTAATCAGATTCTAGGCAGGTTACTTCTTGATTATTTATTCAATAAGGATCACATTAAAAGCCCACTGGAGGCAGTGAGAGACTCCTGTTGACTTTGCAGCAGCCTAAATCAGACCTGAAGCGTTCAGAGTTTTAATATGCACAATTGGAATTTGGTAGCTTCCAGAGGTCTGTATCAAATTATGAGCTCCCTTTGGAGTAATGTGCTCATCACACATCTTTACTTGCCCGAGGGTAACCTCTTATAAGTTGTTCCAAACAGCTTTCCTGCCTGGATTGACACTTCCTCAGAAGACTTCCGAACGGGGATCACCTACTGACCTCCTTCCTTGCAAAAATGAGTTCCTGGCTGAGAAGAAGGAAAGCATGGCTGGTGAGGATGGCAGAGAGACAGAGCCAAAGCTCAGGAGTTAGGAGCAGCTGAGGCAGAGCTGTAGAAAGGACTCCAAAAAGCTTTGTGTGAAGCCTCAGCTAATGTTGCCTGATCCCTCTATTTAATTTCCCCTTCAAACAGGACACCACAGGCACTCCTTCCTCCCTTTCTCTTGTACCACCATTCTCCTCCAGCAAAACCTGAATGCTGTCTTTTGTCAGAGCTTCTGGGGTTCCTGCAGAGCACAACAGACCACAGAAACTGCTCACATTGGTGGATTCTGGGGTAAAATCGTTCTGGGTGCAGGGCCACGTAAGCCAAATAAAAATGTGGTCCTTGACAACCCTTGCTATGTGTAAAAGCACCAAAAAGAACGATCTGTCAGTATCTGGATATGTCAGATGTGGAACCAGATGTGTTATATTTTCTGTTGACCACTTTATAATCTTCTATCCCATCTGTAGAAGATTAAAAATCTATGTAATATTTTTTTGTGGAACAGTATTTTTCCAATGAGAAAAAACACAGCCTCTGATTTGTATTCCTCTGACTTGAAATCATTCATTTTAAATGACTGTTTGTTCTGCTAATTTAGAATCCGGGCAGGCATGGAAACAATTTATTTTGGTTTGCAAAAGGAGCTGAGCTTGGGTTTGTTAAGTGCATAGGTACTTTGTTGCTTTGGGATGCAGTACAGCTCCCTGCTGGAGTGAGAGTTCTCCAGAGGCAGGAGCTCCATAGTGAGCTCCATGATGCCAGAGGAACCTGTCCTGGATTGAACATCAGATCTGCTGCATTTCCCTTGTCTCCTCCAGAAGAGTTTTTTAAGTTTTTTTCTAAAAGTCACTTAATGAGCTAAACCCTCCATGGCCTCCCCAGTGTGATGCAGCCCAGACAACAGGTAAGTGCTCGCTCAGGAGCCCAGCCTGACATGCATCCTCTGGCTAAACTCAAATGGGGACTGCTCCACTCCAAACTCCAGTGGGACTCCAGTTCCCTGCTCCCATGAAAAAGTCCTTGTACTTCTCACAGCCTCATTAGAAACTTGGAGTTTCCTACTGCTGGAAGCATAGAAACACATTCAAAAAACCTCCTGTGCAGACACAGATAAAAAGGATTTTGACATCTCTAACAATGGCACTATCCCAGTAAACAAATTATCAGCACTCACTTATAATTACTTTTGTTATACTTTGTACCTGCTTTGCAGCAAATTTCCCAAGACAGAGTTCTGATGTCTGCTAATTTTATTTTCCCTAACATCTAAGCAAAACCAATTTTTTTTTGAAAAATGCTTCTTGATATTTGAAGCAGAAAAGTAACTGGTATTGAATCAATTCAAAAGCTGGATAATACTGTCTTTCAAGACATGCTGGGCAATGAAGTGGCCTACAGCAACATTACATGAAGCAAGGGTTTTTTAAAGTAGCTTTCATTCTGGTTTGCCACTAAACCTCAGTAACAGCACATTAAATACATGTATTTCAGTACCCCAGCACAGACATTTTGCCTGTAACTCAAAATGTTTCACCTCATTTCTCTGAGGATTCTTGCCTGTTGGCAGGTTTGCACATGTGCTAAGTTGCTGAATTTTTACTATTTTCCCACTTACCTGGTTTGACACTGCATACCTCCGTGAGGCAGAGGGAATTGGCCCTGGGAATGTGGGCACTGCACCTTCAGGGCTGTCAGCACCTCCAGGGGCACTCTGTAGTCAGACAGCACAGCAATGGGCCCCTTATCAGCAGAAACTGATAAACAACAAAATATGTCAGAAGTTGTATGAACTGAAACCACAGCCCTCTAACAGCAAAGGAATTTGCAACAGAGATGTCACCACCAGGAAGAGAAGAAGCCAAACCCAGCTGATTTCCTGCAGACAGTTCATCCCTTTTAAAACCAAAGATCAGATTCATGCTGTACCCCTGCACCAACCACCCAAGGTTTGAAGGTGGGCTTGGTCCACAAGCAGAGAAGAGCTTGTCTCTGTGTCTTTGAGTGACACTGGTGAGACAAGTTGGCTGCTGCCAAGCCAGGCTGGGGCTGTCCCAGCTCATGCTCATTCTGTCTCTGGTCTGAGCTAGGCCAAAGCACTGAACCAAAAGAAAATTATTTTCTGGTTCAGCCCCTGGGGCACACTCAGCCCAGGAGCAGCTGAGAGCCAGCAGTGGCACAAGGGACAGGGTGGGAGCATGTGAGGACAACAGCTGGTGGCAGGGCTGCTGCTGGGGGAGCAGACAGCCCTTCCATCACCTTATCCACAGGGTCAGGCCACGTCCTCAGTGCTGCCCTCACTGCAGACAGAGCAGTAGGATCCCTTCTCACAGACTCCTGACTGTGGAAGATTTCTTGCCACCATCAGATTAACGAGAGTCCCGCAGTCCAGAGACTTTCCTTTCCCCATTGAATGGTATGAAATTAATGAAAATTAACAACAGCCCATGAGCAGAAGCACATTAAGGCTATGCAGCTGCTATAAACCCACCGAAATAGGGCCATCTCTCCGCAGATGGCTGCTCTGAGTATTTCTAGCACTGTTGCTAACTAATCCTATTAGAGAGAGCCAGGACTGCCCGAGATTCCCCAGCCATGTGTCCACAGGCAATGTGCAGACAGAAAGGCATGGCAGACCCCAAGATCCCCTGGCCATGTGTCCACAGGCAATGTGCAGACAGAAATGCATGGCAGCAGCTGCTGACAGCCTGCCTGGCCCCCAGCTGCCTGAATCTCCTAGCAGTGTTGTGCTCAGCTCCCAGCTGTGCCCAGCTCTGTTCTGGGTTCACCAGGGATCTTGTTCACCACATCTGTCCTGCCAGGTTGGTGCCAGAGCAGGGAGTAAATTCTGTCCAGAGAGTGGCCCTGAGTATCCAAGGCAGGCAGCATGGACTCAGCTGTCTTCAGAGGGAGGAAAATTGGCTTCTGGAGCCCCTTGCAAAAAATAAATAAATAAATAAATACAGCTCTTAATTCAAAAGTGAGAGAGGCTTGTAGCCAAAATTTCACATTTTGCAGTATTTCAGAGAGCTCTAGTCTTTGTTCCAGGCTGAAACTCCAGCCCAGTTGGCTCCAGTCCCATGGGTTTCAGAGCAGCTCAGATTTCATTCTCTAACACACTCTGCCCAAAGCCCTGGCTTACAAAAGGTGAACAACTTCTAAGAAATGGGCTGGAGCCAGACCTGGCCTTCCTTATCACTGTCTCCTGGTGTTTCAGTGTGAATAGCAGGCAGGTAGCTGGTGCTGAAAAGAACCCACAGTGACAGCAGAGTCCCAAGGACTGTTAGAGGCAGCAGCTCCAACCCATCTCCTGGCTGAGCTGCACAACACTGCAGGAAGGCTGCCCATAAGATACTTTATAGGGAAGGCATGGAACTACACCTCTTCTGCTGAGCTCTTTACCTTTGTGATGATCCAGGAGAGCGAGTTTGAAAAGAACCAGTAATCCTCCCTGCGTGCAATGCACCCTGGCTCTTTCTCCCTGTGGTGAACAGCAGCCTACTAAGGATGCCAAATGGGAGTTCTGCTCTTGCCTCAGGCACCTGAGGGGAAATAAACCATCACTAACAAATGTTTTGGTTTTTTTTCTGAATGTGCCCAGTCTACAGGTGTTTGAATGTTGGAATGAAAATGCCACCTGGCTCTGGGAGTCTGCTCCCACCAGCAGCACCAGGTCTGCATGCCCTCTGTTCCCACCCAGCCTTAGGGGAGTGATTTGGGCTGGTCTTGGCTCCAGACCAAGGTCAGCTGGGCTCTGTTCCCAGCCCTCCTCCCCCTGTGCAGCTCAGATCCCTCCCGTGAGCCTCAATCTCCCTTTCTGTAGCAAAAGAGTGAGGCAAAGGTTTGGTTTTGGAAGCTCCAGACAAGCAGTTCAACAGGAGAGAGAGAAGTATTGGGATCATCCAAGCTGCTCCTGCCTGAGCTCAAGAACTGATGAGAACTGGGCTCCAGCAATCTCCAGCTCTGGCTTTGGAAGCCAGTTTCCACATTGTCAAAGAGGCACATATCTAAATCTCCTTCCTCCTGTACTCCTGCCTGTTCTCTATGGTCCCTCTGAAAATTACAGTTTTGCCATTTGAAAACAAAAGTGTTTAGCTGGCAAGAAAGACTCCATAAAGAAAGCAATGGAAGCTGTCACATCTGTACTGCCTGAACACCATCTGTCTCCCAAGTTTACTCTGAAACAAAGAAAAATCCCATCCAGTCCCCTGCAATATATCAGTAAATTGCTTAGCAGTGGCACTTGGAGAAGGAATGAACACATTTCAATTAGACAATGGCATCATAAAACACCAGCTCAGTAAATAAAAACCTGGAGGTTAACATTTGTAGAGATTAAGCAATCTGTTAAGTAAAGTTTACTGTGGCATGTTGGGGTTTTTGTTTTACAGCTATATACATGTAGCATCTAAAACAGCCTCCTTAGCTTACTTTTAAGATTGTTGTTTTTGCTGTAAGCATATGTGATCACCTGAGAGTTACCTGAGGTCCAGAGACTGGTTTGGAACTGCAGATACCTCCAGAAATAGGTGTGTCACTTCTGGTGGAGAAAGAAAGGACAACAGAGTGATGAGAGAGAGCAAAAGTAAAATCACAGAACGATTTGGGTGGGAAGAGATCTATGAAGATCAAAAAGCCAAATTGTATCTTTGCTTTAGGGGCTGATGACAAATGCTGAAAATGGGATGTAACTCCTGCAAACAGGCTAGTTACCTTCAAGAAATCCTAATTCCAGGTTAGGTGGAACAGAAAGCTGGGATAACACCTAGCTGGAGAATATGTATCACCTCTGATTGCCAAGACTTCACAACCACTATGGTTATGACATTGTAATTTACTGCTCTCTACCCTGTAAATCTCAAAACAGCCTCACACAGGTTTGGTCCTGGAAGGACTGTATGCACTGCGAGCTTAGGCTAAGAGGAGGATCCACTCTTTCTTGGCTGATTTTACAAATGGTCTTTGCATCCAAAGCAGAGTAAACCTGGGCAGGTTTCAACTTCCTCCAAACTCAGATAAATGGTTTTGATTAAGATCAAGCAGCACAAATCCTTAAGAAGGCTGCTCCTGTAGAGTGCTCCTGCAGGTCCCAGTGTGCACAGAGAGCTCACTGTGCTTTTCAGGACTGCTTTCTTTGTCACCTTCAAGGAGTGGCTGCTCACAGCTGCCATCACCGTGACCCTCCATTAACTCTATGAACAAGTCTGGGGGCAGAATTTGTTTTCAAAGGACCTTGTGAATATCCAGAGTGAAAAGTGACCAGCACATTTGCAGTGCAGTGAGTTGTGCCTCACAAACAGCCAAAACCAGTGGTCCCATGTTCTGTAGGGATAAATGAATCTCAGGCAAACACAGCCTGTGATGATGCACCTTCCACTGCACTCCCCTGAGTGCTGGACCAGACCCACTGGGTACAAGCACCCCAAAGAGCTGCTGAAACCTGCTGGCTGCTGAAATGCCCCTGTGCTACCAGCTCTCCTTCACTGTCCCTTCCCCCCTCTCCTTCAACATCACTGACCCCACAGGAGCCGGGAGATTATCCCATAATTCCAGCTGTTGTGCTACACCACACTGAACATAATCAAAGCTAACAAAGCCTGCCTCGCTGGCTCCCTTGTCACCTGCCACTGAAGGCTGAGGATCCAAATGAGCAGGGCTCAGGCTGATGCCATACTTGACAGAGTTTGGCAGGGGAGGGGGGGGAAAACAGAAAAAGCTGTGGATTTTGCACAGCTGTTTTTACCATGAGAAAACTTCAGAGAAGTATTGATGGGGGGGATGACGCTGTGGTTCCGGGGGTTTATCAGTCTTGATACCTTTCTGAATTGTAGGCTTCTTAGACAAATATTTCTAGGTATACCTTGGATTACAAATGCAGATTTACCTGCAGCTGTGCTCATACAAGGTCCTGGATATCTTGCAAATCCAATCACTTGTGCTGATACAAGCAAGGTGCAGTCTCCCACTAAAACACCGTGATTAACACAGCGGCGTCTTCAATGCATCCACCTGAAACAAAACGGAAAGAATAAGAAAGGAAAGTCTGCAGTAGAGCCCACATTGTACACACTTCCAGCCCATTTCCCTAAGCAGAGAACTCCAGACTCACCAGCACCAGGGTGGATGATAAATAGGGGCCATGGCCTTTGGCAAAAAGAAGTCCATTTGCTCACCCAGGTCCATCCAAACTTGCAGCAATCAGTGCACAAAGGTGCTCAAGTAGGGAAGAGGAATGGAAATCATTTGCCAATAACACTTAGGACTGACACTGGATCCTAATCCAGTGCCCAAATGGTGAGAACAAGCACTGGTTAAGCAGGAGCAGCAGCTGAAGATGATCTGTACCCTGGGCCTTGCTTATCTAACTAAGCATAGCTCCGAGAGCTACAGGGTGTGGTCTCAGTCCACTTCTACCTTTTTGGCCACTGAGTTTTGTTGCAAACAACTGAGAAGACACCACATGCCCATAAAATGGCACTGCCCTCCCATGTCTGGTTTTTCAGATGCTGTTGGTCTCCACATCCCAGCAGCTGAGAGCAGCTCTCTGAGTGAGAAATGCTAAGAGGGGATCCTAAGGACATCTCCAAGGGCTAAGACAGCAACAATTTCCAAAACACAAAGGGTTGAAACTCTTCACACATGGCCCTACTCTTACAGACTTCTAAGCCTCTTAGCTGTTTTTAAAAATGAATGATGACATTCAGATGTCCCCTCCAGGTGTCAGAAAGGCCAGGAACTCTGCAAGTTTTCATGTGATGCCACTTCAGCAGGCTGAGAAGCATTTCTTGGCTTCTCTGAGTGTGAACCGCAGCAAACTTCTCTCCATTTTCATCTTTAGCATTATACCAGGGATGTGCATTCCAGAGGCATTCAGAGCTTCATGAAAAGCACAGAATAATTTCCAGAATCTAGGTTTATGCTGAATGAAAGAAGGGACTCCCTGTCCCTCTGGCACACAGTCAGAGAGGCTAGCCTCCATCTCATATAGAGCAACACGGAGTATCCACAGAGCAAGCTTTGTCAAATACTGAATATACACACAGTCTCTAAGGCACCATGCAGAAGTGATAACGACACACCGAGCTCACTTAACACCCAGCACCTAAAGCGTTAATGCAGCACAGAGGAAACCATGTAATCCCTGAAATGAGGACAGTGCTCCAAGAAGGGATCGATCCAGGGTTGCCCTTCAGTTCCCAGCTGCTGACAGACAGCAAATTGATCCGTGTGGGTGGAATTTGTCTCCTGACAATTCAGGCAGGAGAGGGCCAGGAGCTCCGTAAACTCATAATCTGTGCCTGGCACTCGCTCGCTGTCTACTGAACAACGATAAAACCTTTGGAGCAAGCTGCTTCCCCTCCAGTTGGTTAACATTTGTATCCAGCTGAACTCCTGGGGTGATAACTACAGCAAACCTCCTCCTCTGAAGCAGATAAATAAAACATACAGTAAAGAAAAGTGCAGGGTATTGGCACGTCTCTCCCACAGGCTGTAAGCAGCTGAGTGCCGCAGCCCAGTGAAGGCGAGGAACGAGCCGCTGTTTTTGGCGGGGAGGCTCTGCTCACTCTCTGCCTTTCTCCCTAGTAACTGATCCTTTTCTGTTTGTTTTTTTGTCCCTCCTTCCCCCTGGCTGGTGCACAGAGCCATGCCCCGGCACAGGACATAGCAGCATCTTTGCTAATTCTCAAAGTGCCACCTACAGTTTGTGCGAGTGCATGTGTGTGAGCAAACACAGTGCCAGGCAGAGATGGAGACATCCTACCAACGATATATATATCCCTGAGCACTGAGACATCATCAAACCAGCCCGTAGCTCTCACATGAGAGGACAGAAATAAGTCTGGGAAGGCTTCTGTTCTGGGAGCAGGTCCTCTGCCTGCGGGGGAAATCAGGCACTGGGCACACAAACCCTGCAGGGGCACAGCGAGCCTTGCAGGGAACGAACCGGGGTCGTTCTGACTGCACCTCGTACGCTCTGTGAGTGCTCCTCCATTCCTAGCCCAGAAGACTTGCCACAAAACCAGAGCAGGGATCCGGTACCTGTTTTCCCCCCGATGAAACACACCCGTGGCTGTGGCAGTGCCAGCTCCCCAGAGGTGCCACAAAAGCGATGGCAAGTGGGGGCAAGTGCTGGAGTGGAGCAGTGGCTTCGGTACTCACAGGGGTTTGGCAATCCTCAGCACCACTGCCCTCCCACCCCCAGCCCTGCCAGAAGGGCCCTGCACAGTGCAGAAGGTTTTTAGACTGTAAGGAAGGCAAGGAGAGAAAAGGAAATGAACGCAACAGCTGAGAGGCTTAGGATTTAATCAGAGCTGGCTTTCTACTGCTTGCTTGCTTTCTTCACTTATTTTTGAAGGAAAATGTCCACGTCTATAGAAAATATAGAAAACCCCAAACCCCAAGCAACTGTTCCCTGTTCTGACTGTGAAATAGGGAAGAAAAAGGGGGTTGCTTGTTTTTTACTAATTTTCTTGCAGAGACAATTTAAAGGAAATAAGAGAGGACTTCGTTGGTCCTGTGTTGTCTTACAGCAGTCAGGCTGGTTGGGGAGCTCACGAAAGCCATGCCTAGATCCATAGGAAAAACAGTGGCCACACACACTCTCAGCTGGAGGCTTTCCTTGGGGTTTTGCCTCCCTCACCTGTTTTGTTTGGGAGGTTTCCACAGTTCTGTGTAATAGCTTTGTCTTTTCCTTGGGGTTTCATCCAGCCCATAGCAGACACTGATGAACTGTCACCATCAGGGGTTTGCACTGACCAGATTTCCACTGGTGTTATGTGCAGAGCTCAAACAAACTCCCCGTGGTTTGTTCAAGAGCCCGATCCTGGCTGGAAAAACCCCTTCTCAGGCTTGAGCAGATGTTTGCACCAGAAGACTTGGAGAGGCTGCAGTGCTCTGCTCTGGAGCTCCTCATCCTTTCTGCCCCCTGCAACAACCCAGCAACAGCCTCTGTTCGGACATGGGCACACTTGAAAATGGTTATTTACAGTGATTTCACTTGGACTGACAGGAAAACAGGAACACAAAATGGTTTTTAAATACACTCTGTGGCTAAAAGCCTGGAAGCAGCTGGCCTCTGGCCAGGCTGTGAGAATGAACAATGATATTTTGGGGCAGAGACGGAGGCGAGCCCAGATTCTTCCTGCTATAATTTGACTTTTTTGAATGTACTTAAATGGAGAGGTTGTTAACTAATCGGATGTCTTTCAGTTTGACTCTTAGCTTTGGCTCATGATCTAGCAGATTACACAAAGAGCACATTCCCTATACCCCCTTCAGTCATCAGTTATTCCTCTCACCCATCAGTTTCTTTCTTTCCTATTTTTTTAAATGTTTCTTTGCTGTAAGTTTAGACCTTTTGTGAGAAAAATAACATGGAAAAACTTTTCTTCCTTTCTGTTCTTAATAAACACGTCTCTTCTGAATGTTAACTGATTTCTTGGCTTTGGAAGAAGTAAATAAAATGTTAGGAAGTCAAAATCAAAGATGAAGTATTGAGGTTATCCAAACATCTTGTTTCCTTTACAGCTCTGCCATCAACCGTTTGAGACTTCAATGTCTGTTCCAAAACAGCAAGCAAGAAAACAGTTTACAAATTCTTCAGAACTCCCACAGAAATGGGGAAAAACAGTCTTACTTTACCATCTGGACAACTACTGCGTCTGCTCCAGCTCATGGCTGTCAGATCCCAATCCTCTCATCAGTGGTGGCAGCAGTCACCTCCATCCACAGGTGATGGGACCTCACTGACTCCAGCAGGAGGTTGAGCTCCAGCAGGGCAGGAGGCTGTGGTGCTGTGAGACTTCTCCTGCACCATCCTGTGCTGACACAGGACACAAAGTCACTGAGGGCTGGCCCAGCACCTTTGGGAATGGCACAGAAAACTCCTTCAGGGTGGGTCTGGCAGTATGTGGGGTTGAAGCAGCACTTAAATCACTGCTCCTGAGACGGGCCCTCAGCTCTTTTTAACAAGACAAGAATAACTAAGCAGGTCTGTGATTAGGGATTTTTTGATCAGCAGGTGGTCACTCATCTGGCAGATCTTAGGCACACTACTCTCCTGGCCTTTTTCTGCTGGAGAGAGATATTTGGTGGGGGTGGAGAGAAGGAAATTGGAAAATGCAAAAGGAAAACTTGACCAGACTACTCCCACTCTTTGAAAACCCAAAATACATGCGTGTGTGAATGAGCTGGCTGGGTGGGAGATAAATCCCAGCTGTGCATGGAGTCACCTGGCAATATCCTTGTTTGTACTCTTACTTCTTCCCTGCACTGAATGCTGTTGGCTTGGAGCCTTGCAGCAGGTTGAGAAGAGCTTTGGTCAGGGAGCTGCCTGGGGATGGCCCCACAGCCCACCCTTGTCTGAAGGAACCTGCTGCCACCAGGAGCTAAACCAGGACTGGGAGGTGCCGCAGGTGAAGACAAGCACAGGTAGCTGAAGGTCCCCTCAGTGTTTAGTTACAAGTGGGTGGGAAGCCAGCTTGTTACCTCAGGGATAAAATGCAGAAAGACAGAAAACCAGTCCCGTGGCAGGCTTGGCTGCCCTTTTTGTGAGGAAAACACAATTTTGGCAATCCTGCTGCAATCCTGGACCATTTTGTTGAAGCCAGTGCTGTGCTACAACCAAGTATGTTTGAGTGGTAGAGGGCAGGCAGGTAAGCCTGGCAATAACTCTCTGGGTAGGAGAGACCACAGAAGTCCTTCAAGCAGGGGACACACTGCAGAGATGTCAGAAATGGGACACTGGGATGGACAACAATCAAAATTCAGAGTTTTTCCCGTAGAGACCACAGCCAGCCAGCTGTGGCAAACCAGTCCAGAGGAAACTATACCACATGAATTCCAGCTTCCATACAAAGACTCCTAATGCTTTAAAAGCTTCTGTAGGTCTGAAACGCCCCAGCAAAGGAGCAGGTTCAGGGGGTGAGGTCGGCTGAAGCCCAAGAATAAGGTGTGGCACCACTGCAACAGCTTGATCAAAAGGAAAGCAGGGGTCCAGTGAGTCCAGTGACCTGGGCCCAGCCCCTCGTGTGGCCATGGACTGGTGTGTGGGTTTGCAAAGGCCTCCTCCTCCTCCAGGCTGCCAGCTCACAGCTTCAGCTCTTAACTGACAGGGATGCAGTTTGCTGAGTGCTCTCAGAGCGCCTTGCACAAGAGAATCCTCTTAGAAAATGCCATCAAAGCACTGCTGAAATGGAAACAAACAGGGCAAACAGAGGGAGAAGGTAATGGTTAAAGGGGCACATTTTGCGTCAAGAGGCAGCAGGCTCCAGGCACTGCCTGCTCAGCACTGCTGGGCTAACAAAACTGGCTTTCTGTGGCAGACATTAGCCTCCCTGGCGGAAATGGCTCTCTGTGTGCACGTGTCCAAGCAGCTGGCAGGGCTGTGACCCTCTCCCCTGCCTCTTAAGACACCTTCTGAGCATGGCCTGGGGAGCTGTGCAGACAAACAGTACATGAGAATGTGTGTGAGGAGGAGTGTGCAAGACAGGGGGAGAGAAGAAAGGAGAATATGAGAAACCAGACATCTAACAAAGAAGGAGGAAAAGTGATCAGGCAAAGCAGTGAGATGAGAGAGAGAGTTGTTATTAGAGGCAAGAAGTGAAAAGAGGCAAATTAAACACTGGTTCAAACCAGAGTAAAAATAACACAGGAGGAAAAGGAAAAAGAAAAACTGCAAAGGAACACAAGTGATGTCTTTCAGTAGGTGCTATCACACTCACATCCCTGCTCTGCCAGCTTTGCTGAGGAGCAAACACCCTGAAATGAACTGAAAAGCAGGGCAGCAGGATGGCCCTGGAAACAGCCCTGGCTGTAGCCCTCATACCCTCCAGCTGGACCAACTGAGATAACAAACGTGGGGACTGCTGCTGGGTCACTGCAGTTAGTTATTTACGTCAAGGATTGACCAGTCACTGCAAAAGAACTTGGCTCTGTGGCTGCTTTTTGATACATCTGCATCTCTCTTCACCCACAAAAGCAGATGGGGTCTTGTCCATGGAGCTAAGTCCAGCTGAAAGCCAAGTTTACATCCAGATACAGAATTAATTAGTGCAGAATTCTTCAGGTTGCAGGGTCAGGAAGGATGTCACTATTAAGATATGCCAGAAAGTTAAGACAGACTCAAAGTCCATACATTTATGCTTGATTTCCATTCTGGTCACAAAATTAAAACTAGGGATGAGGTCAAGATCAAAACTTCATCTCAGGCCATGACATCCCTTCTGTGCCCCATGTCCCTCTGGATCCACACAACGAGCTGCATTGATCTCTGGGGACAGCAAAGAAAACTGAGAGCAAAGCAAAGCAGGAATTTATGTGTAAGAAGGTACCATATGACAGGGTACAAAGCAATGGTAACTCATCACTGAAAAATCACAGCTGATTAGATGCATCTTGGGGTTGTCCCCCTAGTTCCTTCCCAAAGCAGGCTTTGCCCTTATCCTGGATGCCCAAATTCCTGAGCAGTTGTCACCAATACGTATCCCAAGAACACAGCTGGTACCACTGTTACCTGTGGCTGACACTCAGACACCTGAGGAAGTGTAGGGCACTGGAAAGGTACAAGTGAGCCACTCCACAGCTGTGTGCCTGCCCTGCTCAATCCTCACTCTCCCCAGGACTAGCCTCGAGGGCAGGAAGGTCTCTAAGGGTTTAAGAAAGCTGTCCTGCTGCCTTTCCTGACTTCAGTTTTCCTGCCTGACCTTTGCCAGGTGACTCTGCAGTTCAGCTCCCTCCCTGCAGAAGAGGGATCACAGAACCACCCTGCTCCAAGAGAGCGTTGGAAGAATAAATGCATTAACAGATGTATTAGGCACAAAAGCAACGAGATGTTGGATGAATATGAACAATTACTGCACATTCGATTTCTAATGTTACATCCCCAGTCAGACCAAGCAGCCTGATTTATCTGAGTGCCACTCATGCTGACAGCCTCTGGAGAGCAGACAAGGCAGCCTCCTCTGAATAATCTCAAGGCCTGAGTGGAAAGAGCAGCCCTGGCCACTCTTTGGTCCTGCTGTCACTCCTCTTACAGTGCTTCCCCACGTTTCCAGGGGTGCACAGACCCAGAGAGCTGGAGATCTGAGCAGAATGAAATACCAAGAAAAATCAAAGCCCTAGGACACGTATTTATGTGCAGTCATAAAAACACAATTCTAGCTTGGATTGTGCATTATCCTGACAATCTCCAAGTGTAAGTACATGCTACTCCAACTAATCTGAGGTGAATCCAAATGTTAGTGCACCATTTATTTGCTTTGATATGAATATAGGTCTTTGGAGAAAAGAGAAGCTGTGTTGGTGTGCCTGTGTGACAGACAGGTGGGTTTGAAACACTGACTAAACATTTTTGTGCCATAGTTCTACAGGTAGGATTCACACTATGAACTCTTTAAAGGATAATCGTTTTACTCCAAGCCCCTTGTCCTCCCCTCCCTCCATCTCAGTGTTGCTGCTCTGCTTTGGGGGCTTTGTAACGCCAGATTTCTTGATTCAGCCAAGGAGTAGCAGAAATAATAATGAGACAGGGGAGGAAGGTCGAGCTGACCTTGTGCTGCACACGATGTCTGGGTAGGAGCCTGCTGGGGACCATCCACTGCGGCCTCCCCGTGTGCAGAGCTGCTGCTTGCTGGAGTTAATATTCACACCCACTCTCTGCAGGGGTTGCAAGTACCCAAGCAGCAATTAACCTGCCACAAATGCTTGTTTAGTCATTTTTAATCCAAGGCATTGACAGGAAAGAAATTATGTTTTTTCCTGCTTGGCTTAGAGTAAGAAGTGATGAAGTCTATAGATTTACTGATGAAAAGCTTCCCAAAAGGAGTTCTCAAACAATGAGCCCTCCAAACAGCCTCTCTTTACCCTCTGATTTTCATACAGCGAGGAATTTAGATTTCCTATGACTTATACCTGCTTTTGTGAGGGAAATGCCCTTTTGAAATATGCCAATGCCTCCTTATTGGTGCAGCTGCCTTGCACTTAGAAAGAAACAGTTAAAAGAAATACATTAAATCTTATGCCAGAGCCAGACCTGCTGTCTCAATTCCTCTGAGTCAATCAGCACATTGATGCTGCTGTAAATCAAAGGCAATTCTGCAGTACAACACCATTTTGTAAGGCAGGTACTGCCCTGCAAAGGTAAATGCATATGCATTTTAACAATCAGAATTTATTCAAAGTTCATAACCTCCCAGTGTTTTGCTTATAGCCTAAATATCCAAACACATTATTTTAACTGGCGTATTTAAGTGAAGTGCCAAAGACATATGCACAGGGCATATACTATAGCTGTGTAGATAGATCACACATACATATTTATTTCACTACACAAGGAGATGGAATCATTGCTATATCTCATGTAAGGCTGGTTGCTGTTTTCTGTAGATCATGACAGCCTCAGTTGGAAAACGACAGGAAATTAGCCTTGAATACTCTGCATAAATTCTCAGCTTTGGAGGAGCTGCAAGAATTCAACTTATATTCAAGTTAAAACTGTTCCTCAAGAAACATGCACATTCTGAAAAATGTGATTTTTCAAGCCAGTTTAACTAAAGACTGTGAAGCAGAGGAAATGAATGTGCAAAAGAAAATAATTTAGAGCACACTGAGAATATTTATATTGTTAATTACGAGATACAAACAAAATATTAGTGTGTCTTATTATCACTACATGCTTCAATATCATAACAAAAATGAAACAAGGCTTAAAATTGTAGAATGTTTTCTACAAACCAGTAGTTTACTATGAATTTGCTGCCACAGTTCTTGTCCTTTAACTAGTAAAAGGGACACTCAGCAGCAGAAGCATGGCTTTTCTGGAAAGCCAGAACATGGCTGAGATACATTTTCTGATTTAGGATTTCAAATGTTTTAAAAACTAGGTCCAATCCATCTCCCACTTTTCTGCAGTGCAGGTATGTGAATGCATTACTTGAGTCTCTGTACACTCTGAGCACCAGTGTCCACAGAAATCCTTGCAAAACCCAGCAGGGAGTATGAGATTGCTCTCCCAAAATGAAAGTGGGAGCAGCTGCTGCCTTCTTGATGCAACAGCACAATCCTCACTCCACGTGAACTGTCAGCCTTATCATCTACCAGGTCCTTAATGTGTTGATGAGCAGAAATAAGCACAGCTGTAGAAAAGCTGTGATCAAGAGATGGCTCTCAGAGCACCTCTCACTGGGTAAAGCAGTGAAGTTCAGCTACACAACCCAAAGCCTTGTGGCACGAAGGATGAAGCAGAGGTTCTTGCCAGCTTTGCCTTCAGTCAGAGCCTCGGGTGCTGCACTGATTCCTTGTACCCATCACAGGAGGCACCTTGACTGCCAGGAGCAGGGGCAGCTGGCAATAAATCTCTGTTACAGGGGCTGTCTGAGGCAATTGGCAAGTTTGTAAGCATGGAGACTTGCAGGTATGAGGTCTGTGCACCTGCACAGGGTGTGCACACAGCCAGTGCATTCCACACTGGAGGTTTATATAGACATAATCTGGTACATAAACAGACCCAAAAGATGTATTTTCCAATATAACCCATGGCCATCCCATGTGACCCAAATAATTCAAGGGCAGGAAAGCCACACAACACAGTATCTTAGCTGATAGCAAAGCAATAATCCCCTTTCTGTGAGGAAATGACAGGTTTGAAATTGCCTTGTGTTCCCAGACTTTATACTTGGCAGCATGTCGGTTCTTGTAAATGTTTCACTCCAGAAGAGTCTGGTGATCCATTATTAGCAGCTAATTCACTGTCAAGCATGTGGGCAACAACATTTGGACAGGAGCGATGAAGCATCAGCTGTTAGTCTGCTGCAACTCCCCACGTGTTAGAGTTTGGGAGGTTTTCTGACTCAGGAATATATTTCCTGTGCTGTGGGTCACTCTTCTGGTGACAACAGCAATTCAAACTAAGTCAGGGCTTTGCAGAATCTCCTTTTGTCTGAGGGAAAGTCCTGCAGTCCCCTGTCCCATGGACAGAGGGAAAGGAAGCTGTTTACAGTAAAAAGAAAAACCCGATGAAAATAAAAATGTGACTGCTCAAAATTGATGTCAGCCTGAAAAATCACTGTTGGTTGAAAGTACATGTGTCTGCTACCTCGGCAATCTTCTCTGGCAGTCAGATTGAAGGGGCCTTTTTGATTGATGATAATTTCCAATATAGTTCAATTCTTTCATAATGCGCTCTCTTTTTTTAAAAAAACCAA
This sequence comes from Nicator chloris, assembly GCA_013400495.1. Classification (NCBI taxonomy): domain Eukaryota; kingdom Metazoa; phylum Chordata; class Aves; order Passeriformes; family Pycnonotidae; genus Nicator; species Nicator chloris. Next base: position 380,885 of record WAAE01022433.1, read on the forward strand.
GTAATTAACAGTAATGAACAATTAAAAATAGCTTTACAAATATCGCCACGCTCTTAAACAGGAAATTACTAAACACATTGTATGCTTATCTGCCACAAAAAAAAGATTCAGTCAGCTCTTCTATTTATAACAGCATGTCCCTCAACTAATTAGCAGCATTAGCATTCACAGGCTGTTCACCAGGAGGATCCAAAGACCCTCGTCTCCTGGTCTGGATATTTTGCATCCTATTCCCAGTAGCTCTTTAGGGCTTTCTACTACCTGGGTCCCTAATAAGTCAAGATTTTCTTGTCTCTTGTCTGTGCTTTTGTCACAGCCAAAGCCTGTTTTGCCAGGAAGTCACAGCTCTGCATGTGGGCACAGTGGCACAGAGCACAGAATTCGAAATGAGCTCACCAGTGTCACCAAGCCCTCAGCCCTGGTGCCTGTGTTATCTCCAAGTCCTTTGCAGAGCCATCATAGCAGGCAAGAGCTGCTCAGCAGGAATAATGTTAAACTTTTGCCTATGCTTGAGTGACTGAGAGAAAAATCTCTCCAGAGCAGAGGGGGAAAGTCAAATTATTCTGAATATTTGCCAAGAGCAGGAGAGACACTTTCAGGAGGGGTTTTGATACCATATTGAAGCAATGAAAGAAGATGAGGATGAATATGCCCTAAAATACTTCCCCTTGCTGGGCTGTTTGTCTTCTAGGAAATAACAGGCTGAGATTGCACTGGGAACCCAGCTCAAACTGCAAGGGGAAAAGTTGTGAAGTGAGAAAGGTTGGCTTGGGGAGAGATCAGGCACTCTGTGGAGTTGGCAGTGATGCAGCAAAGGCTGGGAGGAGGAGTGGGGGTGGAAATCCCATCCTAGATTTGACACTTGGGGAACTGCAAAGCTGTGCATGGAATAAAAGTCAGGCAGCTCTTCAAAAATAGGCTGGGAACTCCAGCAAAGATATGAGCTGTGCTGGTGGCTGCTTATGAAGCCAGGACCTGTGAGGAAAGGGCTGTGAGCATTTGCATTGCCAGGAGGTGTGCAGAAAGCATTGCACCGTGCTCAGACTATTTACACAATGATTTTCCTGGCTTTGGGACGTGTTCAGACTGCCCCTTTGAGAATCTCATTTTGTATTTATAAGGCTTTATGAACTTGCAAAATCTTTCAGAACTTCTGATCTGTGTGTAATTTCCCACGCTTTTCTTCAAGTGCTTTTCTTCTCCATAACAATATGTTATTAACCTTCAAAATCTTATTGCATGACTGTAAAATTCATGTGAGGTTTCAGAGCATTGAGTTTCAATGCTGCAAACTGATCCATCAGAACCAAAGGAAAACATGTTCTGGGAAATAAAAGAGGGCAGGAGGGCTACAATGATTGTGCATATGAAAAAAGAAAAGTAGGAGTTTCTTAATAAAGGAAGCACACAGCCATGTTCTCTACTCACAGGGGGAAGGCACAGAGAAAGGGAAAGGTACAGTGAATGTGAAGATCAAAAAGGGGAAGAAAACAATTTTTGGCCTTCTCCAAACTGTCCTTCCTACTGCAGACTAGGTGCTGTGAAACCCATCCATGCATGTCCTCAGGACAGGTTGTTTCATGGCCCATACTTAATCTGCAGCCAAACAAATGCACACAAGCATCCAGACTTTCCTTAATGTGTTGGTAAGTTCCCAGTAAAAAATATTTGTCACACATCTTGAAATGCAGCCCACAAACCCACTTCTCAGACATCCCATGTTTCAAAGATTTGTGGGTGCCAGAGGTAGAACAAAGCATTCAGTTTCTGTGTGATACAGACCACAAGATACCAGTTAGCATATTTTAGATCAGTAAAATAATTCTCATTAGTATCAGTTTATCAGAAGGAAAGTCACATAGTTGTAAGAAAAAGAAAAAAAAATAAGCTATGGAGAATCTATTCTGTCTCCCCTGTCTCAGTATTAATGACCTTCTTGCTGAGCAGTTCAGCTCTGACTTTAGATTCAATTTTTCTAGATTTGGAAATTGTCAAAATGCCTGGGTTGAGACTCTCCAACCTCTGTGATAGAAAGGAGCTGACATTAGCTGATTATAACAGCATTTCTAGCTCGAGCTTAGCTGCATCTCTGAAAATACTATGAATTTTGACAGGTTTTCAATACATTTGTCCACCCACAGAGCTGATGTCATCTCTCTTGCTGGAGGAAACTCTAAGGGATAGATTTCCTTTGGCTCAAAAGAGATGTCTGAGTAGCGGCAAAGTCTGTTCTTCCACAGCCACTTCCATTAGCAGGGAATAGCCTGAGAATCCAGGGGCTGTCACAGTCAGTCAGTGGCCAGAAACAATTAGAGAGCCTGGCTGGGTGTTTCTTCATCCTGCACCCCTCAGACAGCCCAGCTCTTACGGTGGGAAGAGCCAGAACTGCCTCTTGCTGAGGTACAGGATTGAAAGGCATCCTCTCTCCACTGACACAGGGTTATCACTGGGTGGGAGCAGGATGCCATGCCAGACCTAGTGGTACGGAGGGGGAGAGCACTGATGAAGTCCAGATCAGTGAAATGAGCCAGTCTGCAGCTGCTCCACCCCTGCCCATGGAGCACAGCCAGCCAGCTCAGTCCCACTGTCATTCCCAGCACCTTCCCCTCTCATCCCATCCTTTTCCCTGCAACACCCCTCCCATGGAAGGACACCCTGACAGAGGCAGCTCTGGTGCCACGTGTGTCTGTCTGTCACTTGCTGCACTCCTTGTTGGGGCTCTGCACCTCAAAACAAACTCCTGCCTTCATCCCCACTCTGGATCCCACCACGCTCCTCCCCTGCAGAAAGAACGGCAATATTGGGGCATCTCACTTTTTGTGACATTACTTATGGAACAAGGGAGAAACCCCAGCACTGCCACACTCCTTGGGCATGTACCCCTGGCTCTGTGCTCCCAGGAGCCCTGCTGGAAGGCAGGTTTCCCAATTTCCCTGCAGATAGCTCTTCCAGCCTGTTTGGGAAGGGAGGGAGGAAAGTGGGGTGATCTGATATTGGCCCTTCCTGCTTGCAGCTTAGAAATATAAGAGCTGTAAAACTAATCATTTGGTGAAATGTTCCTCTGTAGGAGTCACAGCCAGTGAAACAAGCATTAGAAAAAGATGGATGTGGCAGGTCTGATTAATCCAGGTGCTTTTCCTGAATAACGATAATTGGGGTTTAGCATGGCTATACGTATAAAATCAAATTTAATCAGCAAATGGACTGCCTCCAAACTTACTGCCAACCCACCCTCACATTTATCTAGGTCTACTGCTATAATTTCATTGAAATTGAAGTTTTCACCCTGAAAATTTATTCTTTCACCTTTGATGGCATTTTAATCCTTTCCTTTGCGAAATACAAATTCAGCCTTTCACTCTAAGAAGTGGAGCTGCATGTTCATGTGCCTGGTCCTGTCAAGAGGCATGAAAGATCAGTGAACTTTACCTCACCTATGGCCACAGGACTCTGTTAATTCACAGCTTAGAAGGAGGAAACAGCAGGGCAATGCACTGAGTGTCAGCTGGAGCTGCCAGCAGGAAAATTTACCTGAATATTCAAACTAGAGGAATAGACTACACCAGCTCCAGGAGCAGCCCTGTGAGCTGCTAATTGTGGTTGGCCTTTATCTCCATTGGCTTTCTTACTTACAGCAAATGCAATATGGCTCGTTAGTACTGCAGCACACAGACACAAGTGTAATTACAGTAATTACTTCTCTCAGCTATCCCAATCATAAGCGTCTGAGCATCACCCCTTTGGATAGTCAGAGGACCTGAAGAGGACACTTGAAATGCATCCTGCTCTTGTGATGACATGGAAGATCCTCAGAGATTCTCTGAGTGGCTGTGAGGGAAAGTCAAGGCATTCAGTGTTACCTTGTTATTTACCTGATGGATGAGGTTCTGTGGGTTAACAAGCACCTTCTGCCCCACAACACCAGTGCAAGCCAGACTGTGCTCCAAAGGAGGGACAACCCCAGCACAGCAGAGCTCAAACCTCCCTGGCCAACAGCTGGTAGCTGTGGTTTGACTCCAGCTCCCAGATCTGCTCAACAATCCCTGGCATCCCAGCGTGCCTGGCTTGGCTCTGCTCACACACAACAGAAAGAGCTCCTTGACCTCCAGCCAAGCCAAGTTATTGCCTGGATTGCCTGGCTGGGATCATCAGTAGTGATGTTCTGAACTCTCTGAATTGTTGCCTGCCGAGGTAACTGCTTATACTTGTACATACACGTGTACATACATATTCACATGTACATACATATACACATGCTCAGCCATGCACAGACTGCTTCTCTCAGCTTCAATGAAGATCCTGCTGAAACCCATGGCTAAGTGACAGGGAGGGACCTGGATGCATTAGGAAAAATTAATAAGAATGGCTGGGGCAGTTTGCCTCATCATTTCCAGCAGAAAACAGGACCAGTGCCTTCACAGTCCTGGAAAGTTGTAACAATGCTCCTGGCTTGTAAATCAGGAGCTGAATTAGAAGGGAATGAATTTATTAATTAATTAATGGAGTTTGGTCATTGTGCATTCCTACAGATGTGGTGCCACTGAGGAAGAAGAAAACAAGCTGTGTGTATGTACAGACACTGAATTTCAGCGTAGCCCAATTGTTTGAGCTCAGCTTTCTTTATCCTACAACCAGTCTTGGAGTGGCATCCCAGGCTACATCCCTCACCCGTGGGCTCTTCTGCCTGTGAGGGCTTGGCACAAAGACTTAACAAGCCAAGGGTTGGCTCCAAAAGGATGAAGCAAACTGGGAAAGCAGCCACAGCCCCAGGAGGACAAGATACAGATGCTTGGGGTCATCAGTCCTGGTGTGCAGGGCACATGTTCTTATTGACCAGGATCCAAGCCAGATGCTGCTTTCTTTCTCCTTCTCCTTCTTGTTGCCTTTTCAAGTAGGCTCTTCTTGAGTGGTTCTGGGATGAGCACAGCCATAGGGAGGAAAAAAAGGAATACATGCCCTGCCAGTTCCTGAACATTTTCCAGTGATCAGCTTCTGGTATTTGCTGATCTTCAACCATTCCCCAGCAGAGGTGAGGAATATGATGAGAAATACAAGACTGACAGGAAGAAAATCCCTGTCCTTAGCCCCATTTGTGCATCCCCTAGGACTAGTCAGTCACGTGAGGGACCCCTGGGACCTGTGGACAAAAATATAATGGCCAGAACTCTAGTCACATCTCACAGGTCCCTGCAAACAGTCCTCTGCCTTTTGCAACATTTTCTGGCTTTGTGGTAAGTCAAACTTTGTATTTATCTGAGGACTAGTTGCAGGGAAGGGATGATTCTCTACTATTTTTTTCCTCTTCACTGTAGTAGGTTGCTGATCTAATGTGTCCATGTTCATTGCCCAGTCAGCCAAGACATTTTCCTGTATTTCACAAGTATTCTGAACTAATTTCTCTTAGTATTTGTAAAGAAAAAAGGAAAAAGGACCAATATTTACTTATAGAATAGCAACTGCTAGTGGTCCTGGGCCTGCTCCTCCCCTCTGCCCAACGTGCAGTGGCTGGCACAAGGGGTGATGGAGCACATCCTCCTCTGTCTCACTTTGAAAAGCTGCCCATACCAAGCACATGGGTAGGGCTGCTGGATCACGTTACATGTGACAGACAACAGATTTTACTTGCAAATATTTGCAGAGTGGAAAAGTAAATGGCAACAGGAAGACGTTTCTACGGATCAAATCTGTTTTTGCCATGCAATAAGGGAGCAGTTCTGCAGCAGGTACACTGCGTGGTGACTGTGCACTGGCACGGGGACACACGCTGAGGTAGCACAGCTCTGCCACTGCTTTGGCACAAGAAAAGCCTGGTCCAAGCTAGGACTTCTACCCTTAATCAGAAATAGCATCTCTTCCACCCAAACAGGATATAAAATTCCAAACTACATAAGGGAAGAAAACCCCCAAGGTGTTCCTCAAGCTCACTAGACATTAATTGTATCAAGTACAAGCTGAACACTTTTCTAGTGCTTACAGCATTCATAGAGCCATTCCCTTGCTTTACTACAGACTGGCCTCTCTAATAATGCTAAAGATCAAACCACAAAATCTGCATTTCCCTTTCAGCAAATTGCATTTTGGTTGAGGGGCCTGGAAGAGAGGAGAGCTGCCAGCACTGGATGGCTGCATCATTTCCTGAAGCTTCTGGTGGGGGCTGCAAAGCATCTAGTGCTGGTTGTGTTCCAAGAGGTTGACTTGTGCTGGCAGCACCCTGTCCCGGGCAAAACTCTGGCACTCTGTGCTCTCTAAAGGGCTTTAATGCAAGAGGTCTTTATCATCTGCCCTCAGGGAAAACTTCTTTATCAGAGGCTTCAGGGTTTGGGTCAGCTGTGAGAGCAGAGGTGGTGGCAGTGCCTGGGACTGCAGTCACAATCCTCACCAGGGAAGCCGTGTGGCAGCAAGGATGCCCCTCGTGGAAAGGCTGTGACCAGTCCAAGGGAAAATGTGACTTTGGGCTGGTTGCCTCCTCTGCTTTGGAAAGGGTGTCCTGAGCTGGCACCTGTGTGTGATGCTCAACTCAGCCCATTGCATCTGCAGCTCAGAGCAAACCTTGTAAAATTCAGTCTGTGAGGTTAAATGTAAAAGAAACAAAAGCATCTGATGATGGCACAAGCACATCCTGCCTAGCAGCTGATAGAAACCAGGATAAAATGTTATTTGGTTATTAGGACAAATGCCCTGTCTGTGAGGCAGCTCAGCCACAGTCGATGATGCAGAAGGATCACTTGATGCTACTTTAACTTTTTTAACCTGAACTAAAACTGGGGAAATAATAGTCAAAGGAAGGAAGCACAGGCTTGAATGATGTATGTGCAGATGATAAAGCACATCACAGAAGGCAACAGGCATTTCTCTCCATCAAAATGTCCACTTAGATGGAAAAAAAATCATAAAACTGCCGAAAGTAGCATTGCTGAAAGAGTCCCCAAAACCCTTTACATGCAGGTGGAATTTGACTTGATACTTAGAGCTCAGACCACAGCTTCTCAGAACCTCTTTGCAGAGTCTTTTGTTTGTTAATGGCTGAAGATGCTGCATACCTCTTCTTGTATTATTTTTTCCTTTCCTTTTTGTTTCTTTTTATATTATGTGTACATATACACTTACATACACACATATACATGTACACACATATATCATATAAACAAAATCCCTGCCTTCCTGGATGAATGCTGGGATGCCTGTGATTACAGCAAGAATCATGCACCCTGGCAAAGACACCCTTGTAACCTGGAGGTCCAGAGGCACCCATCATAGTCTGAAGGACCACATAAAGCTTCTCAGTATCAAAAAAGCTGCCAGTGGAGAGGCATACTCTTGTGATATGGTCCCTCCTCTGCTAGGAATCAGGCTGAGATAAAATCGCCCTGAAAATTAATCTCTAAAGTTCACTTAAATTAAATAATTATCTGTGTTAAATTAGAACACTTGAAAGAGTATAGCATTATCATTTTCCCTCAGCTTGAGAATAAATATTCATCTTTCCAAGATCTACAGAACACTTCTCCAAAGGTGCTACCCCCATATTTTATCTTCAACTGCTGCAAAACACAGACATTTATTTCCTACTATAAAAAATACATATTTTATGAAGCAAACCCCACTGGATAAATACATTTTTTTTTGTTTTTCAAATGGAAACAATTTTCCCCTGGCCTCAAGGATCTTCCCCAGGACTCATTTAACTGTAAACCTGGACTTGTACAACCCTTATTAATTCAACAGTGTTAAAGGACATGTTATTTGATTATATGAGTTTGCTCTTCAGTGGCACAACACTTAGCCATTATACAAACAGACAGAGATAAGTTATAATTAGAGACTTCAGGAATGTTCTAAAGACCACTTGTAATTGGCAACAGCAATTAAACCACCCCCTAATTCATTTAATTAGGCATGTGATAGATAGTATGACTTGTAAAACCTATCTAAGCTTATTGATAAGGAATAATTATTAAAAGTGGCTTCTGTTTACTGAAGGAACAGCAGCAGACATTATAAACAGTGTTAGATCTGCAAGTCTCTGATTAGTGTGGGCATTGTCATTTTTGCTCTCTTTTGTTCTGCTGTAGCACTGCAAAGGGTCTGCAGCATGGCAATAAGGGTAACACTGGGCTTCTGCAAAGATTATGGGCTGTTCATGACAAATTAGCTGAAGATCAGGTCCAAAAGTGCTGTTTTCAGTCCTGCACCACAATAACACCTACATGCTGAAAAGACAAATTAATGTTTGACAGCCCCCAGAAGAGAGTTACTCCGAAATGCCAGGTACGATGACCTGAGCGTTCCCATTTCAGAATACTGAAGGATATTATCATTTGCACAAGGTCTGGAAATTGGACTCACACTGTGCTTTTAATGACAAGGGAATATCATGATTTGGAAATCTAAGCAACTCATCAGGAGGCTGGGCTCTTAAATGACGTTTAAATTGAATGGTGGGTACGATGTTCTCCAGAGCATCCTCTATCAGCTTTATGTTTTGAGTTTTGCCAATCTCAGGGTAAAAACTATAATTAATTTCTCCTTTTCAAACATTTAAATTATAATTAAAGACAACATACATAATAAGAAAGTTTTCTCTTGATATTACATGCAATGTTGGAGTTAATTATTATAATTTTAGCTCTTGGTTTTTTATCATTCAGAATGTTAATCTCCCTGTTACTCTGAGAGATTGAGGAAAAAACTGTAAAAAATTGTTATTGGTTTTTCAAAAAAAAAAAAGCTTCTGTGCACAAGCTGAATGTAGCATGCATCTAATTATGATGGAAATATTTAATTGGCAATGACTACAAAATAAACTTTGTTCTTGTTCTCAAGAGGTTTTCTCCCTTTTTAAGAAGTACTTTTGGTAATTAAACAAAGGTGAAAGAATATCATACACAAAATTGCATTAGCTCATTAACTGAGCTGTTGTACAGATTCAGCTAGATACAGCTTTTGCTGGATTTTAGCCTTGATCACAGAATCACAGAATCTGCTGGGCTGGAAGGGGCCACAAGGATCATCAAGTCCAACTCCTGGCCCCGCACAGCACCATCCCCAAGAGTCACACCATCTGCCTGAGAGCATTGTCCAAACACTTCCTGAGCTCTGCCAGGCTTGGTGCTGTGACCACTTCCCTGGGGAGCCTATTCCAGTGCTCAGCAACCCTCTGGGGGAAGAACCTCTTCCTAATATCCAGCCTAAACCTCTCCTGACTCAGCTTCAGGCCATTCCCTCAGGTCCTGTCAGTGGTCAGCACAGAGCAGAGATCAGTGTCTGCCCCTCCTCTTCACAAGCATTACTGCTCCCTCTGCAGCTTCCTACACGGGAACAGCCTGCCCAGCCAGGGACACTCTCTGGGAGGCTCAGGTTAAACAGGTTTTCAGGTTTTGCAGGATGGGGGTCATGGTTGCTCTCTGGGAACCACTAAATTACAATGATTCAAGAGAAACAGGCTAGGTTTTGTCCTCTTAGCAACCTGGGCATGGACTCCAGGTGTCTGGGCATTCTTAGTGCCTGCACTTTGTTCTGGTGCTTCCAGAGAGGTGACAGACACAGCTGTGATGCTGTTGGGGCAGCAGGGGAGAAGAAACACTCAGGCTCCTGCTCTGCAGTGGGAACACATTGTGGGAACAGAAATCCCATCCCGGGCAGGTGTGCAAGTGTTTTTCTCCCTGTTAAGCCCATCTTGCTGATTGACCTGAAGTGGCTCTGCCTGCCAAGGAGCTGCCAGCGTGCACTGACTCAGAGCTGGCACTGTGACACCACATCCCCAGAGCTCAGGTCAGCTCCAGGCTGACAGTGAACTCCTGTGTGCTAGCAAAGAGCAGGCAGAGGTACCCAGTGCTGCCCACTGCGCCAGGGTTTGCTCCTGTGCTCAGAGAAAATTATAAAAGCACAGGACAATCACAACCCATCCTTGGAGAAACAGCTTGTTTCTCCATCATCACACATACATTATCGTTCACAACCCTGGAAGCCTATCAACCACCAGGAACAAACCCCAAATATTGTTTTATTCTAGCATGCAGTATTATTAATCTTTTTTCCCTTTCAGTGTGAGTACATCTTTGTCAGTAAAAACACTGTTGCAGTGTCTGTGGTACAAACGTCCACACTGTCCTGGGTTGTGGAAGGAAGTTACACTGCTGCAGAGTTTAAAATCACTTAAATTCAGAGATCTTTTTTAGGTTCTTCACAGCAGAAAAACTAAAGCTTCTCCAGACAGAAGCAGACATATTTACTACACCACATTGGCTACATCACAAGCAGCAAGGACTTAAATCTTCACACATCCCCAGGTTTTGCAAAGTCTCCCAGAATGTGAACCTGAACCAAAAGGATGGATATCAAGCTCTGGTGTAAAGACATGAGAGATAACACTTAAGAAGAGAGAAATGACTTGCAAAGAGAACAGTGAAATATTATCTTGAACACAAGAGAACAACAACTTGCAATTCAAACTCAATTACTTTTTCCAGCACTTAAAGTGAAATTGCTTTGGCAGTGCACAATGCTTAGAAGTTGATTGACACAATCTAGCATTTCAGGGACATAACCTGGCCCAAAATACATAATTTTTTTTTGTTTTTCTTTTTTTTTTTTTGTTTTAGAGCAAGTACCTATAAATCTAAACAAATGCACTTTGTTCTATTTCATCCTATCCAAAAAAATCCTCTTACTGGAGAAGGAAAGAAGGACTACAGGAGTTCACAACTACCATAATTTATAACTTTGTTCTAGAAAAAATCCTGCCTCAACTCTACTGAGATTTCTGCAAAAACCCCCAGGTTTCCTTAGATTTTGGTGCTGAGCATGTGCTTAGAGAAAAACCTATTTGAGGTTCTTGCCCAGTAGCTGAGCCACAATCAGCTTGCTAGTTAACCTGCCATTGCCATACAAAAACTGAGGATGTGACACAGCAAACCCCAGTACATGCTGTAAGTTATTAAAAGAGATTTGCTGCAGGCTTTTTGGGCTTTTTGGCTGATGTCAGTCAAGCTGCTTCAGGTTTGGGTCCCACAGCAACTGAATTGCTTCTGCATCAGGCTGCAAGGATTAACCAAGGCAGCAGAGATTAGCTGTGCCACAAAGCTAATTCCCCCAGCCTTTCTCCACTAATGGAGGAGTTCTCAGTTCAGATTTTGCAGCATGGCTGTATGAGCAGCCTGGCCATGGCCATCGGCCTTGAAAAGCTCAGAAATATCCGGATGCAAAGTGTGAGCTTCTCTCTATTTTAAGCCTCATGGGAATTCTTCCTCCCTGACTTTCCTCTGTTTATGCCACAGTTAGAGTGACCCATCTTTCAGTGCCACCCTGCTTCCCCTGGGAATGAAAGGTCCAGCAGAGGAAGGAAATACAGCATGGGTTTAGCAAGCAGGTTGTAACTTCCATGTGGGAGCATGGAACTGCCCTAGGTCAATAAAGCCTATGTTTCCTCAAACTCTGAAAATCCAAGTTTCCCTAAAAGCAAAATTGCAGTTTTGCCTTCTAACCTGCTGAAATAAACAAGGAGCTTTAGGGTCCTTCTCACTTCCTGCAGCTCCCAGGGTCACACATCCCACTCTTCACTTAGACTTTATTTAGCGCGTCGTCTGGCATCCATCCCTCCGAAAACAGAAGGGGACATGTTTCAGATCACCACTCACTCCCCTTCACGGAGAGATGGAATGGCTTGGGTTGGCAGGAACTTGAAACATCATCCAGCTCCAAGCCATGTGCAGGGACACCTTCCACTGTCCCAGGTTGCTCCATGCCCCATCCAACCTGGCCTTGAACATTGCCAGGAATGGAGCACCCACAGCCTCTCCGGGCAGTGTCTGCCAGGGCCTCACCACCCTCACAGCAACTCCCCCCACTTTTGGGCACAGTCCCTCTTCCTAGCACCCTGGAGTGCTTTGTCTTTCCCTGAACTGAGCTTTCTATATCCACCTCCATGCACAACGTTAAGGAAGCATCCTGGTTTATCTGTCAGAGAAATAACGTTTGATGCAGTGCCTCTGAACTGAGTGATTTGTCAAGGTAACTGCAACGGGAGGACAGAGCACTGCTGGGAGCTGATGTATTACTGTCCTGATAGATTCATGTTCTTAAATTGATGGCTGACATTGGTGGACCTCTCTGTGGAGAAACTGCCTGGACCATTGAAAATGCCATGTTAAAAATGCTAGTATTTATCACTTACTGGGTGTTTTATAGCCTTGGATCTATTTACAAAAATTAACCAACGGATCTCCTTCAGTTTCTGTGGTGAGAACTCCACACAACTTAACATTACTCTCTTCTTACAGAAGGGAAAATATGAAAGCCTCATGAACTGGCTGAGTACCCACAGAACTGGCTGAACACTCCAAGAGTAACAAGAAAAGTGCACAGGAGACCTAAACACATAAACACCAAACTACAATGAAAAGATTGGTCAGAAACTATATTAAATTCTGTTCTTTCCCAAAGGAATGTGGAAATATGCCTTTTGTTTTTAGAGATGTGATACTATACCTCTAAATTAGGAACAAGGATAGAATTGTGAACTGTGTTTTACCTGGTGCTACAATCCAAATCCTATTGACCTCTCTGCTCATTAGTACCATATGTCACAGCAACTCAGTGAAAAAAGCAATGCAGTATCTGGACAGAATTTAAAGTTCTTTTCTCTTGTAACTTTTGTATCAGCCCTAGAACTCCACAGCAGATAATCCCTTCCTTCAGAGGTCTCCTCACCAGTACCATGTTTGCAAGTAGCAAGCCTGTTTTGAGCCTAGATTATAAACAAGCATCCTGGCAAAGCCCAACCTCCCTTGACTGCCCAGAGACTCTGTCTATGCAGAAGAATGGAAAATGAATCTCCCTTGTAGGCTATCAAAGCACTGGCAGCACTGCAGGGCTGTTTGTACGTGTTCCTCTCCAACGCCTGATTTCAAAGCTGAGTTGTGCTCCTGGGAACTCCCACACACCAGTACAAGTGTTGTTTGTATTACTTAGGAAAATAATGAGGTAATTTCTCCTTCTCCTTGTCCTTCCAGCTGTCACTGCCTGCAGAGGCCATTCCCTGCAGCCTCTGTGGTGCTCCTGGCTGTTCACAGGTGCTACCAGAACAGCTCTGCCAGCTGACATTATCACTGCCTGGCACTTCCCTCTGCTGTTCTCCATTGTCAAATTGCTGCATTCCTAATAAAGATCAGGCAAAGGGGACATTGTACTACAGTCTAAGGGGTCTTCAAAATGAAAATTAAACACCTACAATTCCATCTGTGCTTTTGGTAAAGCCCTGGTCCCCCAAATGAAGTTAATCAACACAGTATTTTTGACATTTGGAAAGCAAACTACTGAATGGCCCAACCTTCCTTACCTTTAATGTTAATACTGACTTCCCTTAAGCCCCACTCTTGAAAAATGCATCAGGCATATGTCTCTGTTTGCAGAGGACAAAACCCAAACCAGTCAGCCCAGAATAGCTTTGATCTTATTTATTGAAGTTGTCTTTGTGAAATATGTTCCTTTGAAAACTCAGTTATTAGAAGTTCAGAATAATGAGACCATTAAAATAACTTAGCACAGACTGGGATCAATTAAAATAAATGGGTAGGAATGAGGACTTTAAGAACAAGTTGCTTCATCAGGGAATTCAGCACTCAGCTGTGTCTACCTTGGCTTCAGTCTTTGCCCCATGTATATTCATAGTGCCTTGATTCAGTTACACACAGCTGAAAGTCTTGGTTATTGGATCAACTCAAATGTGCTGGGCTTTTTTTTTTTTTTAAGGTAGAAAGACTGCTTTTTAAAAACAGAGTGTGTGCCAGTTCACTGCCAATGAATCTTTAATGGTCTCTTTTCTTTTTCAGCCAGGTGAAGTTGCTGTACCAGATCTCTGTGTATATAAATCTATGCTTAAGTTTATTTTGATCCAATAAAACAGGTATTTAAGGATAGACTATTCAAAGGGCTGTGTGCCTTTCTGTGGGATTTGGGGAATTTAACCTCCCTTTGTTGAAAATTGTAACCAAAGTACTGAACTGAATAGGGATGAACAAGCTTAACTGGAGTTTTTAGCTCACCAGATGTGCTGCTTTCTTCCCAAACTAGTGCTAAATCTAAAGAAGAGGAGACATTGCAGAACATACCTTATACAAAGAGAATTTTTTCTGATGAAACATAAGCCTAGATTTGAAAGCACTTATCAGCATGAAAAGGAATCCAGAAAAAAAAATAGCAGGAAAAGAAAAAAACTTGTAACAGGTGCACAGCCTCTCTTGTGGCTTGAAAGTAGGTAGAAGTTCTTTCTTTTCTGTTTGCATTAGAAATAGTAGAAAAATTTTGCAGGAGTGCTTCAAGATCTGAATATTTTCATATCTGGGACCCAGCACTTTTCCATTCTAGGGAAAAAAAAATGAGGTTAATGCACCATATGGGGATTCAGGAGAGCCCAGTAAGACTTGAGTTTAGCCAGTGATTTTCAGTGCAAGGAGTCAAACAACCAGACTGTCCCCCAGGACTTTTTGCCCATTTCTTGTGACCCTTCTGTCTATTCTTTGATGTAATCCTACTGTCCCATGACTGCCTTTCCATGCAGTGAAGAAATGTTCCAGCCCAGGCTGCATGGGGCTTCGAGCAACCTGGCCTAGGGGAAGATGTCCCTGCCTTTCCTGTGCTTTTTAAAGAGGATAAATTTGTTTTAAGCATACTTAAGCTTAACTTTGCAAAGCCATTGCTTTCCAGCAGTCTCCAGTTGCCCATCTACACCAGGTTTTGTTGAAAGAGCCCCAACCTTATTATCAGATGGTTCTCAGTAAATCTGCCTGTGCATGAATGTCATCTGAGCAGGAACTTTGCATCACGAGAAGTTGCATCTCAATAAGAAGCTTTCAGCAGCAGCAGTTCTCCAAGGCATAGAGTTATTAATGTATTAGAGCATGCTAGTTAAGCAAGGTAATTAATATATCTCTGAGCATTAGGTATGCATGGCCAACTCTGATAGCTGTCAGCAAAACATAATCTAGGTAATTTCTAGCACATAAATTGAATGCACTTCTGAAAAACAATTTCTAATTATGAAGACTAATTAATTTTGGGGAAAAGCTTGCTTTTGTTTAATTTGAACAATAAATTTAATTATGATAACAAACACCCAATGGACAAACCATTCTGAAGAACATTATCTCTGTCCACAAATAATCAGTTTTCTTTTATTGAAAACCTGATCCTGGAATGTCACCAAGAAAAAAACCCTGCTTATTGCAAACACCAACATGATTTCCTGTGTCATATTTAGGGATACATCTGGCATTAAACTCACTTGCAATGGTGCCAACTTCATACACAGCAAGGTATCACAACCTGCCTGATGCTCAAAAGTGTGGGTGAGATATTCAATACCACAGGCAATTGATAAAAAACAAGTAGCTAGAATAGAATGTATTTTTTTTTATTATCAGCTTCCAGCAGCCTGAATAGTGCATAGAAAGCAGTGGAACCAGACCAAGGGGGAAAAAATGAGCTGTGCCAGGCTTTCTCTTTTTCTCCTCAGGACGGCAGTCACCCTTAAAAGCTGGCAAGGTGGGAACTAAACCCTGTCCTTCTTTGTCCTCCTGGCATTCGGTAATAGCCTGACCACCCTGTCACAGCGGGGCCACAGCGGGTGTTCCTGTGGTCCCAGTGCCAGCCCCGGGAGCAGAAGATGCTGGTGAGCCCATCTCAAATAAAGCTGAGAGTCTGTAACGGCGCAGCTCTCCCAGTGCTCCCCTGGTTTGCCTGTTTTCTCCTCTCCCCTGAGCAATACGTGTGAACCCTTTGGAGCAGGATGTTCAGTCCTTCATCACAACACAGGACAAACACTCTGCTGACTGTACCGGGCTGTGCAGGCTAAGGGAGGAATGAGCACTGATGGAAAAATCCTGCTTCCGTGGTTGGGAACAAGCTACGCATCCTTCTCCAAAGCGGGAGAAACGCTGGCTCTGTGCAGGGAAGGCAGCACTGCCCGCGGCAAGGGTCACCTCTGCTGCTGCAGCTGGCCCCGGACACGGCACCTCTGCCACCACCGGGCTGCCCCGGGCCACCCCTCACCGCCGCTCAGGCACGGGAAGGTGGCAGTGGTGTCACACTGTCACCTCCTCGCAGCTGGCTGTGCTGCTCAGAAGGGAAGGTCCTACCTGCCGGGTGATTTTTGCTCCCTCCTTTCTGCTGCCTGCAAGCTGCGCACCGCGGAGCAGAGTTACGCTCTGGTGGCCACGAGGCAGTTTTCAAAATAAAATATCCTGCTTTTTTGGCCCCCGGCAGAGGGTTGTTTATATTGACTCTGAAGTGTCACACTCCGCCCTCGTTTGTTCGCGTGGGATTTGAGATTGGAAAGTGAAGTTCAAGCAGCCAGTTAAAATTGCTGAGATTTGGAAAGGGAACAGCACAAGAAGCACGGATTCCCCTGAAGAAGGACAACAAGCCTTTGAAGTCTTTTTCCTTTGCTCAGCCATCTAACTTGTGTGCAATTCATGGCCCCTGGGGTTAAGATTTGCATCCCAAAAGAAAGACTTGAAAAGTAGCTGGTTTGAGGCACTCACACTTAGAATCCAGAGACTTCACAGGCTTCATGGAGAGCTGCATCACATCTCTGGGAAGCCTCTATAACCTTGGTGCTAAGGAGCTGCTCCTGTCACAAACCCTTCATACAGCGCTGAGTCAGGTGAAACACCAGCAGGGATGTGGCAAACTTGCTTACCCTTATTTTTCTTCATGATCATTGCTTTCCCTTGCTGAGTACCTGGCTTATCAGGCCAAGTTCTTCACAAAGGAGTGCTTCAGCAATGAGACATGCATTCAGATGACATAGGAAAGGCCACAAAACTATTAAAACAAAATAAAGGGAAAGAGAAAAGGGCATTTGGTCTGCCTGAATTTCTGCTAAAGGCAGCTTGGAAGCACATAGGTCCTTTAAGAGACTTGAGATGAAATGCAGTCTCGACTTTGAAGTACTGTATATGTGAGCTAGGGATCATCCTGATGGAAAGATTAATATACCCTTCATCCTCCCTCAAAAACTTTCTTCTCACATTTATTGTTTTACTTCCTGCTGCACTAACCTCATTACGGCTGCAAGTTTCTGAGCTGTATTCCTAGCAGTGAACTCAGGAAGAATTGCCTGTTTTGCTGTTCTCATGTTCAGTTACAGGGGTAAAGCAGGGGTTTGGGAAGTGCTTGTTACTCATTCCAGCTCTCAGCTGGTCTCAGGCAAGTCATCACAGCGGGTGGTGTGAAAATCTTCCAGAAATGCCAGAGCCCAAGTAAAATAAGAAATTTAACAGCTGATCAAGCCAAGCAAAATTTGTTTGGTAAAGAGGATAATGGGATCAATATGTGTCAAATCCAGCTGGGGAAGTCTGCTGCGCTGTGGGGCTTCTGAAACCCTGACAAGTAAACCTGTGAGGGCAGGCTGGGCAACTTAAGAGCTGGCTGAGCAAAGACACCCATTGTCACAGAGTAGCCTCATTGTCAGACTAATCAGAGCATCGGCAACTGCAGCAGTAAGACAAATCTAACAGAAATCCATTTGCAAAGGACTGAGAGCAAATGCAAAAAGAAAAAATTCTTCAAACACTTGATGAAGAACATCATCATCCTGACACCACAAGTGAGCGCAACAGGAACGAGCAAAATTCCTGCCACTCTGCAGAATACAGAGCCCTGCAGCTACCAGCTTTTCTCAGGGGAGCAGGGAATCCCTGCAGAGGCACAAATAGAAGCATCTGCCTCTGGGTTGAATTCCCAAGGTCACTTTTAAGCAGAGCAAGAATTTCTCTGCTGCTGAGACTCGAAATGCGGAACAAAGCACCTGGCAGGGCTGGGAGAAGCCCACGCACTGTGCCCAGGCAGAGCTCTGCCAGGGAGGAGCAGTGCAAGGGGCAGGGAGTGCCACTCTCAGGGAAGCCCTCCTGCTCTGTCCCCTCCCCGGAGCACTGTGGCACTGCCAGCTCACAGCTCCAGCAGCACTGAATGGACTGCAAGGAGACTGTCCATCCAGGAATCCACTGTCGGGGTGGAAGGAGATGAAGGATGGAGATTTTATCATTAAGACTGTAATTGCATTTAATAATTTCACATTATAATCGAGTAACTGGCTTTCAGGTCATTGCCCTACAGAGGATCTGCTGCACAGGAAGTGCTGAGACTTGACTGCTTTTGATGAAAAGTCCCTGCAATTACGGGATTCCTGGAAAATGTCTGGTTTCAAGACAGAATTTTCTGATTGAAAGCACAGTGTAGGGCAATTCCAGCCAGCACAAATGGTGAGATCCCTCTCTGTAGAGGAGGGATCCAAAGCACAGGAGGTGATTTTCACTGGAGAGTTTACAGCAAAGCAAACTGCAGGAGGAGAATCCTGACTGCAGTGTTTGCTTCAGGTACACAAGGGCGATTCTCATTAGCAACAAAGTCATTATTTAACATAATCTTTATCTTCTCCTTGAAGAGAAAATTGGTACGTGGCCAAAGGTTTGTTTCCCACCCACCCACCTGGCCCAAAAGCCATCTTAAATTTTCTCATTAGCTTTCCTGCCTGACTCTCCCACCACAGGATTTGTATGCTTCATAAAAATTAATGAATTAACTCTGCCAGGAGCTCTATGACAACAGAAAATATTACCCCCACTTTACATATTTTAAAGATGCAGACAACACTACAGCCTTGCACCGGATGTCCAATATAAAATGGATTTCTAGGGTGCCTGATATTTTTATGCTCTGAGAGCAGTTCCGAGAAAATCCTGTTAAAGACACAAATATGAAATACTGGGAACACCAATGTGATTTATCTCCATCCTATCACTCAGGCACTTAACAGAAGCTAAATTAGGCCTTTATTTGCTCTAATCTTCCTCCATGGTCTCTGAAGAGAAGTAAAGCAACTTGTGTCCACATGCCTGTGCAATACCCACCCAGGCTTTCCTCTCTCCATATATTTTCCTCATAAGTGTGGAATGAGTTTTCTGAAATGGAATAATGAGCATACTTCCAATAGATTTTGTGTTCAGCTTCCTCTAGCTCAGCACTACTTTGTTGCTCTTACAGGGTCAACAGGGCTTCCAAAGGGACTGGCTGCAGTGCAGCAGTCCCTGTTACTGCTGTGGTGCACCTCTGGTTTTGATACTGCACAAGCCTACAATAAAATGTCAGTCTGTGCTCCAACAGACTGATAATCATGAAGGAGCTACCTATCTGTCTAATGAAACTGTGGTGAGGATAATAAGAAGATCTGGCCTGTGATACTGTTCATTTATCACAAAGATGTTAATTAAATGTTGTTAAATCTTTGATGGTCTGGCTATTTGCAAAGGAAGGCCATCAGTCTTTCTGGCCATGAGTGCAAGGTGTGGTCTCTAGCAAGGAGGCAAAAGTACTTTTTCCTGAACTAGCATTTTTTAAGCCTCTGGATGTGCATATGCCAAGCCTTGGTATGCAAAAGCACATGAGGGCAGCAAGTGCCTGGGTGACTGGGATCATTACCCGGGTTGCAAATGCAAGAAACTCAGCATGCAAAAAAAAAAGGCATCTAACAGTCCCCACTTCTCCCCTGGAAACACAGACCCAAGGAGCCACTTGCAAAACACAGCCTTAGATCTTGAGCTGCTGCAGCTGCCATCTGCAGACTGCTTTCAAAATGTGACAAAATGCAATTTGAGCAGGAGGTAAAGAATGTGATATGTGCTTTATAGCTAAATAATTAACAAAATGAATTGAAAAGACTGAAATATTCATAGCTTTAAATATTTATAAATTAATTTTTAAAGTCGCTATGCAGTATTGAGTTATCTTTAAAAGTCTGCCAATCTAGGACCTCTCTGTTTCATTTCTGCTTGTTATTACAGTTATTAATGCTCAAAAAATGACAGGTGCTTGGCAAGAGAGATGAAATGCAGCTTCCAAAACAGAAACAGCAGCTAATGGTTGTGCACTAGTGTAGGGTCAGCTACTCTGCTGGCAGTCACTGGAGAAAACCCAGCTCCTGATCATCCTGAGTGGATGTGTCCAGAGCTAGACAAGCCATGCTGAGCTGTGCCAATAAATCCCCCAAAGCAACAATTCCTGGCCCCATCAATGTTAGCAACAACCTGTTGCTGACTGTCTGATTCTGATACAGGGGCAAGTAACAACATCCCTGTGCCTGGGCTCCTTGCTGGACCACTCTGTAGCACGGAGTGCCTCAGTGAAAGACAAGAAAGACCAAGAGAGTACATTGGCTGTAGCTGTATCTTATTCCTCCTTGTCCCCACAATAATCTGCAGACTGTAGCAGGAATTTCACCTGTCCTTATTTGTCCCAAGATAAATTAAAATATTAATAATGAGGTCGGTGACATTCCTCTCTGGCATCACATTACCATGCAGAGGAGACCCCTGCCTGCTCTCCTACACCAATACCTGACAGCATTTCCTCTGGAACAAAGCCAGTTTGCTGGACATGCACAGTCCCCTCATGCTCACAAATGCCACAGACACCAGAGCACCTCAGGTTCCTCCTGCGTGTCCCCCTCGCAAACACAAAGTGACAATGGCACAAGAGCAATGATCCTTTTCAATGCTTCTGCCTTATGTTTCTCCTTCACTTCCCTTTGATACTTATTCCTGATAAATACTCTGTATTCACGTAGCAGCAGGAGACCATTCCCCTTTGACAAGAGTCTGCTTCCGTTGACATCTCTAAATTATTCTCATTTGATGTGACTCTGATGGGTTACACTTAAAGAGGCTTACATGGTAGTGCTTAGAAGAACAACAAAAGTTGTCAAGCTATTTTTTATATCACCTAAGTAAATCATTACTTTTTCTAAAAAAAAAAAAGTATTTCAGAATTTGTAAGTGTGTGAATATCTGGAGCTTGTATCTTTCCAGAACAACAAGAATGAAAGGTCAGTTTATGACTCACAGAAGAAATTGTTTAATCTAATTTTCTTAAAAGGTTTCATAGTTTAATCCACAGCATTGCTTTAATCTTTTGCTTTAATTTAGGACTGTACTTCAAATAGAGCTGAACAACATAGCAGAATGGATAATCACATATATGAAGAACTCCCCAATGGGACATAATGGGTCATAACCAGTGAACAAAATAGTTTTATAAAGATACTTCTCAAACCACAAGATCATTCCTCTGATCAGCCAATGTTGTTGCATCTGCTCCTGAGCAGTTCTGGTCCATCACAGCCCATGCCATGGGGAGATAAGGATTTAAGAGATGCAGATCACCATCTGTCTGGTGATGTAGATTACCTGAACTTCTCTGCTTTTCACTCACACTTTGTGGCAATTTTCTTTCTTGACTTAATCTTTTGAAAAGAACTCATTTAAATAATGATCCTTCTCTAACAGTCAATTGCATTCTCAAAGCGAGCTGATGTAAATCGAGTAGGTGGCTTGTCATCACATCATAGAAACATCAGAGAGATGCAGCAAACTTCATCAGCCTGCAATTAGTATTTTCAGAGCAATTTATATGGTTCATTTTGTAGTGCCACTGCTGGTCCTACACAGTGAGGGTTTCCCTTCATGACTACAGATGTTACTCAAAACAGTTATAAAACTTCTTTCTGTAGAATCACTCTATTTATGGGATTATTTATTACATGAATGGGCAACTGAATAAATCAGAAAGAATTGAAAGGCAAAAACATACCCTTTTCCAGTTCAGAAAGTGTCTGTGTATATAATACCATCCTCTTGGACACTCTGTACAAAATTATTGGTTTATTTATTTATAAGAATAATGACAGCCTTGCAGCTTGTTAGTGAGAAGTCTGTACTGAGAATTTGGTATTTGAAGCCTGACCTTTGAATGGGAAACAACAGCTGAAGCAGTCATTTCTTGTCTTTGAATAAATTAAAGTACTCCTTGGAGCTAGGACTGAAGAACCCCAGAGTGCCTTTCTGCAAGGCTCCTCCCAAAGTTTCCACTGCAGCGAGCACCACTGGAGTAACTGCTGTAGTTATTCTCTTAGTAAGTCTTCATTACAGCCCAGTGGAACCAGAAACAGGTGGGCACTTTGGGGCAGACAGTCTGCAGAACGAGCTGCTGTGGCAGAGAGCTTGGGAAGGCAGGGCACAGGCACCTCCTGGTGCCAGGCAGGTCCCCAGCACCGACAGCCAGCACCCAGCTGGACCCCCAGCACCCAGCTGGGACCTCCAGCATCCAGCTGGGACCCCCAGCACCCAGCTGGACCCCCAGCACACAGCTGGGACCTCCAGCACCCAGCTGGGACCTCCAGCATCCAGCTGGGACCCCCAGCACACAGCTGGACTCACAGCACCCAGCTGGGACCTCCAGCATCCAGCTGGGACCTCCAGCACCCAGCTGGGACCTCCAGCATCCAGCTGGGACCCCCAGCACACAGCTGGACCCCCAGCACACAGCTGGACTCACAGCACACAGCTGGACCCCCAGCACCCAGCTGGGACCCTCAGCTGGGACCCCCAGCACCCATCCCTGCCCCTCTTACCCTCACAGGCATCTCTGCCACGGATTATTTCTGCCCAGATTATCGCTGAGGAGGCTTTGGTGCAAGGAACTGTCAGGGGAGATAGTTTAGATGCTGGGAGGATAATCCCCATCTATCTGCTTTAAAAGGGAAGTAAATTAAAACGCTCTCCTTAAATCACAGAGGCACGTGGGTTTATTTGGCTGAACATCACCAGGGCATTCACTCCGTGATCTGAAGGCAGAGAGTAAGGGCAGTAGTAACCTGGGGCAGGGGGAACAACAGCTACAATGAGCACTGATGACATTAAAAACTGCAGTGCCAGCATCCTGCAAAACAAGCCAACACTTTATATCCCCCAATTTACTCTGCACTGACGCCTTACTGAGGAATGTCTCATAAAATAGCTACTTAACAGCAAATATTATCAAGGGAAAAGTGTGACCATGGGTTATTTAATTCTGCTGAATACTCAGGTGAGATAGGTTTGTGGTGAGACACCTAGCTGCATGATCAGAAGTCAGAGAAATAATAAGATGACAGTTGCTGTCACTGAAGAAAGAAAAAAATCATACTGAAATGAGATGCAGATGTTCAAGAGTTCAGGTAAATAACCATGGGAACAGAACACCTGAGGAACTGCAAGTGGGAGCTGCACAGCTTTATAAATAAAACCAATCTAGTTCAAACACGAGCTTAGGGGTTTTTTTTAAGTTATAAATTTGAGGAAGGTATAAATAAGTATAAGGTTTCTCCTGCCTTTGTTTTGCAGGTCAGACCATGTTGCAAAAGTGGTTGATCCTTTCTTTGAAATAAATGATAGAAACAACCATTTTACCACCTAGTCTGACCTTGGATTTCTTTGATAACAATTGTATTCTTGGTTGGCATAAAATGTTACAGAAGTTCTAAGATGTTAGCATGTCAGAGATGTCTCAGAGAATGTGATCTCTGCCTCACCTGTGGCTCTGCCCATCTCAGAGCTGGGTCAGAGGCTGCTGGAGAGGCTGAAAACCTAGAGGTGATGCCTTGTGAAATATCTTGATTTTCAGATGCCCTCTCTTTGCTATCAGTCTCTTACAGCATCTTGCTGTAGCCAAACCTGACTCTGTCTGACACTCGAGCCTGTCTTGGTGTGGAATTCCACAGATAAATTATTCTTATGTCACAAGAATAATCCTAGATTAGAATTTCAGCCTGAATTTCAGAACTTTAAAAGGAGCCAATTTCTTGCAATTTTGCAGGACATTACAACAAAGCTTTCAAATGTCCCAAGACATTCCTAACACAAAGTTTTACTCATGCTCTACAAAGTTTTACATCCAATGTCCATTTTTCCCCGATGAAAAGCAGATACAATATTTATTTGCTTATGTAAGATTGTCTTCTCTAGGCACTGGGCCCAAGTATAACAATCATCTTCTATTGAGAAGATGGCTCTGAACCAAGCCATCTTGATGAAGTATTTCTCATAGCCTCATTTACAGCTGTGCATCAGCCAAACAACCCAAACTCCAGAACAGAACACAAACAGAAACTCCAGCAGGAATTGCTTAAGCATCCCAGTACTTTGGAATCGAGGTCTGGCAGAAGAATAGAAACCAGAGAGATCCTTTGTGCTGCTGTCTCTTGAGCTCTTTGATGAAAACTGAGGCTTGCAGGGTAATTTCAAGCCACGTAACACACATGAATAGCTGTTGATAATGCAGACAAGTCAAATTTAACAAGCTAACTAATATTAGAAACAAAGACATCCATGGGTGTATGTCTCCTCCAGCCATGTATGCTGAATACCTAATTCATGCCAGAGCTGGAGGAACAATCAATATTATTGTTATTTATTCAATTTTCACTCTCACATTATAGCAAAGTTCTTAGAATGAGATAGGGATGTTTTCCAGGGCATTCTGACAACATTAGTCATAGAATTTATTAAGAACCCTCCCTTTTTTTAAAGAATATTTTAGATTTCTAAGTGAAGCAAAAATCCTATTAAAATTACATATTTTAATTTTTTTTTCCTTCTAGAATGGAAGTTTTTTTATATTTCTGTTCTAGTGGACAGACACTGCCCAGAGTTTGGATGTGTGTTTAGATGGTTGTGACTCTTTGGCTGCATTGCTGGCCTGTTCCTTGGGAACCTCATACTGCACAGCCTGCTGAGATACAAAAAGCACACCTGAAATGTGCAACTCAGGACTGCTTTCCACCTCAATGTATTCTCCTGTCTGGCAAATGTTTCCTGTGTCAGATGTTGGGCTCCATGGAAGGAAACCAGAGCCCACAGGCAGAAGCACACAGACCTGGCCAGGTGCCTGATTTGGATTTGACAGGAGGCCAGGGCCTTATCCCTGCAGAATAAAATCTCTGACAGCTCTGATCTAACCTGAAAGCATTTGCAACTCCCAACATCACACACCTCCTCCAGCACTAAACATTTCCTGAGAAGAGCCTGGAGAGCAGGGAGAAAGAGCGACTTCAGTGAGAACAGAGATGAAAGGCTAAGAGCAAGAACACGGAGAAGAAACCCCGTGTGGCTGCTGGGATCCAAACCAGTCCCCTGCTCTCCTTTATCAGACTTTGCCCTGGTGTCTGGAAACAGCCAGGGCAGCATCAGCTGGTGCCCTTCTCCCCTCGCCTGTGCTGGAGCAGCCCTGCCTGGCCACAGCAGGGTGGGGAGGGCGTGGGCTGCTGCCCATCTCCTCACCCACCCGCTCCCCGTGGCTTGCTCAGCAGCAGGTGGCAGTGGCAGTGTCACCCGTGGTGACAAGGGATGAGAAGGGATGCTGCTCAGCAGGTGCCGCTGCCTGAGCTGACACAAACCTCCCCGAGTCTCTGTGAAGTGCACAGGGGAGAGGTTTTAAATTGCCTCATGCCTCAAGGACACCAGTCCTCACTCAAAGGTCAAGAGCATCGAAAAGCAACCCATTCCAGATGCAACCAGCTTGAAAAAGATGCAGAAGGGATTAAGCCACCGTGCCTGGCACTGACAGGCAGGGGAGGGGCAGGGTTGGGTAAGTGTTTGCTGAGATGTGGCAAATGCAAAATTGATTTTCTTCTTCATTTAACACATTTTTCACTCTCTTCCCCCCTTCTCCACCCCTTTATGATTAAATTTAAAAACAACTGTGACTTCAAGATGCAAACACACTTAAAAGTTTAGAGGGGAGCTTTGAGGAGAGGGGTTTGAGAGGGGAATAAACTGCAAAGAGAGGAACTTCTGAATTAGGAAAGCTTCAGGGATGCAGATGTGGTATGGAAAGGAATTCCCTGAGAAAAGAGGGAGGAAATGGTTCAGGTTTCTGCACACTCCAGATGTGAGCTCCTGATTGCTCTGAGAGAAGGATGACATGGACACTGCTGACAAGTCAGGGGGAACCACACCCTTGGTTTGCTTCAACTTGCACAGGCCTTTCTCATGTTAATTTTACTTCAGATGTAGCAAACAGCAGTCAGTTAGACATCTTCTGGAAGAGCAAAAAATACACCATCGATTTTAAATTTAACAGACTTTTCAACTCTCTTTTCACCTGGATAAAAAGCTGGGAATGTTCCATAGGTCTGTAACGTTACCCTTATTTACTGCACAGCAGAAATGTTGGGGGGGTGTGTATATGTGTGAAATAGGTTGGAAATATTCCAAATTGCAGCTATGAAAGTGTTTCTTCAAATGTCACAGAGCACTTTCCAACTTTCCTGTCTAATTTAACATTAATTAACCTGAATTAACACAGGTCTACCATCACTATGTCCTCAGAAAATGATTACTTATTTTAAATTTTGGAAGCCAGGCTAGAGTCCTCAGCTAGGTTTGGCTCTGCAAATCTTCTAAGAAATGAACACCTCAACAGGGCTTTTTATGGGAACAGCAAAGCATAGGTGATTATTAGAAAAGCCCCAGTTCCCAGAAATTTAGCACAGCACTGCCTGGATTTTAATATCAGTATAAAACACAAACTGTAAAACCTCTCAATTCTTTTTTTCAGCTGCAGTTCAGAAACAATGTTTCCAAAGGCCCCTGCACCATATAAATCATGCATGGAAAGTTACAGAGAGCAGAGAGTGACTGGACTTGGATGTGGCCCGGGGAGCCCCAGGACACTGCACCATGGCAGCCCTGGTGGCTCAGTCCCTCCCATGTCACAAGATTTTGAATTCATCTGCAACCTGGAAATGGGAAAATGATGCCATCAGCTACTTGTTAACCATGGAATGATTCTGCATTCTTTCCTGAGAACCAAGGTAAGGTCAACTTCAAAGCCTTTCTTACCCTGTCTGACCTAAAATAGAATTATGTCAGAGAAAACCTGAATACGGCAAGATTTAACTCACAGAATGTATTCCACTGAGTCTGGTTGGTGGGGATTATGAAACTAATCATGTGCTCCACCCAAATCCAGATAAAGATGAAGAACTTTCCTCTTGGTAGATGTATAATCTGAACTGGAACTACCCAGCTCACAGGACTGTAGTGGACTAAGCTGCACTGGGTTTTCAAAGTTCTGTTTTAGGAAATATTTCATGTCATAAAGCTTCCTGGGGAAAACTGTTTTCCACACTGCATGAATTGTGACAGTGCAGTCACAATGTTCAAACTCCACTCTGTCCTCCAGCTTGAATTTCTGTACAAGGATCAGCTCAGAGCTTATGCTTGGCTCTGCCTCAGGATGTGCCTTTGGGACTGCTCTGCCCATATGCTCCCTCCTCTTTTCTCTTGAGAGCAGGAGATACACAGGAGGCAGCAACCTGCTCCAGTGAGCCAGCAAAATCCAAATCCAGAAAGAAGGTGGGAGGTTTCTGGCAAAGAAGAGCCACATCAAAGCACTCTCCAGTATCCCCCTGCCAAAAAGGATTTCTGAACCCCTCCTCTTTCTCTGTGATGATTTACTTCTGCAGCAAGAGGAGTTTTCCATGTGCTTATTAACTGTCTCCAGGAGGCTTTTGGCAAATTTCATTGCCATGTTCCTCCTTGAATGCATCCCACTGAAATCTGTATTCCTGTCACCTGCCCCCACCTCTCCTGGTGGCAGCTACTCTGTTCAGCTCTTCTTCCACTCTGCATTCCCACTAGACTAGCAATATCTGCATAATATCTTTGGGGGAAAAGAGCTTTTGAAATACAGCTTTTGTTTTAATGACAGAACAGCATATGCTGTCACTCCTCCAAGCATTTTCTAAGTGGTGAAAATGCTCTCAACTAATTTAAGTACAGTATTTTTCCACCAAGGCTCTTTGTGTAACAATGCTCCCACCTCATTTTCTTTCAGTGGTGGTGGATGCAAACAGGGCACATGGAAGCCAAAACCATACAGGCTGCAACTCAGACAAGAGCTAGTCAGGGATGGTTACTGACACAAAAAGCTAGACTCAAAAATAAACCAGGAGTCTCTGAGATTAGGAGCCTTTGGAACAGCTACAAAGACAACCACCACAGCCTGGGCTTGCTGTCCTTTTGTATTTCATGCACATGAAATGCCTTTGTTAATGGACGCTGTGTGCAACATTCACTGAAGCTGCACCACTGCCTTTGGTGCCATGTGGTGGCTGGACATGAAAGTGCCCTCAGACTCAGGACAGGCTCCCATTGAGCTCACCAGGTGCCTCCTGCCAGCCCAGAGCCCAGCCACAGACCCACCCGTGGCACTCTGCCCTGCCTTTGCTGCCAGCACGTGGAGTCACCCCCAGAAGTCAAGCACTAGAGGTGTCCCTGGCTGAGTTCAAGGCTGACACATCCACCCTGCTGCTAAGCCATACAAGAAAGACCCGTGCTCAGGTTTGTACCTCTGGCACGAGGAGCACTGTCCCCTTGCCAGCACCTGCACGCCTGGCACCTGCACACGGGCAGAGAGCAGCTCCTGTGACCTGGAACAAAACTTGTGCAGCACAGAGAGCAAAGGGCAGAGGTTGGTCACAAGATGGAAAAGCTCAGGAGCCACCTGCACACTGGCCAAGGAACTCCCCATGGCTCACTTGTGCACCTCTCCTGTTTGACAGCTTCTTTCTCCCTCTTCTGGCTGGGAGAACAACTGAGATTGCAGATGGTGTCTGCTTCCCATGTGAGTCCCACTCAGTGTGCTTGCACACGTGTTTTGACTTGTTTTGTTTAGATTTGCAGTATCATCCCTGGCTGGGCAAATGCAAAGTGACTTATAGGCAAATAGGTTTTTTTAAATTATTGAATTATTTACTTTCTCATTAGCTTTGATTACAAGTGACCATGAGTTATTTAAATCAAATTTGACCTCTGAATTCGAAACACAAACAGAAACAATAACAACAGCAAACCCAGCAACAACGGTTGTCAGTCCTAGGCCTGGCCAAAGGAGCACAGGGCACGAGTGACCTTTTCTGCAGAGGGAGAGGGCTTTCTTGGAGCTCTCACTTCCCACATCAACAGATGTTTGCTTATTTCCCCAGTGATTCCAGGAGTGAACAGGTAGACAATGTGCTCTAGAGAAACTCATCATAATAGACACAGGCATCAGAGAGAAGGATATTCCTGCATTTTCTTAAAATAAAGACAAGAAATCTCCCTAACTCAACAAGCACACCTATATTCCCAGATTTGTTTTTAAATGAAGGTGGCTGGTACCTGTTCCAACAGACACCAAACCTCCCAGCTCTGCTCTGGTGTGCACCTGACACCCCCTCTCAGATATGCAGCTGGCTCTAGAGCTTTCATTTATTTCAGAAAGTAGTTGAAGTATGAGAGTGTAGACAGAGACTGGAGGAGTTCCAAAGGCCTCAAAATGTCACCCTTGTTATTAAAGCAAAAGGAGAATGTAGGAAACTGGCTGAGAAAAGGTCAAAAGTTTTTTTTTTGTGAAAGAATCAAATTGCTCTTCCCTTCTCCAGCTGTTACCTGCAGTGTTGTTGACACTTTCACTAATAAAATGTGAGGGACATGCTGGATGTATCCCAAAACAAACCTGTGTGTTGGGAAGATGGGATTTGCTCCATCTGATGTCCCAGTAAGGAAACTTTCCCACCCCATGGTCATTTTTGGATGTGCTGCCCACATTATAAAAGATGACTCAGGAGTGAGTAGATGAAGGTGTGGAGTGACTGGAGGTGGTGCTAGCACTGCCACCCCCAAGGCTCTCCTTTGCAGGCAACTATAGACTGATGAGGAAGAAACAACCACATCCATCCCCACCAGGGTGATTGGAGATGCAGTTCCTCAGCTTAGAGAAAATACCCAGCTTGGATTTGACAGTCAGAAGTAGCAGTCTGTGCCATTAGGAAAAAAAAAAATTATAAAAATTCCATGCTCTGGAAAGGATTTAGCTCAGACTGGTCCTGGCAGAGCTGCATGAGATGCAGCAGTCAGGCAGTGCATAGGAGCTGGCTAAAGTCAGGCAAAGTTGCTCCAAATAAGTGCTCAAATAGAGTCACCCAGAGTTTATTTTTTCCTATTTGCTTTGTCCATCCCCTTCTAGGGTTTGTGTCCCTCAAAGTTTCCCAGACAGGTGGGAGGTCAAAGCAAATAAGTAAACTATAATATGATGGAAGCTAAGACTTCCTAATGGCAGCTGGAGCCTGGCTTTCCCCAGGTGGTAATGCCTGCAGACACAGCCCACCAAACCCTGAACTGCCCCTCTCCATCCAGCCCTGTGTGCAGGGACAGAGCTTCCTGCACCTGCAGCTGAATTCTTGAACAACCCTGAGCAATCTAAATATTGAAGAGCAATCTATTTCTCCTATTGTCCCAGTAATACTCCTGAGGAGATACTACATCAGAAAACCCTCCCAGACAGCCAGACATTCCCAAGGGAAACCTTCCTAGGTGGTTTCTACCTCACATAAGGCAGATTCTTACATATATCCTCAGTCCAGGCCATCACACAACACCCTGAGAAAGATTATAAATACTTGATCTACTAAATTCATGTCTCTCTGCAGACCTATTCCAGGTCTGTGATCACAAGGCATCTCCAAGCTGAAGGAGAAGGGTACCATAACAGCTGCAAGTTTCCAAAATCAGTTTTTAAATCCTGTATAGAAGTTTAAAACACATCTACAACAGAAGTGCCTTACATAAAATACTCTGGTTCCATTGAATCTGTCCCAAACTAGACTCAGTGATTAAATCATGCATATTCTAAGTAAACCCTTACATGTAACTGTGAACACCCAAATGTTGTCCCTAAAGCTGAGGTCTTTTACCTGGTCTGCAAGAGCCAGTCAACACAGAGCTGAGCTGTCTGGGGTTTTTTATACCATTCTGTAGAACAGGATGTGAGGCACCTAACACCACTGGTAGGCCTTCTAGGAGACATGCACAGTGTGTTATACAAAAAGGTAACAGAGAAAGAATGATGCAAAGATAGATGATGGGTCAGGTGCACTTCCATAACAAAATTCATAATGCACGTGTGGTGGTCTTGGTCCAGTTCACTATACTGCAATTTGCACCCAGAAATCTTCCTGGAGGTGTGAGTTTCGGTATTATAATCACCTAATGTAACTTTAGGTTATATTTTCGTCCTATCAGCTACCACCAAGCTATTATTTAACTTTATACTTTATTACAGTTTCTGCTCAAGTCTATTTGGGCAGTAAGTTGTCGACAAAACAAGGATTTCCAGTGTTCTGTTCCTGGGAACTCCTCAGTCCTCCATTGCTCTGGCATGTTGTCGTGGTTTCAAGACCACCCCATGGTTGCTGTGAACCTTTTCATCTGACTTTTTAGCTTCATTTGACATCACAGAGGCAGCAGTTTCAATATTGGATTGCCCAGGATGTGATTGTTGAGTGCACTCCGGTGCTTCCCCTGCTGCACAAGGTCTCTCCATGGCTCTGAGCAGTTGCTCCCACATCTATTTGAAGTTGTGCCTGCCAAGAGGACTTTAGTCTTCACCCATCTGTGCACATACCCTGATTCCTTCTTCAACACAAGCCGAACTGTTTGTATGGGAGGTACTTTTGTGGTTGCAGCTGTAAATCAGAGAAAACGTAATGCTTCCTTTTAAGGTATTTAAACCAAACCCTGTTCTCCTTATGCAGAGATCTACAGCTCTGGGGCTGTGTCTCTCAGGTGTCTTCTCCACATGCTGAAGCTGTGAGCAAGATTCACAGAGGGTAAAGCTGATGTGCTGCTGCATTCAGGAGCGAGCAGAGCTCTGGGAGCAGCTCCTCACCTGTGGCAGGAGATCGGAGCCTGCCGGGTCCCCGGGCTTGGTGCTGCCCAGCAGCCCAAACCTGTGCTGTGCCTGGGCTGGTCCTGTGACAGAGGGAAACACGGCTGTGCCAGACATGGAGAAAAGAAGCCGTCTCCTTTGTGCCCAGGGAAATGGTCCCCTGCGGGCAGCAGACAGGGACCTGTCGCTAATGCCATCCTGTTCTCTCCTCCTGGCTTCAGAGCAGAAGCAGCAGAACAAGCAGGCACACATCCCTGCCCAAAAGGCAAAAAGATAAATGGCTGTCCACTTGATTCCATCTCGCTTTGTCTGCAGGCAGGAGCAGTGATTCCGTGTGCAATGGCAACGTGACATTGTGAAGGGTACTGGGGGAGCTCCTTTTGTGTGTAAAGTGTAAAAAACAAACACCAGACCTTAACTGCAGTCTGTCCTTCTGCAGAGACAGGCAAATGAGGCAGAGCCCGAGTGGCTCAGAGGGGCTCACAGCCAGTGCCACACCACGAGCAGATCAGACTCCTCCACCTCGCTGGGACTCCCTGCAGGGTCTTCCCAGGTCACTTCTGCAGTGGAGACATTGCTCTCCATCACTGCCATCCGTCCCACAATGGGAAACTGAGGCATGGGAACACAAACCGTTTTGGCACCCCCACAAGTCTGAAGGAAGGGCTGGGTTCCACACCAGGATTCATTTCTCACCTATCTCCTACCCGTGCCACAGCTCTCCTGCAAAACATCACGTCAAAACATCACGTCAAACCATCCCCATCCGTGGGCAGCCAGGGACTGAATTTTGCAACTTTCCTGGGGACATGGCTGGGATAAAAGTTCTAAAAGGTGCATTAGCCACCTTCCTGAATCATACCAATCTCCTTTTCTTATGGTAGGCATCTAAGCCATTTTCCAGCCCTTTCTTTGTTCTCCCTCTTGCAACTTCAGAAAAAAACAGGACACTTATTCAGACAGACAATTGGAGGAACAGCAAGTCCCCGCTAGGTTATATGACAATTTGTCAGGGTCCTGAGGCCCCCAGGAAATGGTGCAGGGATGATGGATGAAGGTGTGAAACAGAATTGTCACTCCAGAGCCGAGGCATTAATCAACTGTCAGGGTGGCTGAAGAGTGTGGCAGGCGAGCCTGGAAAAGGGGGCACCAGGCTGCCAGCAGGGCCCCTGCCTCTGGCACCTCCTGCAGAAGGAAAATACTCCGGGAGTGACTACAGCTCTGCACAAGAAGCAAATGGTCCTGACAATTCCCTGGGTAGTTATTCCTCGAGGAAGCACTCATTCTTGCATTTCAGAGAAATTTGCTCGCAAGCCCTGCTCTGCTCCCCAGAGCCATCAGCAGCTGTAGCAAGTGACTCCAGCTCTGCCATGGGAATGCTCACCAGCAAACCCAGCACCCCCTCCATCCCCCTTCCATTTATTAAATATTTTCATTTCTACCTTGTTGTAAATTGCATTTTGGTGGTAATTTTTTTAGAGATTTTAAAAAATATTTTTCTTTTTTTTCTTGATTTAGGCAATCTTAAAAATAAAATTAAAAAATCATGTTTCAGCATGAACTGTCTCCTTCCTCTTTAAAGATAAAAAGCAAATGCTTTGTCATTTGGAAAAAAAAGCCCTTCCCTTTATTTTGTAGTTAAGTTGTTCAGCAAGAGCTAATTTCACAAAGAGTTTAGTTCTTCTGAAAGCTCAACTGTTAGTCAAGATCCCTACATCTCAAAAAGGTAAGCAGATATTCAACAAGATCTGTAGAAGGCAAGCTGAAGACAACTTGTGGCTCTAAGCAGCTGTTACCCTGATCACTATTAAGTCACTCTTTTCTGTTTCTACCCCCTCCATGTCTCCCTGCTATTCACTTCCACCTTTTCCCCAAGCTCACACGTCTGTAGCGTCCTTCAGCAGTGGATGTAGTGTTCCCACCAGCCTCCAGACTTGGATCTGTGGTGCACTACAACAACACTCTGTGATGGATATGATATTTGAAATTTTTTTTAAGATATTTGGCTTCAAAACTCCCCTTTGAAGAACAGGAGGGACTAAACCTCAGTACATGAAATTCCAGCTTTTTTCTGGAGAATTTAACCCACCTTGTTAAGCCAGTTAATGTCCACTGCTGCAGGCTCAACCCTGCTTTCTTGATGTTAATAGGACTTCAGGGTAGGATTTTAGTAGGACCTTAGGAACAGAGATCTCCTGCATATTTTTATAATATTAAGCAGACATCTTTGCACATACATTGATAACAAGAAATTACCAGATCAAAAGCTGTGAGTCATATTACTGAAGTTTCATGGCACATCTGATAATCTCTGAGCAAGGAGAACAAGCTTGATAATTCTTCATCCAGAGATATCAGGTTTTCCTGCTGGGTCTCAAAACAGATTTGAAGCCTCAGATTGCCACGGCTGACAGGTTTAACTCAAACATCAGCAGAGCACAGCCTGGAGGCATCGTGTCAAAAGAGAGAGATTAGGAGCATCTCCTGCTCTTCAGCTAAGAGTGGTTCTCATTTGGTGCAGAAATTCTCTGGTCTCAGAGCAAATGTAGCCCTCAGAGTGTGTCTCTCTCATGACTGTTTTGGAAGAGGTGTGCAGCCCAGTGAATGAGTTTCAAAAGCCTGACAGGAGCGAGGAAGAGCAAACACAGTGCACAGCCTTCCCCATGTCTGTGCCATGCTGGTCAGGCAAGGCAAGCATCAATTCCTGAGCAACCTGGCAAAGGTTGAAAGGCCTTTACTGGCAGCCCTTGCTGTGTCAGTGTCCATAGAATCTTAAAGCCCAGCCTGAGTGAAAATCTTATTAGGAAGGCACAGAGGGTAGAAAACCTCTCAAAGGTTCAACACAGCCACAAAAAGTATTGCAAGGCAAAAGTGACAGCTCCTCACTGCAGCCCTGGTGAACTAGGAAAACTGCTGCCAGAGGGATCTAAAGCCTGTGGGATCTCCTGAGGTTCTGCTGCCACCCTCCTCCTTCAAGGGAGTCCTTCCAGAGCATTCCAGGTTTTCATTCATTATGTGGGTCATGACAAACAGAGCAGAATCATGAAACTTGCAGAACACACTGGGAAACAACTTTCAATTCAGCACTGAACAAATTCCCCCAAAATTAAACTTCAGCTTTATGCCAGCTTTTACCACCTCACCATTCCCCACCAAACAAAGCACCGTGGTTTGCATTTTGCCTTCTGCCTTCATCATGTGGCAGTGAAGGGCTGATCAGGGCACACATTTTGCATGTCTAATGCAAGCACTGAGCAGGAAGAGTCTCAGCAGTCCTGGTTCAGCTCTGCAGCCCTGTCAAGGGGAGCCTGCAATGCTGCAGCAGCATAAAGGCATCACAGTGTCAGGCTTATTCATTAACTAGATGAGAGATGGAAAACCCCTATGCCAAATAAAGAGATTGCATAATCTTGAGCCAGTCTGGAATGCCTGGAAGGTAAAGGAAGGAGACTGGATATTATAAAGCTGCCAGCAAGTTTTACAGTAAGATATATAAAGCTGAGAAAGCATGAGGTGCAAATAGCAGCATATGGTGGGGGAACTCCAGGATTTCCATAAGGGGGACACAAAATTTGATAGGTATGATCAGCTCTTTCTACCTCCACCTTCAGCAATTATGTGCATATAATTCAGCATAGAGGTCTGCTCCTTCTCTCTTATTTGCTCCCAAACTAGCTATTAAACAAAACCCTTAAGCTCCAGGGTGAGAATCTGCTGCAACAGAAGTTTCCCTTGCTAAGGCATCTTTCCACACCACACAGACAAAGGAAGTGTCTGTCTGAAGGAATTATCACAGCAAGCAAAAGACTAATGGGACCATTCATTATCTTTAATTATATTCATCATCTTCTGGTGATTAGAACACAGTCATAAATTAAGATACATTTAAATTTGGTACATTTGAATGAACTGGATATCCTTTGAATATCTTATAGGAAGTGAATTTGTTAGGAGTAATGATGTTGTCACCTTGACAGGGCAGAAAGGATGCTTCAGCACGTCAGGGAAGTCAGAGGGCCTTGAGGTACAGTAATGGTGGCATTAGGAGAGGAAGGGATCAGCCTCTACTTTGGTTTCTCATAGCTGAAGGTCCTGAGAGCTCAACTCCCAGTGTTCAGCAATTTCTCAAGTACTGCCACAAAGAGCACAGCCCTTGGTATTTCTGAAATATCTTGGGGTTTATAGTTCTCAACACAGGAGCTTCAGGACAAGACTCTGTGTGTGGAAGTAGCTCCCCTTCTGTCCCCAGAGCAGTGAATTCATACCCAGATTTAGACTTGCACAAGGGTTACAGACTTGGGGCTGTTAATACACTAAACTCGGGTAACCTAGGAACAGAAATCCGCATTAAGGCCCAGCCCTTCTAAATCCCTCAGATCTTCGTCGTTGCACCATAAATTAATCCAGTGGGAAGGATTAAAAGCTTGTGACTTGAGCTGCACTTTCCTAGGGGATGAGCAAATGAGAGGGTACATCCTTTCCCAGGTTTTACTCCACTTTTATGTCTCTATGTCTTTAGAGAAAATTTAAGCAAGTTATTTCCCAGAGAGAAAGACACAGGTACAATTGTTGTGCTTCTTCCACATTCTTCCACTTCTCCAGTCACTAACTAACAGAGTTCAGATAACAGATATCTATCAGGTGATATCTATTAGGAGCTATGATTCCTCCTGTTCCTGGCACCATGCCTATGCTGACCGCTTTTGTACGTGGCTCAGAGATCAACTAATATATTTGCACCTTGGGCTGCTCCATTTCAGTGCTTGCCATCTTAGTGAAAACCTCCAGGGATTGTAAAAGTTGACCCCATTTGCCTTTAGAGACAGCAGGTCTACAACATCACCAGCTACGTGTTGCTCTAGAAGTTGGCCAAGTGTGAATGCTTTTGATGTGGATTAAGGAACACAAACAGGGTACGTGTCCTAGGGTGACAGTCACAGTATGTCAGCTTGGCAAAACCCTCTGAATCCCAGCTGATTGTCAATGACACCAGTGGGCCTGGTTGAAACTGATATGCACCATGTAACCTGCATTTGCTGAGGACAAAGAACGTGTGGCCAACAGGTCCCTGTGGCTTGGTCAGTCTTCTTTTGTGGAAAAGGCACCTGCTTCTGTCACCAGGGCTGTCCCAGCCGAGAACAAATGGCCACGTGAGTAAACAAAAGGTCTACTGCTATTTGTTCCTGGATACAATTTTTTGTTGGTCAGCCCCTGGAGCAGCAGAGTGCTTTACACCATAAAAACAATGTACATCAACGTGTCACACTCTGCACTTCAGCAGCCAAACAAGCCATTGCTGTTAAGTAATCTGCCTCTGCCAACACAAACACCTCATCACTGGCAGCAAAGGGACACTGTCCAGATTTGGATTTAGCTACGTGCCAGAATTCATCCATGATCAAATTATTTTGAGCTGCTTGAACTATGTTTATGGTTCCATCAGAAAAAAAAATATATAGAGAGAAGGCTTAGCCAGTTAAAAAGGTAAAAGCGTCATGGAAAGTGATAGCTGGTACACTTCAGAGAGATAAAATGTTCACTTTGACTGGAACTTTCATCTGTGAATACATCTGCAGAGCCAGAATTACCTTGAAACAAAAGGAATTCAGAGCAGAAGCAATGCCCACTTTTAGCAGCTGCTAAGAAATTGCTGAGTGCCTTTAAATCTCCTTTATTCACACCAGCATCTAAATAAGACACGTATAGGTTGCACACATAAAAGCTCATAATGCAGTGAACAGAAGCTGAATAACAGCATTGAACCTGAATTTAAATTATTTCAAACAATTAAAAAAGAAATCCAGACAAGAACAAAGTAAGCCAGCCTGAAGCAGAAGGAAAATGCAAATAAACCGAATCAATAGAAGTTATTCTCACTTATAACCCACTAAATAAAATGCACTAAAATAAAAGAAAAATGAGGTAAAATACATTCAGAAGAACAGGATCTTAGTAAGAAAATTACTCCAATGTATGTTCTAATGAAAATATTTGGAATCTATAAATGCAAATGCTGCTTTGTGTGCTGATTTACATCAGGCACATCTGGCTTTAGCTGATATCTCCCGCTGAAATCCCACAGTTCCACAGCCAAGAGATGTAAGACAGAAATAGAGATTCTAAGCTGTTGTAGGTAATGGGAAAAGCAGTAGGTGAAGACGGTGCTTTAGTCCTACAAAAACTCCAAACAAGGCTGTTTGCCTGCCACTCTGCAGTAGACTGAATAGACTGCCCTGTACTTAGCCATAGGCCAGGGTAATAAAGAATATATTTGTTTTCAATTCCTCCTAGTTACATACCTTCTATATATTTTAGGTTTATTCCTTTAGACTAATTTTTTTTTTCAAAGAAGCATTCAGCTTCTAATGAACTGTAAAAATAAATTTTAAAACACACTAAATTGTTTCTGGAAGAGGCTATTTCTTTGTTATTCTGTGCTTTTCTTTACCCTAAATCACAGGGTGGGGCCCAATTTCTGCATGCATTTTTAAGTTTAGGTCACTGAACAGGAGAAATCGCTTCTGGAGGGAGGAACAACACCAATTTACCTGAAAAAGTTATTGGATCTGAACTCCTACCCCCGACATTCACACAGTGGTACCTTTCATCTGTCAGAAACACTTGACTACTTTCGGCAAAGGAGGTCGAGTAGACCAAGTAAAATGTCACTTTTCATGGCAGCATGCTGTAAAATTCTCCCTTCTCTCCTCCCCCAAAAAGATCTCTCAGAGAGTGATAACACTGCTGCCATGACCATGAGTCCATATGCTGGATTGTTTTAGTAACTAAACACGCTCAAAGGAGCTTGAATAGCTACTGATTCTTGGGCAGCTTTAGCTAATAACTCTTTTCACACCCACAACTAGAAAACACCACTTTATTTTCAATTCATGTCAATAATCAGACAGTAACTATGACCCAGCACTATCTGAACATGAAACACTCAGCTAATCTAGGCAAAAATTTCTTCCACTTCTGTTAAGGATGAAAGTACCTCTCTGTGCCTTTGTTGTTAGGGATCTGAATAAAGTTTGAGGCTGTAGTTTGGTTTTGAGCATGCAGTTTGAGATTAAAAAATGCATTCACACTTCCTATTGCATATTCTACATACATTTAGTCTCTGAACATGATGGCATCCTTAATTTTTTCTGCGACATCTCATTGTTAGGCTGTTAAAATTCATTTGCAAAAGTCATTAGCTTTACATTAAGGATTGCTGTGGCACCTGGCAGATGATCTATAGAGGAAAGTTGTGTTCATTAGTGCTCATAGACTGAGAAACATTATTTAAAAGAAGGACAGCACTAATGGTATCTGACACATAAATACACATCCATGTTCATCAATGAATCACACAGTGCATTGTCAATGTTAGCACTCATAAGACCCCTGTGGAGTAGGTAGGAGGAATTACTGAGGCTGCTGAGATGGGGAAATGAGGCATAGATACTGTAGAGAAGAAATGAGATTACAAATAAATAGCAAATCTAAACACACAAACAAAAAGGGAAATTAACTCCAGTCTTTGTCTTTCATCCACTGCTGGAAAGACAAAACCATCCTGCTCATCTCGTCTGCCTGATAACAGAGGTGCCTGAACTGACATGGAGGCGACAAACATCTCAGGATTCTCTCAGCATTTCAACAGGGAAGAGCAACAGCCACCCCCACCAAGGCCAGCAGAGCCCATCACTGTCCTCTCCCCTGGCAGTACATCAGAAGCTCCCTCTGAAGAAAGACTGCTGACAGGGGGGCTACCAGCAGCCCTGGACTGATGAGCCTTGTCATCCCCATCCATCACAGCTTTGATCAGGAAACAAAATCTGCATCCTCCAAGCCCACAGCCATACAGGGAGAGGACAGAGATGAAGGCTGGCAGGAAAACCGTACACTTCTCCATCAGGAATTTTTATTTTGCATTTGTAGTTTTATGAACACTGGGAAGATAATTCCTGACTATTTCATTCTGCTTGCTAAAAATATTTTTAAGTCAGCAGAGCGAAGATTATGGGGAAAAATGAGACAGTTTAAATGCTCCATATTATGGAGAACAATAAAAAAAATGTTTAAAGTTTCCTGGTTTTATAAAACACAATGGACCATGTCTGCTCCTGAGAGCAGTTTAAGTACACTGCACCCTATAAGATATTTTACCTAATCATCCACATTAAAGATCCTATTGGTACAATCAGGATTGCAGTAACAGTTTGCATTAATGCTTGATTTTACCTTCAGTTTGGGAAAGACACAAAAGCCTCTCAGAAGTATAAATTTGTTGTCCAACCCATCTCTGAGGATGGGTCCCTCACTTTCAGCAATGAGTAATCTCTGCATTATCACTACAGCAAAGTTACCTATACATCATTTTCCACTGGGATGGGATTTTCCCAGCAAGAAAGCCAACAGGATAGCTGAACTTGAAACAAAAACCAGATCATGCATATTGCCCACTCTGTATGATGTAGCTTTGCTTTTTCAGCAAAATTTCTCTAAATTTTTTCCACCATCCAGGTCTGACATTCTTAGGAGCTACTAACTTCCAGAACATATCAGTTCTTGGTAGAAAGCTTCTGTAGGTGAACTGTATTTGTTCACTAAATAAGCAAGAGAGAAAACCATCCTCTGGGCTTCCACCAGCAGTTTCTGCCAAGGAAACAAATCCTAATCCTTTTACCAATGAATAATATGGGCAATGAGCTCCTTACCCACTAAAACTTCAGCTTGCTAGGTTGGCAAGTATTATCAACCTCAACACACATGTCTGAGGGCAGAGGATCACCCTGCATCTCTTCAGGGTCCTCTCACCAGATCTCATCTTGAAACATTACAGAGTGCTGTGGCTTTGTGTGGAAGCCACGAGCTCAGACAGTTGCAGAATATTTGCGATGCTCTAAAGCTGGTTTGACATTGGTAGAAGGGTCTTAGAAAAAAATCAAAGCAAAACTATTTAAGTGGTTGAACAGCAGTTCACCGGTCTTGAAAAGAGACAGGATTGAGAGAGATTGCTCCTTGGCATTTGGATCCAGCAGGCAGAGCCACACCACAGAGCTCTGGCAAAATCCTGTTCCCATTCAGTTCAGCAGTGTGAGAGCTGATGTCACAGCTGCACAAAGCAGGAAGCCAGGCTAGGCCCACCCAGGACTGATGTTCCCTCAACCTCAAAGGTGGCATAAAAGAGACAAGACCTGATAGCCATCAATGGCCTGAGACTTTCTCTTTCCTAAAGGAGTCAAACACAGCAATGCTAACCTTGATATTGCATCACTGTCAAATTATGCAAAAACAAATGAAGAAGGTGAGCAAGCTTCCAGGTTAGTAACAGCATTTGGAGGAGGGCAAGAGGAACTAAACAAGCTGCTATAAAAATGCAGACACTGTCTTGATATCAGGGTTAAAAACCACAGAGGACTGCAAAGGAGCTGAGGCAGTGAAGGTTTTTCAACCAGTGAGGGACACAGTTTATTAGCCTGGCAATAAACCTTATTTGTTGACCATTTGTTGATGAGATTTCAAATCAAATGGGCCAACAGTGTACACTGCATACTGCTGCTGCTTAGCTTAACACTGCAGCATGTTGAATTAACCCCATCTTTACTTGCTGTATATCCAAACATCTTTTACCAGCAATTACAAAGTTTGGTTGAACACTGGACTCCAAATTCAGAATGCACAAAAGCTGAAGTGCCCAACCAAGAAATTATTTATAGCAAGATCATGGGGAGAAGCTACAGATTTTTCACTTTTTCCTTTAGAACAATGTTTTCCTTTTATGTGCTGGGGTCATGTTCACACCATCTTTATCCTGAAAGAGCTTTGTGCAAGACTAATAGGCATCAATTTCATGCTGAAAACAACTGTGTTAGGTGAGGCTCTGTAGGTACACTGCCTAATGGGCTGGGAAGGAATCTCCTTCTAACTTCTACTTTTTACAGGGATTTTGAGGTGTATGTGCTGCCTGCCTCATTGTGAGAAGGGAATTGTTTGCTCCAGAGACAGCAGATGCTCTGCTGTTGTTCTGGGTCCAGGGAGAAGCAGAGGCTAAAATCCACAAGAACAGATAACCATTACATTCTTTTCATATTGTACGATGGAAGAACATTGCTCTCAGCTTTCATCCTTGCACGTAACTCCTCTGCCTCCTCTCAGAGCAGAGTCTTGCAGAGAGAAGACCTTGTAGAACAAAGACCTTGCAGAACAACAGCACAACAGATTGTAGGAGAGACAAAAATTGGACACGGCTGGTTTATGGGTGTAATTAAAGAATTTCTGGCAAGGGTTATTTCTACCAAGGTTACTT
Organism: Nicator chloris; assembly: GCA_013400495.1. Lineage (NCBI taxonomy): Eukaryota > Metazoa > Chordata > Aves > Passeriformes > Pycnonotidae > Nicator > Nicator chloris. Next base: position 422,763 of record WAAE01022433.1, read on the forward strand.
GCACAGTTCACCAGTGCGAAAATAAGCAAAAACTCAAGTTCTTGGAGGTCTAGGAGATATTTTATTCTTTAACCTATTTAATTTTATTTCTTCATTTTATATCACTCAGGGAGGGAAAAGAGGGCATTTCAGCCCTGAACTATAAGGCTGACTTGCAGCTGGTGGCCCAGTAATTGGTATTTATGGCTCAGAACGCATCACTAACACACAGGTTGGAGACTGATATTTTCATCACTCCTTCCTTTGCTCTCAGCTTTGAGCTATTTCATGCACTCTGGGTTTGCCAATTACCTGCCCGAGGTGGGATGGGGAGATTTGTTTTTAATGCACGTACAGCGAGTTTGAATAGCCTGGTTTGTTTTTGCATTTGCAATTTCATGGGGACAGATTCAGGGACAAACACACAGGAGAGACAGCAGATATCCTTGGTAAGCATCTCAAAGAGTTCTTGGAGCTTCATTTCACCCCAGCCTATTACACATCTGTCCCCAAACTGGCTCCCTTTGGTTTGTGGCCTCTGTGCTTCTGGTGCCTGTAAAGCTGCTGTGCAGTTCTCATGCTGTGAGCTTTGCCTTCCTGGGGACTGGGAAGGAGGCTGAGGGCTGGTACAACACATTGCAGTGCTGAAACTTGGAAGATGTAGCTTTGATAGAGAGAGATATTATTGAAAAGGTTCACAGAATGGGTGTGCAGAGTCAATCCAGAAAAAGATGCCTTGACAGAATCCTATGAAGAGAGGATGAGATCCCAGTATGAACCAGGAGGTGCGAGGGCAGCTTTCATGAGACGTGCTGCTAGTTCTGTAGTCTGCTGCCCTAGATTTAGGATTTTTGAGGAAGTCAAATAGAATCTCATCTCTAATTCAATCCTTTTCCACTCTGTTCTGGATTCCTAGAGTCCCAAATTCCCCCCAGAGATATAACATGTCCTGCCTGAGGGCATCGGTACCAATAAATTGAAAGTGTCACTATTTTGTCATATTTGTCACTTTTGGAAGCAGCATGCTCAGAATAGGAAAAGGAAATTCAAGACCAAGAGCACAAGCAGCCAGAGCTCCTAGCATGCACAGAGGCTGTCTGGGATGATACACACCCCTGGGTGAAATACCAGTTCCTGAAGTCATTGAAACCAGCCAGAGTCAGATAGCACAGATAAACTCTTAAATACACAGTAGAGTTTAAAAGACAGACCCTACACAGATTTAATTAGCATGCTAGAAATAGAGAAGAGGTACTGGAAAGCCACATAAATCTGCATTCCTAGGATTTCTGAGTGTGAAGAAAGGAAAAGGGAAGGCTTTCATATAGGAAAGAGAGGAAATAAAATATTTCAGTGAACGCACAGAAGCTTTCCTGTAAATGGGCTGCAGGAATAACCCAGGACAAATAAGCTTCAGTTTCAGCTGAAGCATGAAAGTCAATAATCTCTGTAACCTTTCTAAACTCTTTGCTCTTCTATCACATATACAGAGGCTGAAGGGAGTTAATCTTTTCAAGGTGTGTGTGTGTGTCTATAGTCATTATATACAGCAGAGTATTCCTTCACAGAGAAGCAGGTACTCAGCAGTCTGCCTCATGCTCAGCACTAGTAATAATTAAGGAAAGTGCTATTGTCATTTATGTTACTGAGAATTTTACTAAACCCAGAAAAGACCCAGTTGTTAGTCCTAAGAAAGTGAAAGGTTGAGGGATAAAAGGTGGTCCAAATTACCTTTTAACTATCAATTATTTGTCTAAAAATTAGTTTCTCAAATATATGTTGCAATTCATAAACCATTTTGTAGATATATGCATTGTATATTAAGAATGAAATCTGGAATATTTCTTCTAAAAAAGCCAAACTGACACATGCTGCCTTTCTTTTAACTTTCTTTGTAAGGGGAAAGGGTGCCTGAGCAGAGCAGATCATGTTGCTCTCAGAGGACAGTTCAAGTTTTGAGTCGTGTAATTGCTCTGGTTTAGTCATTTTATCCCTGATGAAAGTTTCTCTTGCAGTCCATGGAGGGTGCCTTTCCATCTGGGCAACAATTAGTAGATACTCCAGACTAGGACTTGCAGTTTCAGGACTGCATTAATTTTCAGTTGATAGACTGTCAGAATAATTCTTACCTCAGTAGAAATAATCTCTCTCAATCAGTGCTGCACAAAACGTACAATTGTCACTCACTGAACTTCTCTTCTACAACTGCCAGATTGTTAGTGATAGGATGAAATAGAAAAAGTCATTGAGGGCAGGCAGGCTTGGCCCTAACAAAGGATTAATGAATAAATAGTTTCCAGACCATTATTCCAAAAGAGAAAACCAAGAAGTTGTAGCTGGAGAACAGACCGCAAATCTCCTGGCTCACAGGATGAAATTTGGTTTCAACTACAGAATAAGGATGTTTCTATCCTCTTGAGAACACTGTGCAGATAAGTTCCTTCAGCTGTTGGAAATACTCAGGTGTTGTGGCAATGGGCTCTGCATAAAACAGGCAAGTACATCTTGAGAATATTAAGTTTATTGCAAATTATTATTTTTAAACAAAGATTTACGACAGGCAATGGTTGCAGCAGGAAAAGATCACCATTGCAGTATAGCACATGCACCCACAAACAAGCTGCATCAGCAATAAAAGGGAGGAGAAATCCTCCTCTAACTATATCTCACTTAGAAAGGCATTTATTTATGGCTGGGCATGGCAGCATTTGAAGTACTGATGCAAGACACCAACAAAACACATCAACATTGTTCCCTGGCTGAGATACCAGTTCTTCCACCATGAGGACAGATGTGGCAAATTAATAAAAAAGTTCAGGTAGAGGTCTGGTAATCTGTTAAATGAATTATTTCAGGACTTTGGGGTAGGCAGAGGAAAGACAAGGTGGGGATAATGGACTGCTATTGGAACATGCTTTGCACAAGATGCAGTGATGGCAAACAGCCCAGTTTTAGTGGGCCAAGCTGTGATCCATAGATAAATATAGACTAAAAATGCAACAGCACCTACCATCAGATTAACAAAATAAAATCAAACTTGCAAAGGGTGAAATGCCCATTTCTGTCTTTGCTGTCAAGCACAAAAATGCTGCACATAACCACGTTCTTTGAACCAGTTCTTTTTAAACATCGATGCTACATAGGAAACAAAATCCAGCAGGGCTATTGTTTCCCACAAGCCAGCAGGAATCCATGTGTTCCACTGGTAACTAAGGAGAAGCATACTGAAATGTTTAGTGCAGACAATGCTGAGTGTGACACACTGACTGAGATCTGCCTCATTGCACATCACTGCACTGCACCACAGCCAGAAGGGACGGGGTGAAGCACACTCCTGAAATCCAAACCTGACCAGAAACAGGCAATTGCCTTGTCTCATGCAAAACCAGAGCCTGTGAGCCCCACTGCTGTGTCTGCTGACCTGATCTATGCATTTATTCAAGACCTCAACTCTGAAATTTTCGCAGAAAGGTTTTCTGATATTTAGAGCTTGATTCAAAGATAGCTGAACTCGTTAGGAACCCCTAGCACCAGGTCTGAGATGGACTGCAAAGAAAAAGCCATTTCTGTGCCCAGGGCCGTGCACTGCAGACCCAGCCAGGCCCCCCAGGCTGCAGGATGGACATGGCACATGAAGAGGAAACACCTTTTGTGTAAGGTTCATACCCAATTCTTTGCCCTACAACAGCAGCAGAATTGCCTGTGTGACACAGCAGACGGCGTAAGCCCTCAAAGTGACAAATAAACTTATAAATGATAACTCTGTCAACAGCTTAAATTGCTCAACCACTTCTTTTCTGCTTACTGGTAAATTGCTCCTCCAGCTGTTCTTGCTGATGTTTTGTCCGATTCAGTTTCCTCTAGTAAGATGATAAAGCAAGGAGAAACTAAAAATAATGAAAAACAGTTTCCCCAGTTTTCCATCTGACAAATTTCACCCTGTTTTACCAAGTCCATTACAGATGATGACATACTAATTGCACTGTGTGCAGGACAACACAAAGCAATTAACACTTCTGCTGTGCTTCATGGCTGCTCTGTGCAGTTTCCAGGGGGAGGGATGACATGAAATCTCATGACTTGCATGAAACCAACTGTAGTTGACACTGAATTTATATTTTTCTGTGCCTGCCTAACACCCAGTTCAGTGCCTGCTGGGCTTTCTCTTATAGGCAATCTGGCAGCCTGGAACAGGAGACCTAATTTCTACAGACATGGCATAAGAACAAATTGCCCAAGTTTTTGGGAGAATTAGGGATTTAAAGGAAACCAGATAATGTTCAATAGCCTACCAAAACAAAGGGGAAAGAAGAGTCCAAGTGTTCCTGACTTTGGACAACTAATTTCATCTTCCACAAACCATGTGTTCCTGGCATGCAAAGAATAATACTCTGACATTCTTAGGATGAAAGTTATATTTGTGAATTAAAGCATAAAGAACTACAGGAGCTTCTCTCACATTTCAAGCTCAACAATTTGATGTTATTAAAGACAATAAATATGGACTTAAATCATAGCTTTTATCTGTAACTTACTATTGCATCCAGCAGAATCCCCCACTGGAATTTCTGCCAAACTGCACAAATGAACTTGTCCCCATGATTAATCCTAACATTGTTGATGTTTGGGTTTAGGTATTGCAGCTCTTTCCCCAGGTTTATTTACAACCTATTGCTCTTTGCCACCTACTCCTACTCCTCCCCAACAGGCACCAGGACTGAAGGGTTCAGCCACAGGCAAGGATGGCATCAATTAACTGATGGCTTCATTTGACCCCTTGCACCAAGGCCTGTGGCCACCATGCTCTAAGCACAAATAGTGCCTGGGTGGTGACAACCAAACTCCTTCCAGCTACCCTGGATTATTTGCTGCAGATGTTTATTCTCAGCTGGTAAGGATAAAGACAGGTGTATGTCTTAGTCAGGGGGTTTGCCCAGTGTGGCTTAGTGCCAAAGTACTGACTAATCCCAAAGAAAGTGAAAGGAAACTATTTAAGTTTGATAGAGGATTTAGCATACCTGAGCACTACTTCCAGCCTCATCAAGTTGCTCTTAGCAAGCCAGGGAACTGCAGGTGGCTGGGAATGTTTAAAACAGCACTTACAGAACCATCCCAACACACAGTCCTAAGGCTGCAGTCCAGGATGACTGTGAGGTGGTGAACTTCCTCAGGAGGGACAGACAGGCAGCCAATCTGGCCTGCTGCACATGCCTAAATCAGTCAGCATTGCATCATTGCTTGTGTAGGTGTATCCTTTACTTAGCATCCTGAATCTGTAGGAAACAAGTTACCTTGGCACTGGGATTCTGATTGGCAAGACTCGTGAAATTTTAAGAAGGGACTAAACCGTTGAGGAATTTCTCTTACAAGATGTATTTCAGCTCTGGAAGTTGCTAAATATTAAGTGTTAAAAGCAAGACCCAGAATTATATCTTTTTGTCTCTGGTTTTGATATTCTGCTTTGCTCTAAGTTAATTGGCAAATTTATTTGCATCTCTCAACAAAATGTTTATAATTCTCTGAACAAAAATTGATTTAGAAAGGAAAGCCTGAGAGTCTTTTGATTTAGAAAGGAAAATCTGAGAGTCTTTTAAGCTGAACAGTTGGCAGATGCATAGGACCATATATAATGTATGCCTATACCATAAAGACATACATCAGTAGTGGGTGGACTGTATATCTCCCTGTGCACTTATTTCTATTTTGTGGCATTTTAAAATAAGAAATACCCTTTAAAGAAGCTGATTGCCTCAGGCTGGCAAAAATTTACAAGGCTCACTTGAAATGTTTTTGCTTAACAGCAGGAAAAAAAAAAAAAGCCATGCATTTGAAAGTGAAAATTTCAATCATGCCAATCCTGGTGACCTCTTCTGGGTATTAAGATGCTATTGGCAGACAGCTCTCTTCAAAAGATAAATTGTGCCTTTCCACAGCAGCAGAATGGCATTTTTTTTCATGTCAGGACATATTGATTTCATACAAATTTTAGAGAAAATAACAGCTGGCAACATATATCAGTGATGCCAGAACACCCAAGTACAAGTGCCCTGAAGGGAAGGAAAGCAACTAGGTCAGTTACAGAATCACAGAAAGGCTTGGGTTGGAAGGGACCATAAATATCACCTTGTTCTAAGCTCCTTGCCATGGGACACCTTCTACTAGACCAGACTGCTCCAACCCCTGCCCACCCTGGCCTTGAACACTTCCAGGGATGGGGCACCCAAAACTTCTCTGGGCAACCTGTGCCAGGGCCTCAGCACCCTCACAGTTAAGAGCATCTGATATCTAACCTAAACCTACTCTCAGTTTAAAGCAATTCCTCATTATCCTGTCATTACACTCGCTTGTAAAAAGTCTCCTCTCAGCTTTCTTGTCAGCTCCCTTCAGGTACTGAAAGGCTGCAGTTAGGTCACCCTGAAGCCCTTTCTTTTCCAGATTGATCCATTTAAATTCTCTCAGCCTTGTTTCAAAGGAGAGGTGCTCCAATCCCCTGATGATCTTTGTGCCCTCCACTGGACCCACTCCAACAGGTCCATGTCCAGTTTTAGTGGGGGCCCCCGGAGCTGGCTGCAGCACTGCCGGTGGGGTCAGAGCAGAGGGGCAGAATCCCCTCCCTCCCCCCTGCTGCCCACTCTGCTTTGGATGCAGCCCAGGACACATGGACAGGTCATGTCCTGCCTTCCATCCACCAGCACCCCCCAGTCCTTCTCCATCTGTTCCTGCCCAGCCTGGACTGATCCCAAGGCCTGCCCTGACCCAGGTGCAGCACCAGCACCTGGCCCTGTAAAACTTCATGAGATTCCCCCGGGCCCATTTCTGGAGATTGCCCAGGTCCCTCTGGATGGCATCCTGTCCTTCAGGTGTGTCACCCCCAGGTATGTCAGGGCTGTGTCTCAGATCTGAGGACAGAAGGCATCCTGGGTCTGAGGGATGCATTAGTGAGCTGCAGCCAGACAGAGACATTGCAGGAGATATTCTGACTTGTCTTTGAGGGTTGTCTGACCTCTGACAGGTGGAGAAGGGCCAGCACAGGGGGCTCATGCTTACAGTGGGGCTGCAAGGTAGAAACAGAACTTCTGCTCCCCTCTCCAGCCAGACAGGTCCTTCACTTTATAAGGATGGGAGCAGCAAGTTTTACCTCTGGGAAGAGGCGGCAAAGAAATATTTTCTTGGAGTTGGGCAAGCAGTTCAGGGAATGCAAAGTCAACCAGCTGGAAGGACAGAGACTGAAATCCTGCTAGCTCTTCTCCTGAAACCAGAGCTGTGTTTGGAAGTCCTTCAGAATGAAGAAATATAGACGAAAATGCCATCATGTCTCCAGGCCACAGAGCAGGACATTATGAATCCACAGATATTGGGAGAAAAAAAAAAAAGACATTTGAACATTGCAATCAGTAAATGTCTCAGAGCTCATGATTAAAATCCAGCCTCACTACGAGGTTTGGTAGACCAGCCCAGAGCCACTCATTTTCCCTGTGGTGTTTAAGTGACTTTACCCAAGTCCCAGCACTGGTAAGGCCAGGCACTCTCCTCCCTCAGCAGGTCTGCCGTGGTGCCCAGCAGGAGCTGGTGAGGCAGAAGGATGAGCAAAGCCTCTCTGGTGGACAACAAGAGATGTTCCTGAGGGACCAGCTGCTTCCAGCTCTCTTCTACACTCCTGCATTTATCTACAGGATGGGTTTGTGGTATTAAACAGACGGGTTTTCCAAGCATGACTGCTTCTTTTAGGGATACCAATGGCTTTAAGAGCATCCAGGAAGGAGGCACAGCTTGCCACCACCAAGGGGCCTGCTCCAGGATGAAAGAGACTTCTTGCAGAAACAACCCCAAACCTACTTGTAACGTCAGCCCAGTTTTGCCATCATCTCATTCCCAATTTTACTAACAAATAAAATGACTGAGCAAACACTGAAATTAGTTTGCCAGCTGGTTTGAGTCTCTATTTCTGAAAACATCTTAATCTTCTGGAAAAGCTCATAATTTTTAATGCAGTTGTCGACACAGTCTTATGGAAACTGGTACAAACGCAGGCTTAAGGGTTTTTTAATACTATTCTTCTTTTTCACTGCAGATCAGAGGGCTAGAATTACTGAGGTTTTTAAGCATGACATGTATTTGCTTTCATAGAATGAAACTAAAATAGGACAAAAAGGCTTAAATATTTATTAATGCTTTTCTTTACAGATTGCAAATGGTTTTGTCACAACTGCACACCCAGGACTTCACTGTGTTCCAGATGAAGTCATTAGCCAGGAACCCTGTGTCAGACTTTGGAGACATTTTGACAGGAAAAAGGTTTTCTTCTTCAAGTTTGCAAATCTTGGACCAGAAAATAAATATTTGTGGTGTACCTTGGTGAGAGCACTTTCCTGATAACACCACTCATATCACATTCTCATTCACGCTGATTTAGCAAAGCCACCCTGTTCCACAGCTTCACTGCTGCTGAAACAATTTCAAGGAAGACCAGTTATAGTAGGTTTTTGGGCACTTGTCTGTAGGAGTGTTTTATTACACCCAGGTAGGAGTAGCCCAAGGGAGAGGAGCATCCCAGGGTTTTGCCATCAACCTGAAACACATACTGCACTGGTTTTAAAACATTTACAAAGCCACAGAAATTCCCAAGGACTTTCTACAGGGCAAGAAGAGTGAAGGCTCCACTTTTCAGCCCCTCAGTATAGAATGCACCGTCTTCACACACCCCAGCCACTGGTCTTAACCTGGTACCAGTCCCCTTTACTCAAATGAAGTAAACTCCTATTGTCAGGGTCAAGAGGGTACTTCAATCTCTCATTTCCTGTATTAATATTAATTTCCAGGCAAGAACTCACCAAGCCTCAGTGGCAGCATTAGATGGGCATGCTGGACACTGATTTAATATCAGTGTAATCTCAAAATAAACACACAGCTGGCCTTTCAGCTCCTCCTGATTCCTGCAGGACAGAATTGGCCTGAGGAGAGCAATTGCTATGACCCATACTTCCCTTACCACTCTTATCTCATGCACATGAAACACATCTCCTAGTGACAGAGAAAAAAGCAGAGCTGGCTCAAAATGTTGCTGTTTTTAGAGCAGAGGGAAAAAGCAGCAACAGCAACAAGAAATGCCAATTTTTCTGCCATTCATCACAAAACGAAAGCCTTTAGTGCAAGAATCAGATTGTTTGAAGCAAAATCAGAAAACAGACTTCAGAAGGAATCTGGGAAAGAAAACATTATATTTTTCAGGGAAAAAAAATGTTCTCAGATAGCATGGACTCTGTACTTGACTTTGTACAAACCACAGAGTGCAGGGCTCCTGCTAGCCCAGGGGAAGTTCCCCAGCTCCATGCCAAGCTTCAGTGATTGCTAAAGGGCCCCAAAAGCAGAGTATTTTTTTCATTTTGTTTTCATGGAAACTAAAGCACAGTCAGGGATACCAGTGATGACAGCCCAGAGGCTTCATCCCCCTCCATCATGTGCAGCCTGGGAGAGGGTGCAGGGTCCCCTTCCAGAGGTGGCTGCTCTGGTGATGCTGCCTGCCAACATCGCAGCACTGCCCCTGTTTATGTCACAGCATAAAAATGGTCATGTAGAAGAACCAATTTGGGATGAGAATTAATATAATTTGGTGTCAAGCCAAGACGTTTCTTGCTCAAATGGCAAAAACTTCTCCAGCTTCTGAAGTAGCTCAGGGCTGCTGGTGTACAGATTACAGCACAAGGCCCAGCTTTGTTTTGCAGGTGGTGACTGAAAAAGCTGAGGGGCCTCTTGGTTACAGACAATGGAGCTTTGTCCATCCTGGTGAGGGTCAGGTTAGACTGGCACTTCACAGAGGAGGGAGGATGATGCCTTGGGAAGGAGCTGCAATTCAGTTCTGCTTTTCTGAATTACTGTTAGTAACACTGAGATTGCACCCAGGAGCCTGGCTGTTTGTTAGGACTGCACCATGCTTAGCAGTGTGCAAGCACAAAATGAAATTACATCCTCTGAACAGTCCTTCTCATGCTTTTAAATAAAGACACTAAAGTCATACATTCACTCCTTTGAATCTCATTTGTAAATCAAAATAATTATTTTAGCAAGTGATGACAGGCAATAAGTGCACAGGCTCTTGTCTTTTTCACTGCAAGATGAACCACTTTTCCTGGATTACAGTAGGATTTCCCTCACTCACTGTCCCCTCTCTCTGAAGACGCACTGCTCCTCTTCTTCCTGTATCCAGCACTGGAACACCAGCTGAGTACTGGACCAAAGAACTCATGAAGACAAGGATTATGTTCTCTACAGAGCACTGAAGTGTCTCCTCATGGTCCATACAGCAGTTAAAAAAAAATCAAAAAGAAATCTCATTTGCTGCAGCTCACAGCTTCAGCCTTTGCAGATACGGCCTAAATATCTGCTTGCACACACTTCACAGCAAGGCATCCCACCAGCCAAATACATAATCCTTCCATTTAAAACCACCCACAAAGGAGGCAAGTATTGAATCATTTTGGGGGCTGGCACAGGAGATCTGCATCTTGCTGGTTTCATTACCTTGAATAATAGCACAGCAGATCTGTAAGTCACATTTAAATCGATTTTAAATTAATCCAAACCCTAGGTGTAAACATAACAAAATGTTGGACGAGAGACTGTGTTTTAACCCATTTTTAGATCCCCTGTATTTCTGGAGCAGCAGGCACTGAAAGCACAGGTGTCAGATGAAGGCAGGCTTCAGCATTTGAGCCACTGCTGCAGTCTAAACAAGAGAGATGGTCCAGCCATCTGGAAAAAGAGAAAGGAGCCAAAATCCTGGATACAAACACCCAGCTGTAGAGGACAGACCTTCATGGGCATTTAAACCCTGGCTGTATTCAAGAACTCCTTAGGACAAATAACACACCCCCAGCTGACCCACAGATCTGCAAAGCTGCCCTCATACAGGGGCTGCTGCATGGCTGAGGTTGGAATAAGGCACCCTGGTGCTGTGTTCCTGCAGTTCAAACAATAAGTAACACAGCTCATTCCTTGTTCAAGCCTTTTATATACCAGAGGAACATAAAATGCAGCTTATTCCTGTCTCTCACTGACAGAGAAACAAGGTTCAGCTTACTGTCAGTGCTCAAGAAATTGAGACACCAGTTGCAAGATCTCTGCAAAGAGGCTGTAGTGGGGCTCAGTGAAAGGTGTTTTTCTGAGGAGATTGGGACTGAATTTGACCCATATTCCTAATATTAAAATATTAGGCTACAGATGTTTCCCAACTCTGTGAAAAATTTTTGCATACAAAATCTAAAACCAAACAAAACCTGATAAATCTATATTTGGTAAAGAGGTCTCCTTCAGCAGTTCTCCATGACATTGATACCAGCTGAAAGAAACAATGAGGAAAACCGTTGTTTAAAATAAAAGTATAAACTTCAGGCTCTTCCTAAGCAATCATTCTGAAACACACCATTTTTCGGTCAAGGAACCATCTTGCCTCCTTCCAAGGCCAAATTCCTACACAAAAAGGCAGAGAAAACTGGTACAACGCATTATCTGGAAACAACGCTTTTCCAGGTGGAGTGAGGAGGGCTTGTACTCCTGAGAAATCCATGTTTCCACATCTCTAACCTTCAGCTGATCCCTCTGCTCCACTCTGACTCTCATCACTGCAGCCCAGAGCAGCCATCAACAGATGGTACCCAAGGAGTTCCTGTCCTGCTGCCTGCATCCAGGGAGCAGGCATGGAAAGGGGGTTTTCCTCAAAGCACATGGAAAATCCTTAGTGCTGCTGATGACAACAGTTGGAAAGATGCCTTTGCCATGTCAGCCTGGAGCTTCTTATTCCCAGTACAGCACTGGGCTGTCTCCCCACAGATGTTTTCTTGTGCTGTTAGTTATTGCTTGCAGCACAAAATAATTTCAGCTGGCTCTGTACTGGGCAGGGAGTGAAGGAGCTACAGGAATGAACTCGACTGACTGTGCCTGTGCAAGTCCAGGCATCCCTTCTCCTGACATCCCTTCCCATCATATGGGAAGCCAGCTGCAATTCTTTGTAAGGAGGTGATCTCTGCAGCTCAGGGGAAATAATTCCAAAGATTAAATCTGTGCAGTGCCATCAGCTGAGCTCAGCACATTCCCACTGGTGCAGTCATTTAGAGCTCCGGGGCTGCCACTGCCCGAGCACTGATGGGCTTTTCCCAGCTGGGCTTCTGAGCTGCACAGCCCTGTGGGGAGCACCTGTGCTGCTCCCAACACTCTGCAGCATCAGCAAGCACTGGGGTGTTCCCTCCCATGCTTGCAGACAACGCTGCACCAGGGGCAGCACATCAGAGAGGTAGGAGGGAATCAGGGAGCAGCAAGGGTTACCCAGGGCAGCAACAGGGCAAATACAAGTGCTGGAGGCTCTGCAGGACTGGCAGTCTGGGTGCCTGTGTAGGAAAAGACCAGGAGACGTCCTGGCTGCTGCTAAACACTGCAGGAAGGGCTGGGGGCTGCCCATTACAGCAGCACTGAGCAAAACCCACCCAGAAAGCTTCAAGCAGCTCCCTGGGCTGGGGAGTGCAGCTGTGGGGAGAAACCACTGCACTTCAGCAGGGTTAATTCAACCATCACAGCATCAACAACCACCAGCTTTGCACGTTATCATGCCATGAAAGCAGAGATCAAATCTCTTCCCTAGATTTGGGACTGCTGGTCTTCAAATTTGTGGCCACTAAATCTGTGGTGTTTGGGGGTTATGTGATTTTTTTTTCTTTTGTTTCAATGATCGTTGTGTCCCTGCAGGACATTTTATGATTTTAAAATCCCCTGAAAGTGTGTGCAAAACCTCACATAGGCTGTTCTCTCACTGATATACTCTCAGACTGCAAGGTTTAGGTGAGAATTTTCTGGCAAGTTTGAAATGTCAGTTAGTTCTCTTTAGTTCTGGATGAGGTTTTTTTGTTAATCTGAAAACTTATTGTAGCAGTCATGGTAATTTTTATGTACATTCCTTCTCCACACACAAATAATCCTTTATATAAGGTCCTGTACTACTTTATGCCTCATTTCATTTACTTCACAGGAAGAAAGGTGCTTTACAATGAAATTTTTCCTTCATCTTCTCCAAAGAAGTGGTTTTTAGTAAGCATGAACTAATTTATTTCTTTTAATGGTTGGTGGCCACTTATTTCTTCAAGACAAGGCCATCCATAGAAAATACACATTCCACAAGACTCTAAACACATTTCAGTAGAGAAGAAAAGTAGCTAGCTCTGCCTTGAAAATAATAATAATATTCTAAAACTAAAATATATGTCCAAGCAAAAGCCAAGTGACTTGAAACATCGCTGGTTGTAAAATCCAAAACACAAACATCAAAGGGCAGGAATAAAATGCCAGACTGGCCCAGGATCTGGGGGTTATTGCTACATTTCTCTGCATTAAGACATGCTCGTTTCAGCCTTTGGGGAAGTCATCCAGACTGGTGGCACCTATCTCCCCAGGTGGGAAAAAGGCAAATAAGGCAGGCTACAATACAGCCTTCATCTGGAGGATTTAAAACACCAGCAACTGTTTGGATGTGAGAACTGAAATATTTTTGATATTGCCTTTCTGGTAGAAAAAGTGGATGAAATGGGGTTGGAGAGAATTCCCATTAAGTGTCTTGTGTTACTTCGTGGCTGAGAACTACTAAAAGTTCTTGCATTCAGATGGGTGGATAAAATTATTAATCTTAAAGATTAATGACCACAGTTTCTCCTTAAGAAGATCATGATCACACTTTTGGGAAGTAAAAGCAATTACAAAAATTTTACGGGTAATGATACAAGCCATGTAAATAAGCCAAAATCCTACTTGCCTAGATGAACCATAAAATGATCTTTGAACTAAATCAGGTTTAAACCATCTCTCATACCAAAGCGCTACCAAACACGTACATTTAAGAGAATAATTCCCCTTGGATACTCATCCTGCTCCGTGGCTCTGCACACCAGGAGGGACAGAAGGCAGGAGGAGATGGGTCACTGGAAGTTGCCCTGGCAGCTTGTGGTTCCTTCTCATTCTGGCACCCACTGCAGCACTGAGCCTGGCGTGCGTGCAGGCAGGCTGCCAAGCAGCTTTGCACAGAACCCCACAGGCTGGAGAGGGGTGAAGCTTACAAGGCTTTTCTGGGCTTTGTAGCTGGCAGTGCAGGGACAGGAAGGTCTCTGCACACGGGTGCTCCCATCTGTGGGACACTGACATCTCGGAGAAACAAGAATGGCTCGCCCTTGCCTGAGCTGCAGCACCGACAGAGCTCCAAACCTGGCCCATGGTGGATCTTCAAGGCAAACTTCATCCCTTGGCTGGGCTTCTGCAGCCCCTCATTCCCTTGAGAAAGAAGCTGAACTGAGCAGGAGCTTAGTACCAGCACAGAAAATAGATGGCTGTCTGAAAACAGACACTAAGGCTGATTTTATTATATGGATAAAGCAGAGATCTCTGGCAATAAAATGTTAAAATATTCTGAAAAAATCAAAAGGCATCGTTTTTCAGAGAGAGTTTGTTCTACTGAATTAGGTGCTAGTCTGGGACTGAAGAGATCCTGATCCTACTCCCAGCTGCTCCTGGGGTCCTGGACAGCCTTCACTGGGTAAGGTCACAACCCCTCAGCTTTGCTGCCCTGTCTCCATCTGCCTCCTCTGTTTGGACTGTAGGAACACACAGGTAGGGAACCATTTCTATGCTTCATTAGGTGGTTATTGAGAGCTTAAATGAAACCTGTTGCCCTCAAAATAACAATAACTTATGACATCCTCTGAACTGAGCCAGCCTAAGCAATACTGGATTAAAAATTCCCCCAAGGTTTTATCCAGATTTCTTACCTGATTCTACCCAAAACACTTCTCATGTCAATTGAATTACTCCTATTTTACACCAAGGAAAACATATTGAAATGCTGCTAGTCATAATTCTCATCAGCATGGGGAAGACAGCTTGCTTTCAGCAAAATCAGGTTAAGACATGGGCAGAGCTGTCCAGAGAGCCTTTCACTTCAATGCAAACCAAGGACAGTGGGCTCAGAGCCAACACTACATTTTTCAGATTAGGTGCTCAGTCTCCTTCCTTCTCCTTCTCACTAGAAAGATTTTATTTCAGATCAAATGTGTTTACAATCCATTTGCCACCACAGAGTGTTTCTTTTTCAAAGATGAAAATAAGGAATAAAAAGATCACATACACCTTTTCTGGTGGAGTTTAAAAGTGCCTGGAAGAAATGCAATCAGATGACACCTTTCCATTACCAGATCACTGCCTAAATACCTACTGGATCTGCAGCACATACTGTGTTTGTGAGCAGAGCCTCAAAAATGATTCAAAAAAAAAAAACTACAAAAAATTGAGGTCACTCTCCTAAAAATCAGAAACTGGGTCCTGATAAGATAAATGAACGCTGGGAACATTTCTTGAGCTTCAGCTATGGCAACAATTCCTACACACAGGAGATGAATTACCCCACTTAACTCAGTGAGTGTTTTCTTAGCACAGAAAACAAAGAAAACTACAAGTAAAAGAAATAAAAGAGCTGTCAGAGAATGATTAAAAGCAATCTCTGATCTCTCTGAAGAGTTAATAAAGTATGGTGTTACTTGGTTTCTGTCATTTCATTTTTAAACTCTTAAAAGAAACAAGCAGTATTGCTTATTCCATCCCTTCCACCATCCTTTCCCTCCTTAATGCAAATCTCACCCTTTTCCTTCGTGTCCAAGGAAAAGCTCAGCAGCAGAGCTCAGCCATGAGCTCCAGCACCCATGAACATCAGCTCCCAGGGCTGCCACACCAAGCTTCTCATGTTTGGATGGAGATAACTAGTGTTGGAGCATCTGATATGGCTTTAGGTAAACTATTCTAATATTTGATTTATTAACAATCTCTACATTAGCTCAGGTTTAACTTCCAGCTTCCAGTCGTGACTCAAGAGCCTGGTTAAATCTCCTACCACACTGAATTCTCTTCTAAGCAGCAGCCAGTAAACTGTGCCCCCCCCTTGATCTGCTCTTGAACAGAGTCTTTAACACTCTTGAAGACTCTTCAGCCTGGGGTCACCTCAACAGCAAATTTCTAGATGTTTTCCGGATTCTCAGGATCCTGGGAAAACACAGACACCAGTACCACAACAACAACAGCCTTACAGCACCTGCAGAGATGATTTTGCTCAACATTCCCAAGAAGACACATCCCTAACTTCACCCTAGAAGAATAATCATACTCAATTGCTACTTTAGGAGATTATTTTCCCCCCAGTGTCATTATTTTCAAGCTAATCTCCCTTTCTTCCCCAAATCTGTCCTTTCTTTCAGCATCTCTCATGTATGCTATTGAGATGACCACAATTTGCCAAAAAGGAACAAGCCCTGGCTCTGTCTAATCTGTCAGGTCATTTTATCCCATCCTTCTGCAACTCCCCTAAGACAGTGTTGCTGGCAGCACTTCCTTTGTTTTATTCCTCAGCCCACCATATTTCAACTGAGGGTTTCTCTACATACAAAACCCAACCCCACAGCTGAGCAGGACTGGACATCTCAGGAGGAAGAAGCAGGGCAACACTGAGTAACTGGCCATAGGATTTTATTCCAGGGACTTGGGGCTTCTTTGGCAACACTTGCATCCATTCAAGATGTGCAGAAAGAAAAGCCACAAATTTTTTTTTTGTTTGGGTTTTTTGTGTGGGTTTTTGTTTCGTTTGTTTCTTTTGGGGTTTTTGTTTGTTTCTTTTGGGGTTTTTGTTTGTTTTTTCAGGAAGATTAAGAAGTTTTGCTTGTTTTTTACCCTGGAGAATAATAAATCATCAGGAGATGATGCACTCCTTTGACACATCCCTTAGTTCCCATGCAGATTGGTATTGGCAGGAACAGCAGGCTTCCCCAGAACATATGTGCAAATATTCAAGAATAGCAAACACCAAGGATAAACATAGTTGGACCAAACAGCTTTGCTGAAGAGAAGGGAATGTTTGCAAAAGGTGCTTTGCAGTATTACCTGCACTAAGGAGCCCTCTGTATCAAAGAAACATTTCTGATGAAGGTCATGCCCCTGGAGCTTCCCCACAAGGCTTACAAAAGGGGCTCTAAATCAGCATCTCTGAGACAAAACCAGATTATTATATATTTATTGCACATCACATATTATTCTCCAAAGCAAGCAGCTTAAACATGTAGCCTTGATGAGAACTGATATTTACTAATTATTGCCATTCATCAAATGAGTCCACTGAGCCTTAATGCTGTGTTAGCATTAAAATTTGACATTGAGCTCCATGGTTTCTAAACTTTCATAATTGAACTTGGTCTGACTAATATATATAAATGATGTGTCCCTAGGATGATCCACTGGAATCTGTGTCAGTTGAAGAATGCTAGTAATTTTGAAGGGGACAATTCCATATTTTCTAAGAGTAAGCAAGAAATTTGAATATTAAGATTCTGGAGAAAAAAAATCCCTACAGCCAGCAATAGAAACTTACCTTCAGTACAAGAATAATAACATTTATCTGGGGAAGCAGTGGCTCAGAACAGATGCTGCCAAGATGAATGATTAATGCACATTAATTGTGGTGAGGAGTTTTCAATTTCAAGTGGTTTTGAATGTAAAAATAGGAGATTTGATAAAAATAATAAAAAAATTCTCTTTTCAGTCAAGTGCCTTTTAAATCTCTTTTTGCCTTCTGAAAAACAAAAGAATTTGCATCTAAGTGACATTTTTAGTAAAAAATAGTTCACTGAGCTGCAGTTGATTTCTGACTTTTCAGATGCCAATTTTTCCCCATCCAAAAAAAGACCAAAAAAGTCAAGGAAAGGGAAATGGGAAGGATACAGTCTGGGAAGAAAGCAGCTTCCAGCCAGCTCTAGCATACTAATAATCAGACAAGGCAACCCAGAAAGACTTTTCTCTCTGAAAATATTGGTTTGAGCCACACCAACAACAACAGTTGCAAGGAATGAAAACAACATCTGGTACAGGAAGTTTAGAAGTGGGCTTTGTTAATTTTCAGCTTTCAGAGCTAAAAAAGACTTATGCTGGTCAGAAAAAAAAAGTTTCATTGGCATTTTCTCTTGTCTGTAGATGTGCAGTGGAGGAAAGGATTGTTTCATTACAGAAATTAAGATCTGAGTATCAAACCCCAGCCATTCTCCTCATACAGGTTCACCCAGAACAAAAGCTTGAGTGGCAGTGTGTCCTGCCAGCTGTTGCACAGCTGTGACCAGCATGTGGCACTGAGTGCTGCTGCCTGCCTGGAGAAAACCTCCAATCTCACACAGGAGAAAACTTCCTCATGTATCCACAAAAGCGCTGAGAGTTTTATCTCGGCCTCTCCTTTTCTTTGATTTTACATCAACAAAAGTCCTTTTCTATTAAGGGCTTCACCAGAGAGTCACACAAAATGTCACATAAGAATAACCTAAAATGCATCTTAGAGCTCCCTTAATTCATCAGCCTCTGGTTTTTGTTGTAGCTGTTGTTTCTCAACACCCTGCTGAGATGCAACTTGTTTTCTTGAGCAGAGAACTCCTCAATTTCACCTGGCCAATGTTGTTTCCTCCCCTGAGACAAACAAATGCTTCTTAAAAGAGGGTAAAATAGAACAAGAAGCTTTTGGGGAAGCTAGCTAGTAACATTTTTTCCCCTTCTGCAAACTGAGCACAGGATCAGAGAAGACATTTCTGTTTTGATTTAGGTATCAGTCCCTTCACTGGGAAAGTGCCTGGAGATTTGTTTTTAAGAGGTGATTGATGGCCAAACCCACCCCTGGAACCTGAAGACAATTTCCTCCCATTATAACCAACTAATTATAATCCAAACCCCCAATTTGATGGAGCATGGGGAGCATCAGTGTAAATCCCAGGCTGGCAGCTCCCCCCAAAGTATATAATAAGGAGACTTTAGCAGGTTAACACATTTTACTTCCACAGCCCAAACTTTGGTGGGGGCAAAGGCTGGCTCTGTTGTCAGAGGAACATAATTTTTTAATTCCAAACACTTTGCCCATCATTTCCTTATTAAAGGGACTACTTCATTATTAAGGCTTTTACACCAAATCCATCTAAGCTTTTCCTATCTGTTCATTTGCAAGGCAACAGGTGAGAATCAAACTGTCCACAGAGAGAGAGCAAAAAATGCCCAGGAAAAGGAAGAGTCACAATTGCAAATATCAATCTCTATGAAAGGTATCAGGTGTCATCATCAACAAGAACATCTCAACAGCCTTGACAGGAATGCAGGAGGACACTGTCCCCATTGTCAATTCAAAATTTAATCAAGACACAGTGTACCATACAAAGATTATATACAGCTGAATCTGCCAAGATACCTGGTATGAATTGGGAACAATCAAAGGAAGAAAACTTGAATTTACTTTGATATCAGTAGCAAGGGTTCCCTGTGTAAGGTGCAAACGCTGAAATTGCCCCAGATTTCAAATATTTTGTTTCCATACAGACTCTTCATAGCTCTGCACAAACCACAGCACTATTTCCTCAGCACAGCATGTGAAGCAAAGTATTGATCAACATAAAAAAAAAAAATGGGGCCTCATTTAATTAGCATAAGTCAGGAGAGCTCCCACTGGTAATAGGGCTGTATGATCCCCAGGTCTAAATTTTATAGCTGGGTCAAAATATATACACACACACACAATTCAAACACAGAGCACACAGTAGCAGGAGCTGCCAACACCTGAGTAACTCCTTCAAAACACTGCAGGGGGAAAGTGCTCCAGAAAGAACAGAGGGGGAGTTCAAGGCTGGCAAGGTGAGGCAACACCTGTGCAGAGGGTGAAAAGCAGCAGCTGTCAGGTCAAAATGAGAGGGGATAGGAGCAGAAGGATGAGGTGAATACAAAGCTTAGCTCCAGTATGAACTATGTCCAGCTTATCTAAATTTAACTCCTACTACTCCATATTTCTCCATAATTATATGGCTGGATATGCTATGATAATTATATGATGAAAGCAGAGGAGCCTGAAATCTGGGGTCTAAACCAACTGCTAATTCAGAGTAGGGAATGGTATGTTTATTTAGTTGACTGCACCAAGAAATCATCTTCCAGAGCCGAAAGAATTGGGCACAGCTAAAATAAAACTAATCAAGTTGGGAGGTGAACCCTATTCACATTTGCAATAAGGAACATATTTGAGCAAACGGTATTTTCTGTTCTTTTCCTGAGTTGTTCCCTTCTAATAACAATGACCAAACAGTAAAGGGACTACAAGTGTGTTCCTCAGAGCAAGCAGCATTCCTTCTGGAGCAGCAGCAGCTCTGGGAAGATAATGTCATCAATCAGAGAGAGGAAACAAATATGCTTTGTCCAAAGTGTCAGCACTGGACCTTGCTTGATTTTTCAAATAAATATTTTCAAATTAAATCTTCAAAGAATTCAAGCATGATATTTATTGCAAGCATTACTCAAAGTCTTTTGTTTCTGGAAAACAGATTTAATTAAAATAGCGAGCATCAATAAACAGATCAAGTAAATATTTTTTATTAGAATGACAGTGCCAGAAACCAAAGAAAAATAAACCTAAAAGACTCAGAGAAAGCCCTTCAAATTCCATTTTAATAATCAACTCCTACTTTCAGAGCATTCTTGCTTTTTTTTCAGAAAGAGATGATCATTATTTGGACCCATTTCCTACAGAAGCACACCATAAAGGACTTGGCACACATGACACATGGGCACAATTTTCTCAGCCTGAGCAGGTCAGGGCCAATTCCCTGTCCCAGGCCATACCCAGAGGGGAATGTCTTGAGAGGTTACACCAATGTGGTTGTATGCTGGTTACCTCTGGCTGGTTTTAGGACTGCATTCCTGGTACGTCAGGAGTTTCATTTAAACATCTCTCCTGTGTCTTAGATAATATTGTGGTTAAATCACCACTTTACCAGCCCTAAATGGTATCAGGGGAAAGAAGAAAGGAAAAGATGAGTAAGGAGAAGAGCCAGTAACTCCTCTTTACACACCACAGCTGAGCTAGTGCTAGAGGTGCATTAAATGTGGAAGATTAAATGAATTAAAAAAATTCCCTTTAGTGGAAGGTATATGAATAATTTGTGATAGCCTTAAAGTCTTGGGGCCCTGAGTTAAGGCTAGACTTTTAAAGCTCTCCAAGCAAAAACAATCAATACTCAATTTCACAAAGGTTTCAGTCTCCCCAGGCTCTGCTCTTCCCAAGCCCCAGGGCACTGCACCTGCTCCAAGCACATCAATATTCCCACATACACTAATGTGTGGATTTCAGGGCAGGGCACAGCAGTCCCCAGGCAGGCTGGCCCTCAGGGGTGGCACAGCAGCACCAGCCTGGACCCCTCACTCCCCCACCTCTGCACCCCCTGGGCACACCAGGTTACAGGAATTGTCACTGGGAGCATTTAGGGGGCCACACCCCACTCACACCACACAGGATAAACACAGTGACTCTCCTGTTGGTGCTGTCTTGCCATCACACAGGATACAGCAGATTCACAAGGGTAGATGAAGGCAGAAATTATTTTCATTAAGTTCCTTCAGGCAAGAGATCCTTGATGTGGAGCAGGCAGACATTCAGTGGAGTCTTTCTGACCTTTTGCTCCTGGGATTATTCAGAATAGACTGTTCTCATATATATATATATTTACACACACAGAGAGCCTCCTTAACAGGAAAGATCACCAAGTCCAGAAGCTGAAGTGACATTGATTTATTTATGCTCAGAGCACACAGGTTAGGACCTGAACAGATTACAAAAACACCATCTCAAAAATACACTTTCCTTTGGATGAGTCTTACTTTGATGCCTTTGTAAAGTATGTGAATAAAAAATATAATTCCTAATAAAAGTTTTATTAGTCAAATTAAAGGTTTTTAATCACTGCCCATGTCTGGGTACCAAGGAGAAGAGAATATTGTAAACACAGCCTGACCACACAAAGCACATGGAAAGGGCAATGGGTGACAAGGGGTTGCAAAGAAATTACCACAGCTGAAATGGCTCCAACATAAAAAAATTCCAGTCACCCCTTCTAAAAACAGTATCAGAAAAAGATGCAGCTCTTATAACAAGAAGTTTAATAGCTCCTGAGTTTGCAGATATAACCTTATAGCTGTAGAAATGTGTCTATATTTAAGAAACCATGACGAAAACCACATTAATTTACTAATGGTGAGAGACCTATCAGCTGGCTTCAAAAGTCTTCCAGTTTGTAGCAGAGCTTTTGAAGCCAAGTACCTTGTGAGTGAGTGGAGACCAGACTGAAACACAACCTGTATTAACTACAGGGGGTTAATGTCACTGACCCAACACCTTCACTGCCAGGAGAGGCCAAGACCTGGGCTCCAGAACCTTTACCAAAGGTGGCTGCATTTGCAATAATTACTTCCCAGCCCACCTCCAAAATTACCTCCTAACCCTGACAACAGGAGTACATAGATGATGTCTTCAAAGCCAACTTTGTTGGCTTTAACAAGGCAGGTTTTAGCAGAGGACTGGAGCACCATGTGGGCAGGGACGACACTGACTACTGAATTAACGGAAGTGGTATTTAAATTTAAAACAAAAATAGATTCATTTTGGAATAAAAATTGAATTTTCGTTATAAGCAACATGCTTGCAGTTGGAAATGTCTGGAAAGGAAAAGATGTGGATTCCATGACAACTGAATTACCATCATGAAGCCACAAAAAAGGGTCACTGTGCTCCCAGAGTGTTTCAGAGGAGAGCCAGCCCCTGCAAGTGAAGGACTGCTAGGTACAAATCACCTGCAAGGTATTTATCCAAGGAGATGTATGTGGTTCAAGCACAATTTAGCAAAGATGAACTCATTCTAGAAGTGGGCAGGAGGAAGACTCTTGGCATGATTTCAATAATGGAAAGACTGCTTTAAGAGAGCCAAACAGACTGGGTTGATTTAGCCTGACAAAATGAAGGCTAAAAGGGGATGCAAACCCTTTGCTTCATGGTTAAACGGGAAGCAGGGAAGAACTATTGGAGCTGAAAGAGACTTCTGTACGAAATCATTGTGCGTGCACATGGGCTGGGACTCAGAATGCAGGTGTGAGCTCCTGGAGGAGCAGGGCTCACGAGTAACAAGCCCCTAACAGGGCAATTGAGGAAAGAAAACTCAACCTGCCTGGCCACAGCAGCCTGCTCACTTGGCAAACAAGCTCGTACCACTTGTCTGTGTCAGCACAGAAACCTGCTCACAGGCCTCCATTCCCAAAACCTCCTCAAAAGAAAATATTTGGAAAGTGTGCTAAACTTTAAGAGGACTACAAGGTGATTACTGAACTCCCCAGACAGCAATCTGCATCTCAGTCCCACAGCCAGCGTGGGCAGTCTTAGAAGAAGTAATTTCCTTTTTTTTTTTTGTTTCAGCTTGCCTGAACATCCCATAAAAAGAGGAATTACTACAGTGAAAGGGATAAATTGATTACACACATAGTACTTTCAAATGCAGGAGGAAAACAAACTAGAAAAAACAGAGCAGAATAAATTGTTTCTGCAATCTTAACAAGTTAGATTAAAAAAAAGAAAAATCCAGGTGATAACTGAGAAGGGAAAGGTGGTTTGGTTTTTTTTCCCCAAAAATTTTTACTGGCCTTTTTATACCAAAAGACACACATAATTTTTATTTTTTTACACAAACATGAGCATCCTGGGAAAACACAGTTAAATCACCCAGACAAAAAAAAAAAAGAAGCTGGAAAGACTGTTTAGATCAAAACCCAATCAATAAAACTGCTCAGAAGAAATACTTATCTGCATCCTGTTCGAGATTGACAGGGGAGGTATTAATATTGTGTGCGCTTGTCTAGTGGATAAGATAATCGAGCACCATCAGAATGCAAAGCGGTTCCTGCAACTCCTCCGGGAGTATTAAAAAAAAAAAAAAAAAGAAAAAAATCTCTTTTTGCATCTGAATTCCCTTTCTCCTGCAATGCCATCTAGAGGAAAGCGGGCAGAGGGAAGGGAGGGCAGAGGCGCAGGGCGCGGCTGAAGGCGAAGCCTCCCGCAGCCCTCGCTAACCCAGGGAATGGAGCCGCGCAGTTTCTGGAGCCATCCGAGGCAGCACAAGCCCCGGATCCGGCACCACAAATCGCATCCCAGCACTGGGGTTTCCCTCGACACCTTCCTAAGGAAGGCTCTCTGTACTACAGGTCTCCGTCTGCTGAAGAAATCCTCATAAATATCATCCCTTCTGCCACTGTTTGCATCTGCAAACGTGTGAAAGGAGAATCCTTTAACGTCCCGGATTTGACTGGAGGAATAAAGGAAAAAGAAATAAAACAAAAACAACAACAAAGAATATCAGGAGCTGAAATTTACAGCGAGCCACAGGCACCTCCAGGCAAACCAGCAGAATTTGGCTGGGGAAAGTTCCGAGCCCAGTTTGCCCCCTCATCCAGAGTCTCCTTGCCAGGACCTTGAGCGCTCCCTTCCGTTCCGTAATTCTGCTCCCTAAGCGTTTCCTCTCACAGGGGTTTTAAGTGCTTGTGAAATGCCCAGGCTGGGAGACGCTCAGAATTCCAGCAGGCACTTCTGCGTGCCCAGGGTCGCATTTTTCACCACCGGCTTCAGCCTGGTTTGGTACAGCAGCAGGAGCACAGCCCTGGCTCTCGGCTCCACAAGGACTGACACAACACCCAGCAGCGGTAAACCCTCAGCAACAGCTTTGCCACGTGCTATACAGAGGATGCTTGGGAATGCATCGCTTTTTTTTTTACCCTACACAGAATTTAAACCATTCCTCTCAGATCACAGCTCTCAAATACTGCTAATGTAGATGTTTCTATCTGAGGGCTCGAGCTTTTTCCTCAGAGTTCCCCTGGCCTTTAAAAATTAATCACAGTCAAGCTGTAGGAAGGAAAAAAAAAAGAAGAAAAAAGAAAAACCTTCAAAGCTTTTAGGGAATAGCACAGTTCAGAATATTTTGTTTTGACAATCACTGGCTGTAATTTTTTTCCTGACAATTTAGAGGATATTTTTAAGCCAAAAAATTGATGAAACTAACAGTAAATAAGACCTTGTTAAGAAATCTTGATGATTTTATTCACTGGGATGAGCAAAATTAAAAAAATGTTATTCAGGTCTGGACACTGCCTGATTTTTTCAGTGGTATAACATCTTTAAAGCACCTTTTAAGCAGCACGCAGTTTTAGTGAATTTGCTTTTATAGCAAAAAGTTAAAGAAAAAAACAACTTCCTCTGGTCAAGAGAAGGGAAGAGAGCGAGAGTTCTGAACACTCTGCTCAAGCACAGATTCTTGTGACTGATAAATCTTAATTCTGTATGAAATCTATTGTTCAAAGCTGGGCTGGCAGACAGCTTAAAAGCAGGGAAGTTTTACCTTGTGTTCAAGGACAAGAATTATCCAGACATCAGGAGCTGAGGGAATGAACAGCCCTGGTACAGCACATCCAGGGAGCAGAAGACTGCTGGGGCCTGGGGATGGGTATTTAAAAAAAAAGAATTCATACTTTCTGCCAGCTAAAATATCTTACAAATGTTTTGGTGGATTGCATCAGTCACCTTAAAGAAAGCAGCCTCCTGAGCTCTACTCCATGGCCACACCTAGGCAAGGCTTCATCACAGAAGTACTGGGGGTGTACTATTAAAACTGAGAAATGGGTAAAGAAATATCTTTATGAACAAAACCTCAGCCTGATGGAAATCTTGGTCTCTCCAACGGTGCGACAATCCAAAGCCCAAGCTCTGCGTAAGAAAAACTGGTTTGTATTTCAAAAGGTGAAAATGGTAACGGAGTCATCCCTAGTTTTCAAGAACAGTGATCAGAATCTTTTAGTAACAGTCACCAAATTAACAGTTCCTTGTTTATCCTCTTCTATGTGAAACTTCAAGCAGTTCAATTTATCAGTGGTGAAGGGTTCTGTATCTGCTGGTCTTGAGCACTAACAAATGCTATTTCCAAATCTTTATTACAACAATCTCCAGAAACATTTCCCTCTCTTAACATGGAATTTCAACAGTTCTTAAAGAAATAACCATCAGGAATTTGAAAAATATCTGAAGTGAGAAAGACTAGTCAACGTCCTCTAATTTCTAAACTCAGTGTAGTTGCTGGGTCACCTCCAGGTCCCCTCTGAGCACAGGAACCCTTTGATGTCTCTCCTTGGGCATTCAGCCTTTACTGACCAAGCTGGAATCAGAGGATGAATCCATGCAAACCCCATCATGTTCCAGACAAACAAACCCCACCATGGGCTGGGTGCAGCAGCAAGGATGATGGTGCAGTGGCTGTGTGCTGACACAGTCACCAGACCCTGCCTAAGAGCACAAATTCCCTCTTCCTGCAGGGCTAGTTGTATCATTTTTCTTTTCTTATACAGGCACCTGTATTTCCTCTTATTTATCGCTCTACCTTAGTGTATTAGTGGTAAAAAAACCCCAAGGAATTCAAAATGGCTCCCAGGCATCAGCAGCTTTGGTAACCCCCTACCTTTGTAGGATGGTTGGCCCCCTGCTCTCAGCTTGACATCATGTACGTCCCTTACCTCCCCATCATGAAAACCCAAAGTTCTTTCACCCTCTGCCTTGAAGCCAGTTTGAACCAGTGGCAGAGAAACAAGCACCAGGACATCTCTAAGTGCAGTATAAAGACAGACAAATCTTCTTTCATGAAGCAGCTCCTCTGCTGCACAAACCACACCGAGCTCTCCCAGCAAATCCTCTCTTGCACGGAAGAAATCAGCTCCTCAGCTGCTACCCCAGGGACAGCAGAGGGCAAGTTCTACAATTATATTACAAAACTCACAAATTATTTAAAAAAAACAAACAGAACAGCATGAAAGAGATAATTAATTTACAAAGAAATAAATGACACCTTATCCCTAAATAGCCCAAGTTCATGAAAGGGAACAGCATAGTTGTCTGCCACATGAGTGGCTCTGAGCAGCAGCTGCACACAGGCAGGGGATTTTGAATCTACCAGGACCCGATCACATAGCAGCAGTTCACTCAGGTATGCATCGTTCCACGAGCACTGTGGAGCCCTGAATATTTAGTGCCCCCAGTACCTTACAGTGCACCATTCTCAAAGTGAGATGAGGTCCTGCTATAATTTCTTCTGTCTCTGTGTACACAACAAAGCTACTGCTAAAAGTGGATAAAATTGGTCCTGACTTTTATTCTTTGTTGAGTGGTTCTCTATCAGAGAACTTCAAATTTTAGACTATACATGACATGGTTTTAAAATCTGTTCTCGAGACTTGTCTTTATCCATCTGCTAAACTAGGGAAAGGTGGGCTCTGTGAGCCCTGGGGCCCTGAGGTGGATTCAAAAGAAACATGTTGTCCAGGAAGACAGAGCAGAAGCTCAGCTGCAAGGGCTGGGAGCAGGTCTGCTGCTGGTTCTCTGCCAGGTGGGCAGTGGCCCCAGGGACAAGGAGCATGTCTGTGCCAGCAGGCACCATCTCCTCATGAGCAGAAAAAGATTAGAGAGGTGCCTTGGCTCAGGGGACACTGTACTTTTTAATGCTCATCCTTTATCTACTGGCAAAGGAGAAGGTTGCATTCCTTCACTGGAAGCGAAAGGGACAGCAAAGAAACGTGAGATAAATCATATCCAACACTACTCTTAATGCATTCCTCTACAGAGATGGTTACACCAAGAGATGTCCATGTACTAACCTTGATTGAGAAGTTATTTGTGCTCAGTATGCTAAAAAAAAAACTTATAAAAACAAGTCAAGAACAAATCATCCTGTTAGGCTGCCAACATCAGAGCATGCCTTGGATTTTGACTGAGCCAGGACAGAAGCAAGAAGGCAGTGTAAGTAATTCAGAGCACAACTTTCTTTTGGAAAGTTACTTTAGAAAAATTAAAGGTCACAGTATTGTCCTAAGGAAAAGGTTTCTTGTAGGCTTGTGCTCTGTTTTTATTCCATGAGCCTTTAGGCATGAGATTTCTCTGGTGGCTCAGGCTTTGCTCAGTACAGCTCCAAACTTTCTAAACAATTTCCAAAGTAAGTTGGGGGAAAAAGCTAGCTTTGAAATATTTTATCACCCAGCTTTTAATAACTGATGGGAAAAAAAAAAAAGGTGCTTTGTAGGGCATAATTCTCTCTGCAAATCCTTGTCTAGGCAATCCTTGATGGCAAAAAATATTGAATGAGACTTTACAAAGTGGCTATAAGAGGGACAGGGTATCACAAGTCATGGGTTTAGGGATTTCTTGCCTGGCATTAGCACTCTATTGTAAGGTCCTCTGGGGAAATCTCAGCATGTTTTGCAAGATTTCTATTTCATCTTGAAAATGCTTTCCAATCCCCACAGCACGCTAGGTTAGAAAGGGAAACACTGGCATTTTAGCACTGGAGGAAATGGAGCCAAGTGAGAAGAGCCACTTATTAAAGAGCCACCCTTAAGGAAAAAAAAAACACCCAGGCAGTTTTCTCTTGAAGGTTGATGGCTCAGTGACACTGTCCTGGGTAGATATCACTGTAAATCTTCCTTGGGGCTACTTTTCACACCCGCCAATATCCCAGAACCAAGGAACAGCAGCTGACATAGCTGTACTATTAAATTACTGGGGTTCACAGTGATGTGACTGGATGGCAGCAGGGCAGAGGAAGCCCTTGTTTTGTCCCCTCAGTGCACAGGGCTTTGTGCAGTGCTTAGGGAATGGGAGCCAGTGCAAATATATCAATTCCTGCTCACCAGCTACTGCACAGGAGACATAGGGCATGCAGCTAAGGAATTAGTTACTTTGTTGATGCACTAAAAAACCCCAGGCAAACCCCACCAGCACCAAAGAATGTGGTTCAGTGCAATCCCAGCTTCTCCAGCCCCATGTGAACCCTGGAGCAGCAGCTCAGAACCAATATGCTTGAGCTCTGTTACTTTTAAAGAATGTGTTAAAACCAGGCCAGGGTGGTTGTTTTCCATGGGCACAAAATTTAAATGCAAGTGGCTAGAAAAGTGTCATTGTAATGCCTTTGCAAACAGTCCCCAAGGCTGATTTGTCACACAATGCTGGTCTAAAAGCAACCTCTATTCAGAAGAGTTATTCCTTAGGGATTGCCATAAAATGTTTTAGTGATCTCTGATTCAGTGTGCTTTTAATCCCATAGGAATGTCTGTCATTTGGGGAACTTATAATGGATGAGAGGAGAGCCTATACTCCATCTTTAGAGGGGACAAAGAAACAAAAACTACCAAATACCAAACCTCAAGACTGTAATTCACTCAGGAAGGTTTATACTTTAACATTCTACTTCACTGTGCCTCATTGTCATTGAGAAGAATGTTATGAACATTTCCCTCAAACACCTCTTTCTAATAATGACTGTTCTGGACACAAAACACATTTTGTTGTGGTCATAACACAGCAGACTGTTTCACCTCACCATTCCTCAAAGCTTCCAAGCCACCCTGGGCATTCATTTGTTAGTAAGGGCAGCGTGTCCTTGAGCACAAAGAAAAAGCAGCATGCAAATAAATAAAGCAGATGCACTATAGCTCCTATTCCAGGTAAAAGGTAGCAGCTGGTCATGCACACAGGGGATTCTCTTTCATTTTGGGGCTGCCTGACACATTTCAAGACACAATTGATGCTTCTCCATTAGCATTTTAGTTTAGAGAAGGGATATGCTTTGGAAGGAAATCTCCCCACCCCCATCCTTCCTTACCACACTTCGTTATGCATCATAGAGCAGTCTCTAAATGCAAGAA
Organism: Nicator chloris; assembly: GCA_013400495.1. Taxonomy (NCBI): domain Eukaryota; kingdom Metazoa; phylum Chordata; class Aves; order Passeriformes; family Pycnonotidae; genus Nicator; species Nicator chloris. The sequence continues at coordinate 452,376 of WAAE01022433.1, forward strand.
CTGCTCTGCTTCCAGATCAAACCAGATTGCAAGATGCTCTCCAGGTACACACCCACATCTTTCACCTGCTTACGGATGTGCAATCCCTGGGGCCAGGTCAGAGCTATCTCAACACAGCTGCTGCAGGCACGCTATGAAGTGGATGGGGAGAAGATTTCAGCTCCCGTGGGGTTGGAAAACCCCCACGAGCAAGTGGCTGAAACCCCATTTTCCTACAGTCAGTCAGAGATCAGTGGAGATCACTCCCCCAAGCAATCTGGTCAGAGTTAAATTCCATTCAAGTTTACTCTTGAAGGCTTGGGGTAAGGAAAATGCACTCACATCTTACATGTGCATCACAATCCTGTGAAACACAAGCCTAGCCAGTTCACAGCTCATGCCAGTACCTTTAAAAACTTTCAGTCTGTGTCTGTCCAGTAGATGTATATTGGGATATAAAACAGGTTTTATAAATTAAGGAATGAGAACTAAATTCTTCTGACCAGAGGCAACAGGACAAAACCCTTAAAATTACTGTTTATTATCAACAATCTCCACTATCAGAACAAATTGCCTATTAAAGGAGTTCTATATACACAGGGTTTTATCGCTTAGTGATGTTGCACTCTGAGGCTGTAGTAGTTTTGTCCTTATTAGGGGGATGTAAGAGAGTTTTAGGGCACGTCCTGCTGTTCAAACAAAAGAATTAATCGTTTGCAATAAGCTCCCATTACCAGGAGCTGAAGCTGAGGCCTTTCTCTGCAACACACCTCTCAATGAGGCTGTATCTAGACTGAGCCTTTGGGATAAGTGATCTTAAACCTGCTGACTCCAGGGAAAGCTGGGGACCTTCAGCACCCCCAGGGGTCTCGCCTTTGCCACTTTGCAAGATGCCTTCACTTGTGCAGTGGGTGTGATTACACTGAGAGTTCCCTGGCTGGATTCTTCATGCAAAGCCTTTCCTGAACCAGCCCAGTCATTTCATGCCTGATCAAAAAACCAGGAATCAGGATCAGATTCACCAACAGAATAGTCAGGAATGTGGGGATAGAGGACAGCACAACACCAGTGCTCAGTGAAGTACACACCACATCTCTCACCACAAGGGCAGGAGCAGCCTGACTCCCTGGGTGCTCAGCTGAAAGACCCAGAAACTATTCCAAGCCCCCAGCTCCTGACCTGTTCACAGGGAGTTTGTCTTTGAGGTAAAAGTACTCAAGATGCCGCCAATCTAAAGTTCAAAAGAAATAAAACACTTCCGTTGTTAGCTTGACTCAGGAAAGGACATTAACATTATCTCTGAAGTGTTCAGGAAAAAAAGTGGAAAAAAAGTCAAGTAACCACTCTCAGGCTGGGCTATGAAAGTCACAAGTTAGCTCAGCCTAAGGGTGGCATATATAACAAAATTAAACTTTTTCTTGTGATATAATTCAGATAGCCTTAATGGATTTCCCCCTTTTTACTTTTAAACAGCTGCAGCAAAGTAACTTACAATTATCATATCTTCAATTAAACACGCTGTGGGGCTTTTGGGGGATCTAGCATGAAAATGTTGTCTGGAAAAAATATTACAAGCTGCTAAGAGTTAGTGGTAAGTTAATTAAGTGAAGATTGCCAGATTGCAACAAACTGGCATGGGATTCTCAGACCCTCTTCTCTAGATAAAGTGCTTTGACTCATGAAGGCAGCACATAGGAGAAGGAATCAAAAGCTGTTCTATCTGGAGAGTTCTTGTCATGTGAGGAGCTGTCAAAGGAGCCAGTGCTCTTGATCTCCTGTTATATTTAGTAGAGAAAGTTATGTCCTGAACAAAAAGCATATATTGTAAGAGAAAGCAAAATGGAAGAGTTTTGTGCAGTCAAAAAGGAATTCCTGACCAATTCCTGCCCCCCTCCAGCAGCAACACCAATGTCAATGCTAAAGCAGATAGAAATTTCTTTAATGATCAATCTCTACAAGATTCTCTGTTTATAAACCACATCAGCTCAGCTAATTCAAAGAAAATGGTTGAATGCATTTCAAGGGACAGCACTCAGTAATCAACCCTTTCAAGCCATAGCTGTCTCCCAAAGGCAGCAGTTTAAAAATAAATAGAGCAGCAAAGTGCTCACAAACCCTGCATATTAAAGAAAATATCCTGCTTAAGACTGGACTACTACCATGCTCAAATTCACCCCTGAGAATCCCAGCTCTGTTTTCTCTTAGAGCTTCAATTTTCACTTTTTCTTACTTCCTCCCACTCAAGCGAAAGCTTATTCTTTTAATTTAATTCAGTTTTGGGCTCCTCGCCGTATTTGTGAGCTTGCAAGGTAAGGGGCTCCCTGTGTGTCCTGCACGTGGAAGCACCTTCCAGCCTGGGCACAAGGTGGAAAAGTGGGCTCCGGCACTGCCTCCTCTTCCCAGAGCCACCACATGCAGCAGGAACAGCTCCTGTGGGACACGTGCTGCACACGGAGTGTGTTACAGCCTGCCTTGCACCTGGGAGCAAACCCATCCCTGCAGAGGATGTGTGGGCACAGGATTTATGCCAATGCCAGTCAGCACCCAGGGCACTGCCCCACCACCCCATTACCCTTGAAAGCTCTGAGGTTTCTTGAACACTGTGCAGTTGCTCAGCAAAAGCGTTCAGTTTTAATGAAAATCTAAGGAGAGGAAGGTATAAACCTGTCAAACAAACAAACTGGTTATCTCAGGGATCTAGCCAAAAGGAACAAGCCTATTAAAGGAATCGTTTTCTGCACCAATATGTCACTGCACTATACTCTGTGCATAATAATTACTTAAATCCAGCCATCCCATGCATTATTAATAGGACCAGCCAACCTCAAGTCCCCATGCAGCCTTAAAGCAGATATATTAAATATTCCCAACAGGAAACAGGCAGCCATCCATTATCAGCAATAGACTACACAGTTAAGTCAATGCCTCTTTCAAGAAGGTTTTGTTCTGGTGTGATCAACAACGCTGCTCTTCCCCATCATCCAAACTGTCTTTCCTGGCAAAGCTGAGCAGCATTTCCTCATTTCTCTATGAAACATGAGAAATTACCCTTTATTGGGAGCAACAAAAATCTTGCATAGATAATAAATGTTCCAGGAGCAGAGAAGCATCCTAAGCAAGTTGACAGCAGAAAAACAGGAGGTAGTGGGGATCGAAGGCTAAAGAATCAAGGATGGGAGAACGGGGAGAAAGAGTAACACTATTCTTGCTGCTGAGGGCAATGGAGACCTTTTCTGCTGTTCATGCACCTGCCATGGCTGTAACTCGTTATCATATACAGGCAAGTGCCAATCTTCTGGCCTGTAATTCAGCATTGTTCAGATTTGGCCAACTGTGATTCTTGTCGCTCCTGAATTGTCTCCTTACTCCTCTAATCAGTCTCTCAAACTGCTTCTGTCCAGTTGAGGAGTACTGGTTTTGCACAAGGCCACCCCACTAGCAAAACACTGGTTTTCCACAAGAGGGAAGGGACTTCCTCATGGAGGGGCATGGAGCAGAGCCTGTTGTGGAGAAGGGAATTGCTTCCTCACAGGAGGATCTGGATCACAACACACACAGTCACACAGTTTCTACATTATAATACATAACTGTAAATATTGCAAATTACAGAGCTTCTTGCATACTCCTGGGCCCTGCCCTCTTAGCAATTTCCCTGTTTGTGAAGTCCTTCTGTAGCCTCCCATGAAAGGTGTCATTATGGAGTGATTCAAAATAGCAGGCCTGGAGGTTTAAATTCTTCAGCAGCAAGCCAAGGAAATGCACACAAATTACATGTTAGGAGAGTATATGCTACGAAAATTTTTGGCCAGAGATTTACAGGCATGAACAGCGACAGAAATATGAAAATTCCTTCCTTAAAAAAAGGGGAAAAAAAAGACACAAGAAAAAGGGGGGAAGTCTAAATAGCAATGGCATGGTATTTTAAAATGTATTTATTTCACTAGAGAGTATGAGGAGCAGCGAGAACAAGAAACAGAAAAGATTTGTGTGCTGGAGAGGGGCTTTTACAGCCTGGCTCAGCCGGCTGCGTCCGCGGAGCAGCACAGGGTGGCACACGGGCACCATGGGGCTTGTCTACCAGGTACTACACACCTGAAAGACAAAGATATCAAGCCAGCTGGTTGTGAAGGCAGCCCCTCGGGCTCCAGGCTGTTGCTGGGAAGCCTGGAGGATTTGACATTTCTTATCAGTAGAAATGAGCCTGAAAGGTTTCTGGCTGGCGAGGGGAGGCAGCGCGAGCGGATGAGCGGGTTCTCCGTGACGTGTGGCTTGTTGGAGGAGAGACACACCTAATGTAACAGTTAGCAATACCTGCATGTGTATTCAAATTAGATAAAAGTTAATTAGCTCCAAATGCAGTCCTTCCTTTGTGTTGATAAGCTCTCAGAATTTTTTGTATCAGTCTGTAAGTGTCTGGCAAAAATCTAGTCCCCAAATCAGGCTGTTTTAGAGCGTGAAGCCATTCCCACAGTGACACCCTTCACAGAACAGCTATCTTGAACTCCTACTATCATATCTTTGATTCACAGCAGAAAATACAATTTCCTGAATTTCTCTCCTGCAGCATGACAAATACTCTGTTGCAATATTATAAGGAGGGCAGAGGAGTGGGGGAAGCAATCCAAACCAGGCTGTTTTCAATACAACAATTCTAAAGAAGCTATTAGCAGATTACCCAAGCAATATATTACTGCTGAACCAAAGATGTGTTAGAAAACACTGAGTCATTCCACTGAATTAATGAAATTAGCTTCAAATTCTAAATTTTCAACTGAACTCAAGCAGTTTGGGCTCCTCATCAGTTGCTCTGATCTTCCACACCTTTAGACCATGTACTCATCTTGTTCTTGCATGAACAGGGGGTAAAACCTGAAAGCTGGCAGGGGGAGGGGAAGGGATGGGAGGTGGTCACGGAAGTCTTGGAAAAGCAAAACACCAGGTATCACAGTAGCATTAAAAGCCACAAGCTTTCCTCACCCAAGGCAATTCCTGTACAAAGAGTTGCTTTTTGGGGAGCCTTGGTTGAAATTGTCACAGATGGCAGGGGCTTAACCTGCAGAGGGTTTAGAGGGTTGCTTGCTAGGGGGTATAGTGAAATGGGCAAAATCAGACATCTCAAGGTAGCAGGTACTTACACAACCAAAATGAGCTAGTTTGCAAGCATTGTCAGGTTTACTGCAGAGATCCTAAATCTTGAGAGTTAACTGTACTTTTCAAAGTGTATTTTTTAAATCCAAGAGAGTTGAACAAAAAAGGAAAAAAAAAAACCACACAAAATGAAACAACAACAAAACAACAACAAAAAGACTCTTCTGGTTCAGCTTTTATTTCTGTGGTTTGTTAGACATTGTGGGAGTGTAGAGAGATAAGCCAGTCTCAAAGCCTCCTCTTTCTTATGTTTATATCCAGCCAGACCTGCAGCTTATCATTCTGTCATTTAGCTCCCTCTCTATTAAGTAAAAAGGAAAGATGAGGGAAGAATTAGTCTGGCTGACCCTCAGACTCTGTCCTGAGAGGAGTGTGGCACAGGCAGTAAGAAGAGTTGTTGGAGGGAGCACTGTGAGCTGATCTACTTATCCAAGGTAGCCAAATCTTTGGAGGCTGGGGAGCAGGCTGGTTATCACCAGAGAGCAGCCCTGCCTACCTTTGTTCCTTTGCCTGCCTTTAGTTCAGCCCCTGTTTTAGAGCTCAGAGCCCCTGTCAATGCACATTTTTGTTTTGATGATTACCATGATCCTGCTATCTCAACATGAAGAAAAGACATTTGGATCTCTAAGGCTGTCTTATATTTTTTGTCCAGAACCGAGGTCTTGAACACACAGGATGGCACTGCCTGTGTACAGAAGAAACCACTCTTTTGGGAATGTTTCCCTGTATTTTGCTATCCCAACAGCCCTCTTGGCTAAATTTCAGAAATTTCTGGAGAGACTTTGGCACAAAGGCAGAGGCTGTTTTAAGAACAGCTTTCTCCTGAAATGCATCAGCCTCTTGTAGCACAGCTCAGTATTTGCACCATAAATTAAAGTTTATCCTATCCCCTCACCCCCTGTCCCTGCTCAAACTGGAAAAGAAACAACTTCAACACTGGGGTGTGGTCTCTGACCTGAACCTGTTCTTTGCCATTTCAGAAAACAAGCAGCAGGGAAGGTGGTGGACTGGATGCAGGAGGGGGAAAAGACTGAATTCTTCCTGACTGATTCCCAGTCAGGAATTCTGATTCTAAGAGAAAGACTTAAGATAAAGATATTGCTTCTTTGCCGTGAACCTGGCAGAAATATGCAAATATTAAACTCAGTGACAGAATGTGAGTATAGAAAACCAAGTGAAAATTGGGCACAGAACCATTAACCTTGGTATACCCCTGTGATTAATGCATTGCAGAGCTAGTGGACAGTATCTGCTCCCACAGCATTTGGGGATGGACACAAACAAGGGAACACATTTGGGCTGCCCTTTTGCTCAGTGGCAAAGAACAGATTTTTTTCGAAGTGCATCCTCACTCTTAAATAATTCATGACATCCCCAGAAGCAGCAGTTTGCTGCAGACATACTTTAGAGCTCCAGGACTTATCCAGAGCCACACACTGTAGTGCAGAATCATGAAATCATTTCTCTTGGAAAAGACCTCCGAGATCATTGAGCCCAACAGTTAACCCAGCACTGCCAAGAAAGTCACATCCTGACTTCATTCCTGTTTTCTCCAATGGGCAGGATTGGGAAGCCATCCTTCTTGGGCACTGACACCAGCTGTATGTCTAGTACACCTGGTGGAATTTGCCTGCATTTCTTCTTTCCCTGCTTTAGGTTTTATTCCTCCCACAGTTGTTTGGCTTCTGCATGAATCAAATGCCTGCTGGCAAAGCTGTGTGAGACTGAATCCCTTTCAGGAAAAGGCATGGAGTGCTGCATGTCTTGTGAAAGGGTGCTCTGGTAGTGCAGGGTCATTGCAACCAATTACACCATTCAATTCTTCACCCATCCTGCCCTTAACAACGAAATAGGGACTAGTTTCATGCTCCTGCATAGCCTCTTATTCCACTTAGTTTTTTTCAGAGGCAAGAATGCATAGAGCACCCCTGCATTATAAAAAATCTTTCTTTGTGCTGTGCATACTGAGCTGCTCAAGTTATTGTGGGTTTTCGCCTAATCCAAATCACTGAGGCACAGTCTGGGAAATGGTAAATGAGGCTGACAAAGAAGCAGGAAAAATACTGTCCAGGGGAAACTTTGGCTCCAGCTTAACTTTTCTAATTTCTCTTTTCATCTTGATGGGAGCAGTGGGAAACAGGAGGTTCTTGTTTCTCACACCCTCTCCAATTATAGCAATCTTTCACACAACACCTGAAAAAGTCTCAGGGCTGTACTATCAGAAAAATCAAGCAAAGATGAGGACAACATTTCCAGAAGTAATCTCAGGTGAAAATTAGTATTGTAGCAGCAGAAAATAAAGCAACAGACATTTTAGTCACAGTATTCACGTACAGGATTTGTCACCAAATAACTCTTCAGAAATCACAAATGCCAACTGAAAAAAGCTCAGGACAACTGTCCACAGGCATGAGAGCACACAACAAACCCTGGTGTTAGAGGAGAGAAAACCTCAAGTCCATCATGCCAGGACACTCAGACGGGGAGCAGGGGCTCTGGGGACTTTTGCCTGAAGCTTTTGACCCGTGTTTCTGCTTCTGGAGCACGGTCCAGCCCCTGTCCTGCCCTTGTTTCTTCTCACAGCAGTGGAGGAGATAGCCCGTGGCAACAACCAAGCAATTCATGGCTCTTGGACACTGCACACGGGCTCCCAAGTGCTCTACCTGTCCTGGCATTAAAGACTCCTTCCATACAGAAACTTCTCTGCAATTCCCACTTTAAACACATTCCAGACTTCATACTGATACTGTCCTCTGGTGCAAAACACCGTTTTTATTTCTTCCCCCACCAAATACCATCACCCAATGTTTGATGTTTTTACTTCAGTCTCGAAACGTTTCAGTGTCCTCTATCCCTCTCTGCCCCACGCCCTTTTGAACAAGCAGCAGACAGAAAAAATAGGTTGGTTGGGGTTTTTTGCACACATCCTAGAGCACCTCTGAGATTTGCCTCTTACCTTTGGCTGGCTCAGTTCAGCTCCAGAGCATTCAGCTGCACGAGGGCACGGCCAGGCTGGGCAGCAGAGGACAGGTCCCACCAGTGGAGTTGCTTTGTGCCAAACAGAGATCTGTGCAACAACCCCACCAAACACCTCCAAAGCTCAGAGGAAAGGGACAGCAGCAGGACTGAGTTTTGTGAGAGGAAATAAGCTGCTGCCCAGGGCTTAAACACTGCCAGCACTGCAAACGAGGTTGAAAACAGCTGAGGAGGCACAGCCAGGTGCATCAACAGCCCAACACAACTCTAAAAGAGACATGATCCTACTTTTCTTCTCTTACAAGTGTCCCTGGCCTCTCAATTACTATCTTTAAATGCAGTGAACTATTTCCTGAAGTCAGATTTGCAGATCTGCTGGACTGTAGCAGTTAGAAAGGCCTGGAAGCAGAGCAAGGATGGTTGGTGCAGGTTGCAGGCAGTTTTCTCAATTGCATCATGCAGGGGTAGTACAGGGCAAAGAAAGGGGTCAGCACACGGGGATGGATGTAGGAGAAGAGGTGATGCAAACCTGTTTGGCAGCTACACAGTTTCTCAACACCAACTTGCCTGTTGACCTTCACAAGGGGGCCAGTGATCTGTGCTTGCTCTCACTGCAGACAGGTGAAGGGTGGGGTTTGTTTCTTTCAGGAGCAACTTTCAGTAATTCTGAGTTTGTTTTAAAAGCCCAATAGGAAAGTCAAAGGTGAGAAATAAAGAAAGTCTACAAGAGCTTGAATCTGAACACCTTGACCTTGGCGATTTGGAAGAATTTTGACTACTACAGCTGCCTTTTGATCACACTTCTGATCTTGTCTTTTAAACATAAAGCCTTATTTCTAGCTCTTCAGCACTAACCTTAGGCTCAGCCTCACCTGAAATCAAGGTCAGCATGTTTGGACTGCTACAGTGTCCCAGGTGCCTGCACCTCATGCCCTATCCAGAAGAAATTCCCCACACCAAAATCAACATTAAATTAACCCACTTGTTTGGTTTTTTGTCTGAACTGAATCTCATGCCAGATTTTTAAAAGAGATTTCAACATTTTTATTTTGAAAAGCATTTATAGAAAGGTAGTTTTTTTCCTCTCACAGTTTCCCAAATCAGCTCCTATCACTACAGGTATCTCACTCAACTCTTCTTTATCTGGATTTTTAACCCAGTTGTCCTCTCTGCCACTTTCTGCAATACAAGACTTTTAGGCTTATTCTTCCTTCATGTTACAGAAGTATTGTGAAGGAACTCTGCAGTGGAGTTGTCCTGGATTTATACCATTATGAAGCAGGATTTGTCCCTTTAATGCTGGGGAGAATATGCTGCCCACTATCATTAAAATAGGGCAGAGAAAAGTAAACTGGGTATAACAAAGCATTTTAACTAGGTCTCCTTATCTGCAAGACCAGGAAGAAAGAAAAAAATATATGTAGGCTAAATTGGCAAATATTCCTTTCCCATTGATTTACAGTTACTGGAATTTGTTTGGTTTATTGATAAATTATCTTCCTATCGGGATTCTGTGGGTGATTTAGGAGGAAAATAAATGTCTGGGTATAACTTAGGACTCCTTAATGTTCAGTTAACAACAAGGTAAAAAGTGCTACATGAAAAAAAATTACCCTTGTCATCACAGACTATACATCATCAGAAGCCTAGTCCAAATGAATATCCCTGCCAACACAGGGTGAACTGGTATGTGTTGCACAGCCCCTTTTGGTTACCACAGCTGGCCAAATACTCACTATCCAATCACTTTGGTTTTTTGCTCCACATCTCAACACAAAGGGAGAGAAGTTTTCAGTTGCTGGGATAATGCTCAGGCTTTTATTACACAGGCAGCATTAGGAAGGACAGCAGTTTCAGACTCAGTGAGGAGCAGTGATGAACAGGGAGCCCTTGTGCTCGTCATGCCATGGCCTCAGCATCAGCCTGTGCAGTGCAATGCTCTGGGAGGGCTCTGAGGTCAGGGCTTGAGCTGCTCCCAAAAATCACACTGCTGACAGCCCCACACCTGGGGGAGGACAGGAATGCTTTTCCCTCGGGATTCAGTAGTCCCAGACTCAATACATAATCCTATTTTTATACAGTTTTGCCCTGTGTGGCCAACCTGTGCAGTCCCACAGGTGGGTGCTGCTGCAGATCCAGCCCCTGTGACTGCTCCCAGCCATGCTGCTGCCCTCAGCACTTCCATCTGCATGGGATCCCACGGACCTGAGCCAAGCAGAAATCCCCCAGGCCTACAAACTACAGGGACCTTTTTGTCCCATCCTCATTAGTGGATGTCAGAACATCTCTGAGTCCATCAGGAGCCATAGCTGTTTGAGGGGGACTGGTTGTCAGACCTGTTCCAGAGGTTACTTTCCAAAATGCAGCTTCTGCTGATTCATCCCCGACTGACACTGCTGACTTCCTGTAAATGCCTGACCTGGGAATATAAATTACTGTTAAGGCTGACAAGGATATACCCTCTGCAACAATAACTCAGGCAGCTGTGGTTTCCAGCACAAAAGCACATCCCTCTTGCTTTGGCACAGTGAGCACATCCTTGGGGGTTACTAATGCAAGCATCTCTCGCTGACTTCAGTGAGGCTGGTGGACTCTGACATGGGGGGGACAGCCACGCTCACACCACAGGCTCAAAGACAGCACAGGGACCATTATTCTTCGTGGGGAGAATGATTTGTTGCAAAGGACTCAGTTGCTAATGTCTTCATTCTCAGCACAAGCGACATTAGTCACCCCTCTCAACATTTGAGGTATCCTAGCAAACAGCCACTACTGCTGGACAGCATGGAAATTGCAAGGACTCTTAAATCAGTCCCAAGGTTTTGGGGCAGGAGCTGATCACCAGGTGGAAGCAGGAAGGAATCTCTGCAGAAAGTTATGGAATGATCATGGAGCTGGGAAGGCAGGGGAGGGAGGTGTTTTTAGCATGCAATAGGACCATGCCTATAAAGGTGCAATTGCACTAATATTCACAGGAGTCCCTTTGAAGACAAGTAAAGTGTGGTGCCTTCATCCTTACTAGAGAAAATTTCCACAGTGCTTCGCTGACATCTGTCACAAAACAATCATATAATTCAAGGTTACAGCTTCAAGATTCTCTTAAAGGTACAAATTTGTTATAAAATGCACTACGTTAATTACAGCTAAAATTATTCCCAGCATTTTTACTTTGGTACTGAAACATCTGTTTGCATCTGCAATGAGACTCTGTTATCCCACAGCAACTTGCATAATGTTTTCATTAACACCATCTAGCAAATGACAAGACAATATTCCAGCAATGTTTCTCCCACTAACAGATGTGATCTTATTGAAATCTCTCCCTTTGGCTCCCTTTGACTTCTTGCTCCCCTGGAATGATAGGATATAGAAAAAAGGGAGAATAAAATCTGCAATGAAGGGGAAGTTAAGCAACCCTACTGCAAGCAACCTAGAATAATAAATAGTCTAAGTTTTGGAGAAAGGGAGCTTGCAGGTTATTTGTACTTGTTCTTAAGATCCACGGTGTGCCTCAATCCAATATATTTATTTTAAATGAGGTAAATATAGCTGTCACTTAAAAGTGAGATGACTGGCTGCTTTATGAAGCTGCTTACTATGTAGACTCAATCACATCTGCCAAGTACATTTCTTCTTTCAGCTGAATTTCTAGATTGAGGATGGGGTAACACAAGATTGTTTCTCACCTCAGTCTTTGGTTGAACTGTTTGCAAATCACTGTTGCTGCTGGATGCAGTGAGAGTGCTGCCTAGTGCCCAAAAATCCCTTCTAAATTCGAAGTATTTCAGTATTTCAGTATATAAAGCAAAAGAGATCCTGTAAGGAGCACGCAGGACATTAACACACTTTGTTCACTGGATATCAAACAATCTCTCAGTAGGAGTCTTGACACAAGCAGACTCCTCACAGTCCTCTGAAACTTCTAAGGTCTGGTAAAGCCAATATTTTCCTGCATAGACCATTTTTGAACCTTTGTTGTTTTGGAAGAGTCTCTTTAAAACCTTCTCAGCTTTTTTTTTATATTGCTGCCACCCTGGGAGCTGTCATGCTGCCTTGTGACCCAGCTGTCTCTTGAGCCTGAACTCCACCAACTTCCTCTGCAGTTTCTGTGGTGGCCCAGCAACCTGGCCCAGGTTTGGAGCCAGATGTCCAGCTCACAAAGAGGGAAAGGTGAACTTGGAATAAACCTTCCAACCTGTTCTCAGCAGAATTATGCCTGGTGTCTGGCTCCTTCCTGTTGCTCTCTAGTCCCCTTCCTTTTTAAGCAAAGGCAATCCGTCTGCCTGAGAAACTCTGATGATGGATGCAGTAAAGAGTAACTTTATGCCACCAATCAAACACCTAATAGCATTCCTAAAATTACAGCATAGTAGTTCCATAGCTGTAAGAAATACTTTTCATTATTATTATTCGCATTTAGCCTGCAGTATATCAGGGCTTCATTTTCTGAAATCAATAAGTGAGGAGAAAGTCAGATTTAGCACATGAAAGCATCAATAAAGTGCAAGCCTCTCTTCTCTTCCTATGTCCTGGTATTGTCCTTCAGGGTTCACTACTAAAGGATTTACCACCCCATAGTTTCTCATCAGAGTTTGCACAACATTTCTTGGGTGCCTTAATTGTCCTGGGGAAGCCACTAATGATGCACAGATTGCTGGAGTGAGACTGAACTTTTGTACCACAGAAATTTACTTCAGCTCTTGCAGGGTTGTCTCGCCTAAAATATCCCAACTCTACGTTTTATGAAGTTGGGTTAAAGTTGTCACAACAGTAAACACTTGGTTAATTTTTATCTTTTCCTTGCTTTTTAGCCTTTAGTACTCTCTTTTAAAAGCTTCACTCCCAAATCCTGAAGGCTACAAACTAAGCAAAAGCTTAAGTCCTTGCATAGTTAACTGAAATTAAAGAAACACTGTTCTTCCCATGGAAAGCAGTACTATACTGTTGTGCACCATCAATAGCCATCTATTAAACTATCTGATCTCCAGCCAAGGTTCTTCTTCCTCGCTTGTGTTAATTTCTGGAGATTCCTTAACATGTTAAAATCACATTACTTCTCCTGCACGTGCAGATCCCCCCTGTGGGTGTGCCCTTGCTGCAGACCTCACTGAGGTGGTGTTGCTGTGACTCCTCACTCCCTGACTGCTGCATTGAGGCAATGTTGTTTCGTTGTCTTCCTTCAGAGTGCATATTCCCCCAGACTCCTGGCACATGCAATGCATCCTAGGAGTGTTTCTACAGGAGACACTGGGGAACTTCTGCTTTACATCCTTTCAGAATTATCCAGAGAGCAACAGGCTTGTGCCAGGCTTTGTATGAAGTTGTTTGAACCATATCTGCATTGTGGTTCAAAGACACCAACCAAATTATAAAACTCTTGAGCTAAGGCTTGACACACATCAGATAAACAAAATAAAATAGCTGTTTCAAACTGGGCAGCTGAGGCACAGCAGGGCTGAGAGTCATTGTTACACTGCACCAGTTGTAGGGTTTAGCCTGACATTGCTTTTCAGACATTATTTGGACTCCCATCCTTTTGGCTGATTATCTGCTCTCAGAGTGGTCTGTACTCTGTTTCTGTCTCAGCACTCACTGCCTGTCCTTGTTTTCTTTCCTCCTTCTCATAACCTAGGCATTTGATTGATTAACCATCCTCCATTTTGAGATTGTTGCCAAACTTTCTATTCGTCTCTGTGTTCTTGTGTTTCTGGATCATTAAGCATGTAAATTAAATTCAATTGCAAATTGAATATATAATTGTGCATATGCAGGGTCTTGAAGAATAGGGAGGACTTTAATGAGATAAGATATTCCCACATCTGTAATTCTGACCTACTCAGTCTTTCAGAAAAGAATTGCTCAACAGATTTGAAATTGCATCATTTCAAATCATTTTGGCAGCTTTTATAATCAATTACTTTCCTCTTACTGAAGTTTTCTGGAAAAAGAAGGGCAACCCTTTCATCTCCTGTTCCTGGCTGTGAATATGTCTACAGTAGATTGCTACCCCTTTGACTTAAATTTAGATATCTGAACTAAACAGATATTATACCTTGCTTTTCAGTGGAAAGAAATGCAAATGTTTGGATGCTTGAATGCAGGCAAGGATGGGGTTTTGCCACTCCTGGTGCTGGATAGAGGGGACCCTGCAGCTGGAATACCTCAGTGAAGTGCCTTCACAGGTGCCAGTTTTTCCTGAAAATCACTAGAAAATCATCATACAATCCAGTTATCCTTTTCTTCTCTGATGTAGGATATCCTTTTTTGAATGACTTTCGTATTTCCTTTTACTTTAACACAAAGGAAAAATCCTGTCCAGTTATGAGGATTTTTCTCCTAGAAGGAATTTGCTTTAATTTTGGATCATTCATGATGCAATAAAGTAGGGCTTTGCCAACGATATTTCCTTGTTGGATCAGATTTACACACATTGCTCATTTCTATCACTGTCCTTCACCTGTGATTCCCTAAAGTAAATGGGAAAATGTGGAAGTAAATGGGAAAATGAGATCACAGACAGGTTATCTGGGGTCAGCAGTCAATAAGGGCTCAGTGGCACCTTTGGCAAGGAAAGAGGTTTTATCCTTATAACCTTCTGGATGCAACATATCACCTGCCTTGTATATTTTCTGCATTATTATTAAGCCATTTGGAATACTGAAGAATAAGTTTGATAAAGCAGCAGTTACTTCAGGGAACCAGCTTCCCCCAGTGCCCAAGCCATAATCACCACTGCAAGTCTTCTAATAAACAAAAAAATCCATCATGTCTTGGCCAAATTACAGCTTTGTTAATCATTCACAAGTGGAGTAAAAACAACTTGCAGTAATTAGTTTATAGTGTGAGTTTTTCTGCTTTTCTTTCTCAAGGGATATTTGTGATCTGATATTAATTGTTTTATATATATTACTGTTCAATTCTATAAATTGCCTCTACTAAAATATTTTATTTCTTGGCATGAGGTTTATGGTGGTCTTGCAAGCAGGTAACCATGGGGATTTGAAACCCATGAAACTCTAATGTGCTGTTTTGTAGTATCTAGAAAGAACTGCCCAGAGTATGGGTTCCATGTGTGGGGGAAACAGGATGACAATCACCCTCATGGAAATTTTAATTTCAGCTTAGTAGTACATGTAACTCTAAAACTTACATTATTGAAAAATTTATGTCAGTAAAGCTTTATTGCCAGGAAAGCAGAATATGGATGTGGGAGGTTCATAAAAATTGCTACGGTAGTCACATTTTGAAATTAAAAAATTATGGAAGTTTGGTTTGCAACATTTGTCCAGTAATTACACTGTAGTTGCCTAAAATTACAGTCTGCAAGACAGTGAGTGAAGTTACCCCTGACAACTTATCTAAACTTTGTGTAATTCCTTCAGCACTGCAGACATCTGCTCATTTCACTGTTGCATAGGGCTTCTTCATTATCTGCCAAAAAAAAGATTTGTGGGCATGTGCTCTGCAGAGTTCTGGGGAGCTCCTGGTGTTGGTGAGACGGGGCAGAAGCAGCCAGAGTTTTCTACTCACCCTCTGTCTCAGAAGACTTTGAAATGAGCATCATATTTGCCTCTGCTCAGATTACTTTCCATGCAAATAACCTGGAATTAATCTGCACAGGCATATGTATGTCTTTTCTTTTAAAGGTATCTGCCTCTTCAGCTTGCAGATACTCCATTTCCAGCTGTCAATTCTGAAGAATTAAAATCAACGGCTTTTATTATTTATTGTTCTCTATACCTACTAATAGCCTCTTAATTGTGTTTTGGATGGGGTATTTTTAGAGGGAATCATTAGGTTTTCATATTCTGGCAGACTAGAGAATTAATGAGAGGCTCTTAATATAGCCATAAACAACTAACTTTATTTAAAACATTCCATTTCCTGCTATTCACTTTATTGCTCTAATCTTCACATCCTGACATCCTGCTGCTGCTGGCTGTAAGATATTTCCTGTATCTCCTTCTGGATATCATGGCCCACCTAGTCCTGCTGCTCCCTGGGTCTTGAGAGGAGCAGGGATTCAGCCTGGGGGACAGCACTGAGGATGCCAACAGTGGAATGTTGCTGTGTTATTTGCTGTCTGTCCTTCTTGCCTCACTCTGCTTGAGCCCTTTGTTCTCCCCAGTGATTACCCTTTTTTGCTGTGGCACCCTGGGATCTACCAGCACACTGTTGTTTCAGCAGCAGAAGGGTTTCAGGGACAGCCTGTGCCAGTGGCTGCAGGTGCCCTACAGACATTAAACCATTTCTCTACACACAGAAGCTCAAGGCATAAACGTGAAGTTTTCTACCAAAAAACCAGGGTGGCTCAGCCCTGCTTTGGTCCCAGAGCAGTTTTGGATCATACTGCCTTGGAGTGGCCTGTTTAAGTCCTGCCATGCAAGAGATAAAGAATATAGCTGCATACACACCTATAAAATATTTTCAGCTAAACCTTGAGGACAAGAAAAATTCATCTGATTGTGCCATATCTTTGGTCCTTGCTCTAGGATTGACTCTCCTTCTCACCTCCTCCCACAAACCCTCCCAAATGGCTTGGCCAGACTTTCTTTTTTTTATTACCTTGTATCTTGTTTTAGATTAGTTGGTATCTCTATTGCTAAACATAGCTTCTAATTTTGTTCTTCTAATCCCTCCTGCTATAGAGTTTTTTCACGCCAAAAGGAAAGAAAAAAACCAAAACCAACCAAAGACAAAACCTCAAAACAACTGAAGTAATTTTCTAGTGGCTGCAGAATAGCTGTTTTCCTGTCCTATGCCATTTCCTAGGATTTTTTTTTTTTATTTATATGTAAACCAGAAGGTGCTAACTGACAGAAATAAAACATCCTCAGGGGACCTAATACCAGTTTGTTTTTGCAGTGATCCATTGCTCTGGTGAGAGCTGTAAGATATTTTGTGACTCTGTTGGTTCAAGAAATAGACTTTCTCTCATCAAGTGGGGAGAAATGTTTGGGAACAGAAGCCACACTTTGTACCTCACTTCTTCTGGTGTATTCAGTGTTTATTCCCTTCCTTCAGAGCACAGAAATCAGGCAGCAGGCTGCTATGAAGAATGCAGATGGGAAATGCCTGCTCTGTGCCTTCAGGCTTGCTTTATTCCTTTCCAGATAAATGTTGTCAGCTGCAACCATGCTCAGTAGAAAAGAGAAGGGCTTGGTCAAGAGTAGAAGAGACAAGCAAGGACCTCTCAGGAGATCACTAACCTATTTTTCTGTAGTAAGGAGCAGCTAAGATGAAACTTCTTGCCTTTACACCACATATAACAAAAAAAAAACCAAAAAAAAAACAAAAAAAGATTTTAAACATTAATTTAGTACTAGATGTGAGGGCTGGATTGAGGTTTCAAGAGAATAAGGCATTGCCTTACCTCAAATACCAACATGATCTGGTAAAATACAGATAAACACCCATTTCACTGCTTCTGCAGGATTGTGAGTCCTGTCCTGGTCTGACCTCTGCTGAGTTCCCTCATCTTCACAGCACTGTGAGCCCAAGCCTGTGCAGGAATACCACACCACTGATTAATTAAGCCAATTCCTCACACAGCAGCTGGTGGAATCTCTTTCCTGCTGGCACACCTGTGTCCATGCTAGGTTCTGGCTGACATTTGGAGAGCAGATAGAGCATGGGATTGTTTTTTCATGTCCTTAAAGGATGAGGCTAGGCTGGCAAAACACAGGCACCAGGGACTACCTGCTACTACTCATCTATGTTCAAATGCCATTGCCATCCACCTGTTCTGGTTCTTGCATGTCTGAGTTGCTGAGGTGGACCACTTGCCTCTCAGCCACACACACTTCCACACAAACCAGGAATAAGCTGAAATTTCATTTTTGCAAGCAAACACACGGCAGGATCAGAGCAAAAAAAAAGCCTTAAGAACAGTTAGTTTGGGTCATCCCATCAACACTCAATAATGTTAAGCCAGACAGATGACAAATCTGGAGGAGCCATAAAACTGCACCTATAGGCAACAACTGGAAATGCAATTCAGAGGCACGGTGGAGGAATGTGTTTCAAACTGGTTATTTCCCTCACACCCCACACTTACAACTCCGTTAGTACTTTCTAAGAATAAAGCAGTTGTAGATCAGAAAAGCCTTAGGTAAGACCTTGGCTCCTTGCTGGATGCCCACATTGCACGTGGAGACTACAAACCCAGTGTTCCCAGAGTGGGCTGGAGGAGTTCATCTCACCACGTAGGCATCGAGGGGGAAGGTGGCACATGGTGTCTATGGAACACCTCAGTGAAGGGAAAATGGGGTACTGGGAAGTCCAGACAGATGCTGGGAGACAGATACAGAACAGCAGTATGACCCTGACTCAGGGGTTGAAGCAAAGTGGAGAGGGATCAAAACATTCTGGTGTGTTTTTCTAGAGGAGGAATGAGTCAGTTTTCATAGGTGCCATGACAACTGTGACATCCAAGAACATGGCAAAATGCAAACAAGGATGGAAATTTCTAATGTTAAGACCTGGCTTCTAATGGTTGTTGTAAAACAAGAGTTTTTTGAAGCATAAACCTTCTTACCTTGGGATTCAGACCTTCCTAAGGGTGGCACCTTCTGAGGAGAACATGCTTTCTCCCATCAGAGGGGCTGGGACCCTTCTCACACAGGTGGGGCGGTGCCAAACCCGGCTGTGCCAGCTGTGCCAGCTGTGCCAGCTGTGCCTCCTGCAGCCCTGCCTTCCCCACGTGAGCCACGCCAAACCCGTCTGCCTCAATGACACCCTCACGAGGTTATCCTCCCTTGTCCTCGTGTGATGCCACAACACAACCCCCTTTAATGATATTCCAAATCAGCTGCCAGCTCCTCCTGGTGTCCCTGGAAGTCACAAATCGGTTGGCTTGTCTGGCTGGTGTGGAGGGCAATGTAAAGCTGCTACCTCAGAAGGACAAAACAAGGACATCTGTGTTCCCTGCTCTGCCTTTCCCTCCACTGCTTTAATCAAGCTGGTTTGCATGGGGCTCGTGATGAGTGAAGCAGGCATTTAGGGACCATGTGGCAGACACTCAGAAAAAGAAGAGCAAAGACCCCACAGCCCCTCCTGGCATTGCTGGCTAACAAGCTTTCCTCAAGGTGAGGAGAGTAGGACAATCAATTCAAATTCAGGTAATAAAAACCCACATTCTTCCTCTATCCATCTATTCTTGCAACCTTTAAGATGAATAATAAATAAAAACCAAAGGAAGACTTGGTATGCTTTTCTAGAAAATGTTTCCCCTTCAACTAATAACAATATATCTTTACACCTGCTCAGTCAATTTTTAATCAAAAGCAAAAATACCCCCTTTGACTTCTTATTCAGAATATCAATGGCAATTTTCAAAGGTCTTAATAACACTTAAGCACCTAGACTCGGCTGAAAATTTGTGTACATTACCTACTGAATTGCCTCTATGTATGCCTCCAAAAATCTCATCATACATTCAGAGATAGATTGTGTGATCAGTGAATTAGCTGGATGTAAGCAGGAATGTAATGTTAGTTCAGTGCTTCACCAGGGCTCATTTATCCTGTTTAGAAATATGCTTGTCTGCTTATCCACCTAGTTAGGATGTGATATTACTCCCTGAAAATACACCCTGCAGGTAACAAGAATTTCAATCAATTTCACTGTAATTGATTCCTTTGTCAAAATGATATAAAAACAAAGTAACTTCATAAACATCTATAGAGCAAAACCACACTTTGTCACTAAGATAAACATTAGATCTCTTGAGTTATTGAAGATTTATGCTAACATATATGAAAAATCAGACTGCAAAGACCAGAATGTGTGTCTGTTGACAAAAACAGAGAGATGATGCACAAACAGACATTACATCTCACATGTTAATCACTAAAGGTATAGCTGTGAGCAATGTATTGTTCCACAGGAGAGCAAGTACCTATGTTCCATGACAAAGATCCTCAAGCAATGATGTTTCATGTGCTGGGAGTCCAACCCACAACAAAGATAATCATGACGGCACAGCTGAGTGCATCTTCTCCACCATGCATGAACACTGGTGACATGACCTTCCTCGAGCTGCAGTTCTGGAAGGTGAAAAATATTCTAGAATGTTCCTTCAGCTCTGCTGGGGGTTTTGGTGTTTGGTTTTGTTTTTTTGGTTGTTTTTTTTTTTTTTTTAATTTTAAGATTCAGTCCCTTAAATGTGGATCAGTGATCTAACTTTATCCACAGTAGCATCCTCACCATAACCAACAACCCAGCTGAGTAAATGATTCCCAGTAGCAACAAAATATTGCAAGTTTTCCTTTTTCTGTGGCAAATTGTTTGACTTTTTAACAGAAGGGATTTAGAACTGACCACGTATTCTGCTGAATCAGACCTTGATCTCAGAAGCTCTTTCATCAATCATTCATGTTTATCAAGAGGTCTTTCTTTAATCCCTTGAATAGACCTTAGGAGAGCATTTTGGTTCCTTTATTTGTGCTTTTACTCACCAGGCCACTGGTACCCAACAGCCATCCTGGTTTCACCAAACAAGCAAACCAGAACTTTTCAGAGCTTGGGGTTTAAGGGTTTTCTAGCAAGTCTCCTACAACTCTAAACCTGCTTCTGCAAACTTTCATTTTGATCGCTCTGCATGAGAAGTTTCCAAATTCTGTACATCTGTAAGCTCCTACAAATGTTCAGATGGAAATGTGGCCCCCTGGGGCCACAAATTCGAGTCTACAGATGGGAAGCTTTTGTTTTTCCAAGTTATTTTCCATGGGCTTGTAAAACCTAATCTTTAGATCAACAGGGTTCCATGGACCGCAGCTTGAAAACCTCCAAAGTAATTCACATAAAGGTCACTCCCTCCTGACACGCAGGAACAGGTGCTGCTCTGCAGAAGCAAATTACATTATTACTGTAAAACTGCACAAATGATACCCAGGATCACAAAAACATCCAGGTCCACAAATCCACAGAAAAGACAAGAGAGATCAAACTTGTGCTGGCTAAAAGATTGATGTCTCAGCTTTGCAGTTATTCCTGCAGTGAACTGAAGGTGCAGGATTCCCTTTGTATCTTCATGGCATCACAGTATGGAGTGCTCAGAGAGGAAAGGGTTAATTCCCTGAAAGAGTATTCACATAGGAATATTTTTACAAATATATCCTCCACGCAATGAAAATTTAGGAATGCCTAGAAATGGCTCGAAGGGAAACTAAATAGGAAATTCCAGAGAGAAAATGTCCCACCTCCACAAAAAATTTTAAATTTCAACTATTTAAAATTTCTTGTTTTGGCCGTCTGTAGCGTTGCTTGGAAATAGAGATTTCCATCAAACTATTAACAAACACACTCCTTAGAACTCTAATATTTCAGAAATCATGAAATGTGGGAGAGAAAACACCAAACAAGCATACAAAGCCTGTTGTCCCATCCTGCATTTCACAGATGAGCCATATGGCCTTCTTTGGAGAAAGGTAATAAAGCAGTGCTGTCCAAAAGCACACCTGAAACCAGCAGGAATTCTCCTTTCTCAGAACTCAACAGCCCCAGTGTCACCTTCTGCTTGGGTTTTCTGGGTTCTAACTCAGGGCTCAGAAAACCATCAGCTGGGTGACATGGCTTAAACCACTACACCACAGCTCCCCACCCCAGGCTGCCAGCACTTCCCAGCCTGCCAGGAAGGTGTGGTAAGCATAAACACAGGGTGACTTTTGAGGTCCTTTGAGCCTACATTTAATAGGATTATGCAAGTTAGATTTATAAACTAGCCCAGTTTCACAAAAATATCATGGCATATATTCTGCATCCTCAGGTTTTCCTCTCTCCTGCATTCCTCCACAGCCTAACCCCACACTTAACCACACCTTGCCTCCCAAGAACAAGTCTTCCCATAAGGACTCAAGCCACGTCTGGGAAGGTTCTTGTGGCTTCTTCTCAAAGAGCTCTCACAATTCTGGAATTTTCCCATTCATTTCTCAGTGGTGTCACATCTCTAAAGGAAAACAAGTCCAAGACATGAATGACATATTTAGCAGCTCTGCAAGCTTTCCCTCTTTTCCTCCATCCCTGCTCATTATTTGGAACACATCACTTGTTCCCTTTCAGAATTAACCTGTGTTAATCTGTCGGTCATCTCCCACCCTGTCCTGTGTTGTATCTCCTTCCCAACATTTCCTTTAATCAATATTCCCTCCAGACACACTAAGTGCAGTTCTTTTTATAAACGAATCTGTTCTCACCCAGGAGATCTGACATTCAGACAAACTCAACGTCCCTCTTCATCTAAATAATTTAAGGGATCTGCATCCCTTATCAAAGACTAATATATCAGGCCCTGCCAACAAGGCACCTTCATTGTTCTTCAGTGCACATTTAAATTGCATTCCCTGCTTGGCAGAGGAGCTCTGTCAAGAGCCATAGTGACTCAAAGATTTCTTCACAGAGTTGTTGCACCATAAAAAACACCAGCACAAGTCTCCCAAAAGAAATAGTTGTGATCACCTGCCCCAACGTGCAGCCCAGCAAAAAGGGAAATCAGGAAAATCACCCAGAATAGCCATGACCAGACACTGTCTCATAACTGAGCTCATGTAAAACTTCCAAGACTTAAGGCTCCCCTCATCCTCAGATAAATTTTGAATTAGCGTCCCTGATGAGATTACATTTTTCATTTAACCAGGAATTTATGTCTTCAGCTTCCAGTCACCAATATTACATCTGTTCAGATAGTGATGCCTTTGTTCTCAAAAAATCTCTTTCCCATTTCAACTCTGAGAACATCACCTCTGACCTCTTTTTTAAAAAAGTTTAAGCTTGAGGCAGGTTTCTCCTTGCTTGTATTTCTGCACAAGCTGTCTTTGGAATAGTGTTTCTAAGTGCTGGATATCAGAGTGAGAACAAACTCCACCTACACAGATACACCCCACAGAGCTTTTCTGATGTCTTTCCCCCTCTCCTGCAAATGTGACCTCCAGGGCACAGCCTTCTGATCCTCTGTCCTTTCTCTGGTTGTGGATGGACACCAGCTCTGCACGACTGCTGCTGTCAGGGGAAAATGAGATCTGCAACAGCTTCTGAGGACAAACTTTGAGGCTGGTCCATTGAGGATAAGAAAAAAAGCCAGGACTTATGACACAGAGAACAGACTTTAGATCCAAACTTTTCAGCCTGGACCGATGTCCATGACCTCTTTTTTAAGATAAGACTTTCAAGAAGGAGAAGCCATTAGTGGTGATCAGAGCTGTTTACTGTACACAGAGCTCCATGTGAAGAAAAATGAAATTTCTCCTTTCAGAGGCTGGTACTGAGGGTAATACCTCTTAGAAAAACAACTTACAAGGTGCTGGGAAAATCTTCCTGTCTCCTCATCATTCCCCCTGCCTGGTGCACCACATTCACTGTGATAGTATTGAAAAATATAACCACGAAACATTAACCTGTCTTTAACAACAACAAATGTGAGCACTGAGGGAGGTAGTCAGTACCAATCACTTTAGAAGAAACATTAATGGAACGAGCTGCACAGAAAGAAAGCTGCTTCTTCATACATTTGCTGAGGCTCTGAAGCAAAAGGGTATGTTTTCTTCCAGAACCACAGGGCTGAAACAAAGTACTTTCCAGAGACAGAACAGCTGAACCAGAAGAATGAGAAAATTTTATGGCATCTTCAGCTCCCACAGCCAACCTGCCCCACCTGAGGCCTTTCACTTCATAATTCTGAAACTGAAGCTCTCCCAGTCAATGTCATGGAAACAGAGACAGGAGAACAAGTTCCCCACTGGATGCAACTTGCATCCTTCTCTTTGCCATGAAGAGAGGCCAGGGTGTGCCTGATGATCCCCACATGTGGAAATATGGGTTTTGGTAAAATTATCTGCTATTAATTGAGAGGGAGACTTTCCATCATGACCAGACAGTACAAGGACTGTACTACTAATTTCAATCCTTTAATGTTAATCAAAGAGAACTGTTGCTGTCTAAACTAATAAGGGATTTTTTTCACTGTGCCATTTGTATAGTAGAAGGAATTGTAAAACAGCTTCATGATAGATAACTGTACTGCTGGAGTTTCCTTAGTTTGTCATTTCATACTAAAGAATCTCAGCCACCATAAAATTAAATTTCTCCACATTGTTCAGCAATGAGACAAACCAAATTCTCTGCTAATTGAATGCAGTCAGCTACTTATGTATTCACAGCGAGCTGGTGCTTTCAGCACTGTTGGGCTCTGGCTCTGCAGGAGCCTTCCCAGCAGCAGCATTGAGCCAGCAGAGCTGGTGTGGAGCTGGCACGGCCACCACGTCACCCACAGAGCTGTTAGCCTTGGCTGGGAGCCCAAGATGCCACCTTGGCCTTGGTAGGGCCATGGGTTTCCTTTCCTTCCTTGAGAAGCCCCAACCCGTTCTCTTGGGAATGTTTTCTGGAGACTGCTCTCCTTACTTTGCAGAAACAGGACTAGACAGCCTGAAACACCCCCTGGTTCCTCCAGCTCACCACTGGCTGAAGATTACATTTTGCTAGATCATTATCCTCCTGAACATCAGAGCATAACTATCCAGAAACCTCTAACATGCAGGTTTCTAAACACAACTCCTCACTGCCTGGCACTAAATAAAAAACCATTCAAGGTAAGGCACACTTCATGAATGCCTGTGCTTTGCCTTTCTTGCTGCAGTGGAGATGCTGTCTGGATTGCTGTGAGCATTCCACAGAGGACACTGATCCTCTCCCAAAGTCAAAGCAAAATACCCCCTTAAATGCCAAATCTCAGTCTCTCTCTCTACATACTTGATTAGATATCTCCAGTGTTTGGCAGACTCTGATGTTAATCCCAGACACCCTTTCTTTAAAATCCTATCCCTCTCCTCGAGTTCTGTAACCTATGTTTGTCCACTTTTCCTAGCCCTGTATTCCCTGGAGCTGCCGATACAACATTCAGTGTCTGCAGTCAGACCCCAGTGAAATACCAGTGCTTTGGTCCTCTTTTGTTCCAGGCTATCCTGCTTCATGCACCAGTGAACTACCCTTGCACATGAGCCTTTCAAAAGGAGAAAGTGTGCCAGCTTTCATCTTTTCCATTATCTAAGAACTAGAAGGTAATAAACAGAAGTACAAGACATAAGAAACGAAGCCAGCTCACAGCCATACAGGGGAATTTGCATCCTGCCAGCTGACAGGTAACCAGGGTCACACAACTGCAGTCTGCCAATCTATTTCATATTCACTGTTGTCAAATTTGCCACATCAGTCCAAGTTCCAAGACTTCTTAATAAGCCACTTACAGCCCCAGCTACTAGAATTATTCTGTTTAAAAATTTCCAGCTTTCATTTTCTGAAAGTACTTTTCTCATCTCCATGGTTGCACAGAGCAGCTTGAAGCAAATATACATTGAACTCAAAATAACATATGTTCAAAAAAGCCTTATAATTTCAATCCTCTTATGATCTCTGAGTAATAGATTTGATATTTTTCAAAACTTACATTTGGACAGATTGGATGTTAAATATGTGTCTGTGAGCCTGGACACACATGTGTGCACGTACATGTGCACATGCCCATCTTTTCAGACACAATCTATCCAAAAGGACATAGATGAAAATGAAGAGAAGCACAGCAGCGCTTTCAAAGATTAATTTGGGAAGACACCCATTCCAGTTCTATATATTGCATTGTTAAGAATAGAAGCAGTTCACAAATGCCTGAAAGCCCCAGAAAAACAGGCTGCAAGAAAGTGTGTGCTGTCAGAGAAAAGCAGAGCAATTTCCACTTGACTTACTGTGTGAGGAATAAAAAAGCAAGGGTTAAAGGCTGTCAGAGGCCAAATCATGGGCTTTCTGTCCTCTAACAACTAACTTGGACAATACATTTGAGCTAGGTTCCTACAGCTACTAAAGGTATCCAAACTTTTTCTGTTGGCAAATTCTCCTGAAAGGCTGATGTTGCTGTGGATCTCTACTCTCCCTGCATTGAGAGAACAGGTACCAATACAATGCAGTTCCACTTTACCCTCCTGTTCCAGGAACTGTCCTGCTGCTTGGTCAGTGGGTTGCCAGAAGGTGAATTGGATTCCTCAGAATGGAAAACGTGGGTCAGTTATTAATGATGGGATTAATTTTATGCACAGCCTTTCAGGGAAGTGCATTCACACTTTTTGCAGCCCTTCATATCAAGGTCAGTTTTATTCTGCACATACAACAGTGAGCTCTGCTGAAATCTGTGTGAGCTGCCAGCAGGACTCTGCTCACATTGTCCATCCATTAATCCACTGATGAGTTTAGTCACTCACAACATTCTATTTCCTCTTTACACTTTCACTATTGTCTTTTATACTTCCTATATTCCAGGAGTATTATGGGGATCTTTTATTAACACATACACACAGGGATGAGATGTAATCTCTTTAATTTATTACCTCTTGTATTCCTAGTAAACCTTTCTTTGCAATATCCAGGCAGCACCCTGACGGTAAATCACTGCTGAAAGACAATACAGAACTGCAAAGTATTCTCTATTAAATGTTTTATTTTATTACCAAAACTCTTCAAATGTCCTTAATGTATTTTTCAAGCTGTTTTCATTTGGTGGTGAAACGGCTGATCTTTGAAAAGCTTTTGTCTTAGTCCTTAAACCAGTGAAATCTGTATTGACTCCTAGGTGAATTTCCCATGGCTTCTAATAACAGAGATTATTGACATTTTCACTGGTTGCTATGGAGAGGGCCACTGCACACATTTAGTAGCCTAGCAATTGAGCATGTCCAAAGGGTCTCATGAAGGATGGTTTGGTCTTGAAAAAGGGTTTTGAGCTTTGGCCAAGAGCTGACCTGGGATCCGTCCTGGAAGGGAACTGCATCTTGTAAAGGTAAGAAAAAGTGAATGGATCAAGGTCTTGTGGAGAAAGTCACACATTTCTTGAGCAGTGAAATCTGGGACACCACAACCAGTGGAGTTCTTGGCTCCAAGACTCCAAAGGGGGCTTTAGCCCCTGCAAGCCTGGCTCAGTACAGAGCTTTTCTCCAGGACACAAAGCAATGCCCAGGAGGGTGTCCAGCTGCAGCACAGCTTCACCACAGCCTGACCTGCCATGAGGTGTCACACTGCACCTGCCCACAGCTGCTCGAGCTGTGCAACTCCTCAAGCCCAGCTCTTCCAGAACCATCTCAGGAGCCCTCTGAAAACTGGAGCTAGAGCCAAACTGCCAACCTGTCTATTGAGGAGCTGCTCCTCAGAGGAACTAAGTGAAATATCTGCTGGGAAAGACCTCACCAAACTGAGAGCATTAGCTGGGCTCAGCATGTTTTTTGTCCCTTCTGGTACCATTCTGACTGTCACTTTGCCACAATGCAGTATATTAGTGATGTATTTCTATAAAGCAAGCTGAAAAATACTGGCATTATTCTGCACTGTTCTTGGATTCTTTGGAGTGGAATTGGCTTTCCAAACTGCCTAGGCCTTTTAATTTGATGTAGCACCATTTAGCAACCCTAAGGATTAACCACCTCACAAAGGAAACAAACCTCCATATAAATATCTTTGGTTTTAATATGGTTTTTAGGCTAGGAATTTTTTTTTAATTATATGGCCAAAGTTTATCATATATGTGCACTTCCAGACTAAGTTTCTCTAACCTTTTCAAGCTCCAGTTTTCAAGATGAACTGTTTTCTTAATAGCCACCATCATAATTTCTACTAGGACTTCTTGTAATTCATATATTTAATTGTTAACTGGCAAAAAGTTATTAAATGTCTCTTATGAGGCCTAAAGGCAGCCAAAATTTACAGGATTTAAACCCAGGAGTCCAGAGTCTTGTTCTGTGTCTTAAGCTCCAAGACTACAGCAGTCAAACCCAAGAGACTCATTTTGCCATCAGCCTCCCCATGGAGCTGGCAGCTGTTCCAGGATGCCACATTTTTAGCAAGCTTTGTTGCCAGCGTGGTGTCTGCAAGGTTTCAGAAAGCTCAGGCCACACACTGAGTGAAGGGCTCATCTGTCCCCTCCCGAGGGTGTCCCTGCTGCCCCTGCCTCCCTGCTTGCCTCTGCTGGAGCGAGGCAGAGCAAGCTGCAGGCTCTGTGCCTATGAAATTCAGCAACAAGACTCACTTTCAAGTGACACAACCAGTTCTGAAATGTCAGAACAGCCCAGGAAATTAACTCTCAGATCAAGAATAGCTGCTGAGGGTGAACCCCTGCAAGGCTGAAGCGATGGCACTCCAGAGTAGATCATGTTCCAGACACACAGCCAGGACAGTTTCTCCTTTTCCCCTCCAAAGCTCGCAGCCCACATGGCTCAGAGCACCGAGGAGCTCTGAGGCACAGAAGGACTCCCCACTGACAACAACGAGCTGCAAGCCTTGGAGTCTGACCTGTGCCTTTTCACCCCCACCTTCCTCTCCCTTAGATGAGAATCCAAAAAATCATTCATACCCAGAAAAGGGTTTGTCATAGAGACTGGAGAATGACAAGAAGACATTTGTATTTCCTCATTTCTAAATTCTGGTCTCCTAGTTCCTTTTTATTTCCTGGCACCCCTGATACTCCCCACTGTAACACTGCAGTCCAGTCCACCCACATCCCACCAGCAAGCAGTGGAGTGGGAGATGGTACCTGTCTAGGAAAGCATAAAGGCAAAGAGCAGGTTCACCCTGCCTTGGGTGATGGCAGCTGAGCACCCCTTTTCCATTAGGGCTACGACTTCTTGGCGACTTCAAGTTAACTGCAAGTTGTCCCTTGCAGCCAGGTCACTGCAGCCATCTCCTGCAGGCTGTAGCTGCAGCCCAGAGCAGCTGTGACACATGAACAGCAGCTGGTGGGGGGCAGAGCTGTCTGACAACTCCATGGATTGGGCAGCCCTGAGCACACCAGAGCAGGGAATAAGGCCTCTCCTCTGTCACCACTCTGAAATGGAGGTCCATTTTTCCACAAAACCCACGGATGGAGCCATGGCTATATCAATGCCTTCAGTTCCCCCTGCAGAACTCACCCTGTGCACACACAGCAGCTCTGCTGCCCAGGGCACTGCAGACCCCAAGGCCCCCAGCAGCTGGGAAGAAAGGTTTATCCAGCCAGGGGGCCCAGGGGGGCCTGACCTCCCCCAGAGAAGACCAGCTGCCTTGAATGTCTTTCTCCTGTGTGAAAAACCTTCTCCCTGAAGTCATTTACAATGTGAACACTGTTTCTGTCTGTTCTCTTTCTCCCCACAGAAAATCCCTGCTTTTAACAAAGACTTGAAAAGGGAGAGAGAAAAGGGCTGGACATGTCAAAGGCTACTATTATTACTGCCTCCTTGTGACAGGCGCAGAGGAAGGTGGCTGCTTAAATTTCTAAGACAGACAGACAATGATAGGTAGCAGATGGATGGACGGGCTCCTGCTGGGAGCAGACAATGAATTTCATTTTGTTACAGCACATCTACTGCAGAAGGGGGATGATACTGCAGTATGTGTGCCAAGTTCCCTTCACTGGAATGGATCCTGCACAGACCAGACTCGCACACAGCAGAGATTTTATATATTAAACAGGAAAGAAAAAGGGCTGACTTACAGCTTTTGTCTTCAAAATCCATTCACAGTAAAAAGCTAATGGGAAAAGGAAGACTGCCCCACTTTTTGCAGCGCCAGGAGATGTTTTCGATATAAGCAGTCCCTCAAGACGCCGCCCAGGTTTGCACGGAAATTGCTTTTCTCGCCAGCGGAGCACGAGCGCTCATTGACGGAAAGTTGGGAGCGCCGGGCAGCCGGGGCGGATGGCAGCCGGCACAGCGGGCATCCCCGGCAGGGGACAGTCCCCAGCCTCCCCTCCCCTGCAGCCCGTCCTGCTCCTCGGAGCTGTGCCGAGCTCCGAGAAGCCTGGCGGCTGCAGCCCTCACGTTTTCCAACGGGCCCCTCGCTGTCACAGCCGCCATCCCCTGCTGTCCCCGTCCTCCCCGATCCATCACATCCAGCCACCTGCAGTCAAGGTGAGAGGCGAGTGACACGGGGAAAGGGGGAGGGAGGACTTCTGCTTGAGTCATCCCAGGCACTGCAAGGCCTTTTAAATTATGTTGCCGGTTTGAAAATGGGTTTAGAGCCTTTCCATGGTAAATTTGAGTCTAAGCACGCTGCTTTTGCTGTCTCTGAAATACGGTGTGTACACACACATAAATATCTCCAGGCTGCAGCCAAGCCCATCCATCCACATCCCGCGGCTCCCTATTAGCTCCAATATCCTGGCATGTAGCCTAAAGGCCTCTCAAGTGATGCATTTGGGAATGATTGGTTATTATCTATAAGAAAAATAATTCCCTGGGCTGGGGGAGGCAACTCAGCAATGAGGGCTAACATCATCCACCTTTGCCTGCTGTTCAGCTTCAGGATGTTCCCTAAATGACATACCTGCACAGCACAGAGATGGGGAGTGCTCCTGAGCAGTGCCCGATCTGGAGAGCACCTCATCCTCGTCATGGCCAGCTACACCACCCTGTTTAGGCTGTTACTCCTCATATAAAAGCCCTTTAAGCACTAGAGTTGCTTTTCCATGTGTTTTGTGCTATTAGTATGCAAATCACCTGTGTCTCCCCTCAAACCTTAGAACCAAATCCATCTCCCACTGCAGCCCTTGCAATGTCACTGATGGCCTCAGGCACTGGAGGCTTTCTGAGTCTCACTACTTAGGACCAGCTAAATATCAGTTCTGTGACTCTCAGAGTATTCCATGTCATATAAAAGATATAAAATATAAAATAAAAAGAAGAGTGCTGTCCTCAGTGTAAGGAGTTAACTCCTTCAGCTCTGGAAAGCATTTTAATATTAAGGCAACTCATTCTAATAAGCCCAGAAATGCAAAAAGGTTTAAGGCTGAAGGCAAGATGTGGGAGGATACAGAGGTAAGGAAATTAGCATGGAGCCCCTCCTGAATTCTTTTCCAACTTATTCCAAGCCAGATTGATCCCTTTCCTTCCCAAGAAAGGTCCAGCCCTTCAAGTCCCCAGGCCAACACACATTGCAGTATTTGAAATCTGCATCCCAGTCCCCTAAGCTGGCCAGCCTGGGAGCAGTAACTCCTGCTCCTGATTCCCACTGAAGTGAACAGGGTGCTTTCTACAGGCAGTGCCTGAGGGGAATGAGAGTGGAGATGCACTAACAACACTGTCATCCCCCAGTTGGAGACACCAGAGATTGGGCATTCCCTGCAAGGCTCCCACCACACCACAGTGAGCCCTGAGCAGCCCAGGGCTGACCCTTGAGATCTTGGCTGGCCCCATGTGCAGGGAGGGAGGTGCAGGTCCGTGCTCTCACTCCCTGCAGACACGTCTCAGGGAGCAGCTGCAGAGGCAGTCTCAGCTAGGATGGATCTGGTGACCACCACTGTGATCTGCCCCACTCCAGTGACAGCCTGCACACCCCACTGTTTAATTACCAGCAGGCAGATGGTTCTCCAGAGACCAAAGGCAGCTGCTCATGGCAGGGACTGCTCTGGTTTGCAACAGAACTGAGTACTCCATGTGCACATCCTTTGAGCGCACGTCCTACTTCCCGTGTCTTTGTCCACATTCCTGCAGAAATCTAACAGGCACTGAATACCAACATCTAAAACAGCAGAAGGTCCATAGCTGCTC
Source organism: Nicator chloris (assembly GCA_013400495.1). NCBI lineage: Eukaryota > Metazoa > Chordata > Aves > Passeriformes > Pycnonotidae > Nicator > Nicator chloris. Next base: position 484,028 of record WAAE01022433.1, read on the forward strand.
AAAAACTTTTGCTCTTCTTTCCCCTCATAGATTGCCTGATCATTTGATCCCACTTTTGCTTTGTAATAAGGAGAATAAGGACAATGTTAAAGAAATGAGATGTGACGAGTGACCTTCCCTATAAACTCCTTGGGCAGAAAACGAGGTTGAGCAGTAAATTAGAAAGTACCTGCCAGAGCTGCCCTTCCAGATCACTTGGAACCACAAGGGAGGAATTGCAGCTATCACCACGGCAATTCTGCAGACTCTATTTTATATTGACTTTAAGGTACTACTGAGTGGATAGTGCTAGAAGTGAAAATGGGTATGGATGGAGTGGAACCATATGTACTGCCACTGGTTACCCTTCCTAAAGAGACTCTGAGATTCAATGTGGGGGGAAAAAATCCTGCTTTTTTTAGTGGCAATGACCCCTAAGGACAGGAGTGCCTGAATCCTCCCAGTAATTCTCATTCTCACTAGAATGACAGGAGTTTGGTGTAACCTTGCAAATAAAATCTTCTACAAGACATCCATCACCAGTCAGTTTTAGTAGTCAAATTACAATAGATGCCTCACATTTCCATGCACAGCAACTATTTCCATAAAAGAATTAGAAAACATGAACTGAAGTTGCAATACTGTTTGACTTTTGGAAGGTTTTTTTAAAATGTTTTTGCTCGGCACAGAGATCTTTTAGCTTGCAAGTTGAAGCAATTTATCTTCATGATGCCACCTGCTGACCACAGGGAAAAGGTCACTGCTGCTACCAGTGACAGCATCCCAGCAGAACATCCTCTCGTAGCATTTCTCCTCCTCCTCTCCCTCTTTCGAGAGAAGGTCAAGCATCACCTCTCCTCCAGGGAGGAGTGACTTCTAACATTTCCTCTTTGCATTAGGAGCAGTTAATGGAAATGGTAATAAATCACCCTTCATGTTCTCATACAGACAGTTACAGCGAGCAAAAACCATCTGCCTGTCTGGAGTCCCACAAGGAGCCATAGGATAAGGGGAAAAAACCATCTTCTTCACACAAACCTCAATTTTTAATCCACAGCATGACAAAAACTCCTAGTCCAAGCCTCTTTCAGTCCTGTCCTGGAGGAGATGCTGCTGGAATCTTTTGTGCAGGCATTTCAATTGGCATTGTTAGCTACGTGGTAGCAGTGTGTCACTGCTCTCCATACTCTCGCAGACCCAAAGAGGGGTATAAAGAATTTATCATCTCAATGTAAAGGACAAGGTGGGAGTGGGAAAATCCACATCAGATGGTTGGCTGAGGTCACAATGCAGAGCCACACCTCAGCTGGATACAGTTATAGCAGCCCACAGGCACATCACTGGCCAGCCCAGGACACACTGCCAGCCCTAGGACACACTGCCACTGCCCAGGACACACTGCCACCACCCAGGACACACTGCCAGACCCAGGACACACTGCCACTGCCCAGGACACACTGCCATCCCCAGGACACACTGCCATCCGCAGGACACACTGCCACTGCCCAGGACACACTGCCACTGCCAGGACACACTGCCACTGCCCAGGACACACTGCCATCCCCAGGACACACTGCCACTGCCCAGGACACACTGCCTGCCCCAGGACACACTGCCATCCGCAGGACACACTGCCATCCCTAGGACACACTGCCATTCCCCAGGACACACTGCCATCCCTAGGACACACTGCCATCCCTAGGACACACTGCCACTGCGCAGGACACACTGCCAGCCCCAGGACACACTGCCATGCCCCAGGACACACTGCCACTGCCCAGGACACACTACCATGCCCCAGACCACAAAGCTCATCAGCTTTCCTGGACTTAGTCCCGTAACAAGTTGTAAGGGGGAGTGTGGAAGAGTCCCTGCCTCTGCAAGGAGGTGCAGAATAGGATTATCCTCTAAGTCTACACCAAGATCATACAGGAGCACAGGGCAAGAAAACAGCATGTGATAAAGACCAGCTACACCCAGTCCCTGCTCCCTTTTTCAGACAGATTCTGAACTCAACAGAAAATACAGAAGACAAGTTTAGGTGCCTGGTGAAATAAAGGAGATGTGCAAACATTTTAAAGTTACTGACAAAGAGCAGTGATGGTAGTGCCAGCTGTGGAGCTCCGTTAATGAATTTCCTTTTCTCTCAGACATTAATGGATGCCACAGACTGGCAGTACAACACATTTGAGATCCCATATGACTGCTCATTGCATTTTTAAAGCAAAGTTGGTGGTACTTGTATTTTATCACCTCGTTTTTGTTGTTATAAGTCATTTCATTTACCTGGTATGTGGCATGAAACAAGATGTACGTGGACTTAGGTGAAGGCATATTTAAACAGGTTATGTTTAAATAGCGTCTAAGTAGGTGACAGGTTGCACTTAACATGTTTAAATAGGCTATTTACTTTTTTTTCAAGTTTAGCACTTAATCAAATGGTTTGCTTGGCAAGTATAGAATGAGCATCCCCAAGGCAATAGGAGTCAGACAGAAAGTATAAAGGCTGCCTTTCCTGGTGCTTCTGTGGCGCTAAAATTGCACACAGATTTTTCACCCACACGTTGGCCATTCAAGCAAATCAGGAAACTCATCTGTCCTCACATGCTTGCTTGCTTGCTTTGTTCCTTTCTTTATTTACTTTTACGTGGCAAGCCGTTTAGAAAGCCAGCTGCCAGCCCAGCACATCCATCCCCTGGCCACTGGAGCCATCCTGCAGGCCTGGGGGTGGTGCTGCTCAGAGCCCAGACACAGCCTTACAGAGGGAACCTGTCCTTCAGCTCCATCACCACCCTGCTACCCTGAGGAATGCAGAGCAAACATTAATATTGCTTCTGCAGTCCCAATTTACACATATTTCTGATGCAGACCGTCTTCAATCAGGAAGAGGAGAGTCAAATATTGAAAAGCATCAAGGCTATTAGGATCTTTATATCCCACCTCAAACAAGATCCCCAAAATTTCAGCTCATCAGGAATTGCATCATCACCCATTAGTGCACCCTACACCTTCTTTGCCAGAAGTGTTCACAGACTTGTCAGCTACCTTCATGGTTATCTGCCAGCACACTGAAAAATGTGGGAATTTAGAAAATTAGTTTCTAAGCAACACCAGCAAGTGAACAATCAACTTGCTTTAAAGAGATGGCTCATTTGTGGGGTGACAACTAGAAATGATCACTGACCAGTAAAGAAAACTCCCATATTTCTTTCCTTTTCCTGACCATTCACAGATTTTTTTGAGACTGGACTGACATATGAAGAGTAAATCAGGGCTGGGTAAGACTAATACAGACCTGCCTTTCAAAAATATTGGAATTAAAAGTTATTGGACATTTGTTCCTGCTGAGATCTCTGGAACTGTTTATTAGATATTTTATCACCTCTACCTGTCTAAAATCAGACAACCTGATGAAGTTCCAATTCCTCATTCTGTTCTTTTCTAATGTTTTTCTGTCCTTAAATATAGAAGAAGGGTGCTGTGGGAAAATTAAAAAAAAATTCTTAGTGGTTTTCAGTATGTACCATGAAAATAAAAAGAACTGGTTCACTGATACAGCAGAGTTTCATAATTCCTCTGTTTTCTCTTTCCTTCTAGAATCTCTGTGTCATACTCAAAAAAGGTTGTCTTCCTATCAGTTCCCAGTCCTGTCTTTCCCTGACACTCCATGTTTAATGGCACAGCTGTGACCTCCAGGCTGAGGAAGAGGGAGGAAGGATATTTTGACTTACTAACCAGACAGGCAATTTTGCTGTAAACAGCCTAATTTGTTTTCCTTTGCATCTATAAGAAATGAATGAATAATCTGCTGTGTTCAATTCCATCAAGCTTTGAGGGTTGATGTAGGTTTCCTCTCACTTTCCTTGAGAAGCTTTGAGGGCTTATACTAAAATAATGAGGCATTTTAAAAATTTTTCAACCTACCTGAACTCATCCATTTCAGACACTTACCTAACTGTGTGCCTTTGATCCCCTCTCACTGGGAGGGGAAGTGAATTTGAAAGACAATAGATCATTTAAAAAAAAAAAAAAAGTATTTTCTGAGGCCAACTCACTTTATGTCCCACATTGTGGAAACACAACCTCTAAAATGGCAGATAAAAGCCTGAGCTTCCTGTCTTGCTCAGGGAATTCTGGTTTTATAGTTGCATTATAAATACTTTTCCTTATTTTAAAACCTGAAAGACAACAAAGAGACACAGCCAGTCCCGCTCCCTGTGGCAGAAATACAATTAATAAACTGAATCTTTCATGGACTAAAACAAAAGCTCCACAGCATCTTGGTCACTCAGGGCACTGGGGGGAAACCAAAACCTGTCTCAGCACTGCCACACCATGTGGCCCTGGATGAGCCTTTCCCATTCCTGTACCTTGGTTTTCTCTGTTTAATCCACATTACTGTAATTCTCAGTTTCAGCAAGACACCTATAGAGTAAATTTATAGAAAAGGTTGGTATTAACTTCTGCAAGTGCCTTCAGATGTCTTCAGAAACACCTTTTGTGGAGATAGAGCTTGTACAGAGTCTGCCTCTGTGGTTGTTCTCTGCCTTTGGGAAGCTGATCCCTGCTCTTGCTTGCAGGCTTGGATCCCATCATCATTCCTCCTCTGCAGGTTTGCCTGTCCTTCCTCTCACGCAGAAAGGGCTTAGAAAAAGAGACAGCACCTCTCATGAAGCTGCAGCTCGGCCTGAAGATCTCTCTGAGGCAGAAGACTGAGTCAGAGCTGTCGAGGATGCCCTGGTCTTCCCCTGCTCAGGACCCCCCAACAGGAGGGCTGGAGGTGCCATCACCCTGCCCTTGCTCCCACCCCCAGCCCCCAGTGCCCACCACAGCGCCCTGCAGGAGGTGACACCTTTCCCTGGGCGTGGGGGCAGCTGAGGCTGTGCCACACGGCGGGAGCAGGCCAGGGCTTTGCTTTCTTGCTCAGAGCCTGCAGCACCTTGGAGTGCAGTTGGTAGAGCTGCCCTTGGAAGGTGAACTGGGCAGAGCTGCTGTGTGCCAGCACCTCTGGTGAGGCACCTCCTTTGGTCTGAATTGTTAGGCAGTTTAAGAGCTATTGGACGTGGGGCCAGGCTTTGGCAGGGCTGCTGCTGCTCAGGCCGTAATCTCCCTGCCTCTCATTTATTCTCATTTGCTCCAGCCAGCAGCTCTCATGACAACTCTGTGGCAGCCCATCCTTCAAAGGCCAGCAGCCAGGTAAACAAACTGGACTACCAGATATTTCAGCAGCAAGTCTCAGCCAAGGAAGAAAAGCCCTTGAGGCTTTATAATAAGGCAAGAAAAGCTAAAGCTTCCTTCCTCCCTGCAAAGTTTTGACCCTTGAAGGTAGTTGCTACCTCAGAGAGGAGTCAGGATATTTGGGATTGCCTGGAGAGGAAGGAGTGGAGTAGGGTGAGCAACGCTAAGCAGCAGGAAAATTATGACATTGTAGGAAAACAGGAAAAAACCAGAGTTAAGTAGCAGGGGAAATTCCCTTTCCAGCCCAGCTGTTAGATCAGCATGAAGCAAGGAGAGAAGAAGCAGCACCACTGGAGAGTTAGGTGAACAAGCACTGCATTCCAAGGTGCTGGGGAGGCTCATCCAAACACACCTCAGGATTTATTCTCGCTGCAAGTTCTGCAATTCAAGTGTGAGGCTTCCCCAGTGCAAGCTGCCAGCGTCATCTGCCCTGATTTAAATTGCAGAATCCTCTTCAGGCGGGTGTGATCAGTGACCGAGGCAAGGCTTTGTTTGCACAGTTGTCTCACTGCACTCAGTCCCTGCTGCTGCAGGACTCCTCCCCTCCCTGGGCATCTCAAAAACACAGTGCAGAAATGAGAAGATGTGTTATGGTTTTGCAATGTAATGCATGCCTGATTACCAAGCAAATTTGGCCTTGGTGTTAAGGTAACCAAAGCACTATAAATTCCTTGGTGAAGGATAAGTCCTTTTTACTGCAAAGCATGGGTATCCAAATATATTTTTCCCAGTTTAATAAGTTTTCAGAATTGGGTTTAAATGTGCTTTAAGCCTCCAAACTGCTGGGGAAGCCCAATATTTTATCTCTGTGCAATGTGACAACAAATAACCTTAATGCCTATTCTTCCACACAGCTCCCACCTTCTCAGGGCCAAGCAGGCAGTGTATTTATGTTACTGATTGAAACAACAGTTTAGTCCAACGCTGGGTTTTACAGGATCTACCTGAGAGCTATCAGTCCTGTTCAGCCCCATCTCCCAGCCAGGACATGAGTGCCACCATCACTGAGAGCTTCACCTCCCTCCCAGGACAGAGAGACCTTTAAGATGGCAATGCAGATTTAGGCACACGCCCAGACAAGTCCCTTACTCCCTCCAGACCACAGGGCAGCTCTGCAGGATCCCCACGACCCACCAGGGGAAAATGATGATGAGGGGCAGGCAAGGGAGTGGCTGCTGCCCTCAGGAGCAGCCTTCCTGCAGGCAGAGCACAGCTCACAGGGACCTCCTGACACTGGCAGGGAGAGCTGCAGAGCTGCACACTTGTTCTCCCAGCCATGTCTCAGCACTGGGATTTTGATGGTGTGGGGAATACCTCTGATCAAGCCCATTATTCTCCCCATTTCATTATCTAATGGTCCCTGGCTATGCAGCAGCTGTATTATCTATATATGTATGCAGGTTTGGGGGCTGGTCTAATTTGCCAGAGATTTCGTCTGAGTAGCTGCAAGCATGGGCCTGTGATTTCTATGATGTGGCACAGCAGCAGCTACTCAGCCCCAGCTCTGAGATGGCTCTAGCCCAAAAGAAATGAGGTACTCATTTACATCAGTTGCACTTTTGCTTTAGAAAGAAAATTAATTCAACTAACAAAGCAAGACAAATCCCTGTGACACATGCACAGAAACAGCTGCCTAGGAAAAAAAGCAGTTGTATGGGACTGTGAAAGAATAGGAAATATTTCCATGGATTGGTAAAGTTAGTCTGCCACTCCTTAAAAGCAAGTCCAATTAAGTTATTCTTGTAGAAAATACTTATATTCTAGGTAACCAAAGCACTTTGGCTGTGTTACCACTGTTCTGACCTCCAAGAGGACCCACACAGAGACATATGGGGACAAATGCACACCTTTAGGGGCTAATTCTGACCCAATTACACCCTCTGATTTGTGTAGCAAACAACCAGTGATGAGCCAGTTCATTCCTTCTCTCAAACCCCAGAGGCAGCTCCCTGCCAGCCCCAGACAGACGTGTCTGAGCACAGGAGCCATCCCAAAGGTCTGAACTGAGCAATCCAGGTAAATTGTCCCTGGTCCTCAGGCTGTCACCTCCACTGAGGGCAGGCACACTAAATCCCTGGCTTTCAAAACTCCCTGCAGAGGTCTTCAGGATCATGGATTCCATTTTAAGAGAGAGAAACTGAGGCACATCAGTCAGGTCCCTGAGGATATGTGGCAGTCAGGAGCTCAGGTCACAGCTAGCAGCCTTCAGCACACCACGCAGCGCCAGCTCACAAAGGAGCACTCAGAGCACCAGGTATTCTTTCAGCCCTGATGACTTTTCTGTTCTTATTTTTCTGACCTCCCTGAACCCCTCAGCCAAGCCCTTATCCCTCCTGCCTCAGTTCCCTCAGAACCTGGAGCAAGTCAGGAGGATAAAAAGCTTTATTTCTGGGTAGGGCTCTGAGAATAGGGGGGAAGACAAGAGGAAAACAAAGAGGTCTTCGTTTGGAGCTGTTCATCCTTCCCTTCTATATTTGAAATTACTTCTTTTATTTTTTTCATAGTTTCCATTTTCTGAGCAAGTCACCCCTTATGAGACTACCTTGAAGGGAACCAGCAGAGGATGAAGGGTCTTTTGAGAAGGTTTTGAGAGAGAAGGAGGAGGAGCTGTGGTGTTGGAGATGTGCCAGCTTTCACCAGATCACCTAAGAATCACAGAGCCATGGGAGATGAGCTCAGTTGGTCACAGCATGGTGCCAATAACACCAAAGGCATGGGTTCAATCCAGGCCGTGCCCTTAAGAGTGGGACTTGATGATCCTTGTGGATCCCTTCCAACTCAGAATATTCTGTGTTTTGTGAGATGGGAAGCACTCTAGGCTAATTTGACACTTGTCAAAACGGAATCACTTAAACCACTTCTAATTTCTTTCTAAAGGAATAATAACATCTTGTGGGTAAAGGAGCACAAATACCAATGAATCCTGATTTCCTGAGGTGTTGCCATAGGCGAGCTAGGGAAACATGAACAGGTAAAGCTGTGATGAGCAGAAGGGGCCAGGAAAAAAACAGGAGCCATTTCCACTGGCTTGCTGGCAGACCAAAAAGCAGCAGGCAGCAGCCCTGGTGTGCTGCTGTTGGAGACTTCCAGCACAGAAGGAAACAAAGAAGGGACAAACATGTTTGCTCCATCTGCAGGCACTGCTACGCTGGGAAGAGCTATGAACACATTGTGAGATGTGAAATAATTCAAAATAGTGGTGGAAAGTTATGGAAAAAGAATAAACAGTGTGATTCAATAAAGGCGAGACAAACAGTGTCTGAATTTCACCTGGAATAGTTCACTGACATCAAGGCAAACTGGAGAGCAACTGGCTGAGGCAAGAGGGATCATGAGATGGGGAGGTCAGACAGCTGCTGGAAAGCCAGAAACTCTCCAGGGTGAAGAACTCCCCCTGCTTCCCAGAAGACACAGAAAGTCTTTCTCTTTGCCCAGCTGTGCCAGAGCTGTGTCCAGGCCTGGAACCACAGGTCAGAAACCTGTGGCTGAAATGCAGACTAAAATGTTCAGAGGTATAGAAAATTCAGTAAGCTAGAAAAAGGTGAAACAGGAACTCTTTGGCTTAGAAAAAGGGGAGGGGAAGCACATCAGTGCTCTGTAAATAAAAGGTTACCATAGAAGTTACAAGTTCATCTGTGGTGGTCTGGGCAAGAAGGGCTTGGACTGCAAGCAAGCAACCCCAAGAAGGGCTTGGACTGCAGTAGGGGAAATTCCAAAAATATTCTTAATATTTAGCCAAAGGTAAAAAAAATGGAGAAGGACTGGAAATTCTTGTGCATGAGAGATCTGGATGCTCCAGACATAAAAATCTTACCTGAAGAGTTTAGAAAAGGATCTTTCAGAGGCACAGCAAGGTGAGTCAATCCTGTCTTTAAACAGAAAGAAAGGCCCAGACTTATGGCCTTTCCAACCCAATTTTCTCTAACTCCTGTGACTTCTATTGTTAGTACTTGCCTTGCTAAAATGGAACAGTTTCTCATCTTCCTTATACATACTTTGCCAAAGACAGAGCAAGGAAAAAAAGGCATTTTAATTGGAATCTTCTCCATTCACCTCCGGTACATCTCCCACAAAACAGAAAAACAGTTAAGTCATCTCTTCCTAACCACATTCTCCCAAGAGGTTTTTGCAGAGAGGAAAAAACCCAGATCCATTAAGAAAGCAATATTGCTTTTTTTTTTTTTTCATTGAAATGAAAAGAACTAAAATAGTTCTTTTCCCCACTGAAAAATAAAGAGGTGAATGGAGAAGCAGCAGACAGGCTTTATGGAGGCGTTTATCTCTGAACTCATCAAGATACCAGTGGTGCCAACATTGGAGAAGGACAAGGTCCTGTGTGCTTAACAACCCAGAGCAACACTGCAAATTGGGGAAGGCTTTGAAGTATAGCAGACTCCTGTAACCACTGAAAACTGCAGCAGGAGTGTGGGGGTGGATTTAGGTAAGCAGAAAGTAGTTTTCTTCTCAGGTAAATTCAGCCCAGGTATTTCTGAAGGCTACAAAATTGGCTCCAGAAAAATCTCATAAGTAGCAGCTTCAAATGGATTATTCAAGCATTTTACATTTATACTGCAGCTTGAAACAAGGAAGGGGGTTTAATATTGTCTGTCTTCATTCCAAGAAGAGAATTGCAGATTGGGGGCCAGATTTTCCTAGAGGAAACCAAGAGATGAGGCTTTTCTGTGGGATCATACTGAAGTCATTCTGGAATTTAATCATGCCAACTCTTTGCAGACATTGACTTCGTGTCTCTGTTCTGCAGCTGGCCAAGAGGAATGGTCTTAAACTTTTGCATACACACACACACACTAACGTCTGTGCATTTTTTTCTAGCTGATCCCACATAAAATCCTTCTTGCAAATATTGATCTGAGAATTCTGGCAAGAAACAAAAGCATTAAGTGAGGCAAACGGAACTATAAGAGGAAAAAATAAGAATAGAACTGGAACCAAAGCCACATGAAATTCTGTCTTCCATCTCTCTTTTAAACTGCTCCCAATAAAGGTCTGGGGGATATTGAAAACTCACATGCAAGCACAGTCCACGGTCATCAGTCCCAGTGTTTTCTGTGCTGGGCAGAGTCTTGGGCTGTAGCATTTTTCTCCTCCCACCCATGCATTGTATGACTGGTGAAGCTGTCAAACTTCACCTGGTCTTCTCACTCCTTGGCAAAGCCCAGAAGAAAACCACCAGCTGTCAGGGAAGTCAAACACGAAATAGAACCTGCCTTTGTCCAGACAAACCCAGAGGATTTTACATCACACCAAGCTCACTGAGTGCCTCTTTCCCAAGGCTTTGGTACCAGTGCTAAATGGGCCTTGTCACTGGTGCTTTATGGACACACAGACAGGCAGCCTGGCTGGGGCAGTCGGGGTCTCACAGTGTCCCAGGGAGCAGAACCCAGAGGAATTCCAAGGACCAGAGCACACTGAGCACTCCTCCTGTTTCCCCCTCATTTGTCCTAATAAAGGTCACAGGGGAAAAAGTGCTGCCACGTAAGAAATAAGTTATTAAGAGCCAAGACTCCAAGAAATCCCTTTTCAGGTTCTCCTGAGGACTCTGAGCTGTCATAGCTGCCCAGGATGACTGACACCCTGCAGGAAGAGACAAGAGTCCTTGGGGCAGCACAAGAGGAGCTTTATTCAAGAGAATTGAAAATGTCTGAATAGGAAATTTTGTGATGAACCAATGGATTACAGGGAGGGAGTTCAAAACACAATATCCAAGATTTTCTTTAGTGTCAAGGTAGTGAGACACTGGCACAGGTTGCCCAGAGAAGTTGCAGATGTCCCATCCCTTGCAGAACCAGATGGAGTGGGGCTTAGAACAACCTGGTCTAGTGGAAGAAGTCCTTGCCCTGGGCAGGGGGGTTGGAACAAGATGTTCTTTCAGGTCCCTTTCAATCCAAACAATTCTAGGATTCTAGGATCACAGGACAGGCAGCAACTCTCTTAGAGCTGGCCAACAATGCACATCCTCTCAGGCAGTGCTTATTCTCTTTGCAACTGCCTTAAGAGGTTTTTAATTCAACTTTTTATCCTTTTCACTAGACATGTTCCCAGCTGGAACAAAATAAATTACCCTTAGCTATCCAAATGAAAATTAAAAAGCATCAGTAAGACTTGACTAACATCTTAACACATTCCAAATATCTTCCAAACCCATATTATAATTCTGAACAGGACAGTATAATCAATCCCCTCCTACATGCTTTCCACTGTTCCAAGTAGCCTTTTCCTTTACTTATTGCTGTGGTGTTGCACAGTTGCAATCTACCAGAAAAATCTTAAAATATTTTTGCTCTTTCTCCCACACTCAGGCACAAAAACAGCACCAAAAAAAATTCCTGCAAGGTCACCTTATTCACGTGCCCTCAGACTGGTCTGAACAGTCTGACTCCCTGTTATCCAAAGCTTCATTTTCTGAGAATGGCACTGATTTCAGTAAACCTATTCCCACAGGTTAAGGATGAGCCAGAATGTTTATTTGAATGACAGCTCTACATACCTGGACCTTCATCCTGAGAAAGCAGTCAAAGATAGTTGAAATGGTTGCAGTCTAAAGAGATTAGATTTCTTCAATCCTAAAAAGAAACAGCTAAGGGAAGTATAAAAATATCCATAAAATCAGGAGTGGCATGGAGACAGAGCAGGTACAGGCTGCACATGCACTGCCTCCAAATCAGAACTAAGGGCTATCAGACAAACCATAAGAACAGCTTCAAAACAATCTAAAGGAGGTAGTTCTACATAAATGTGTATTGCAGCCAAGGATCTCATTGTTCTGAATGCTGTGGATGACAGAAGTTGACACAGGCTAAAATTTGGAACATTTCTCTGAAGGATAAAGTACAAAGACAGATGCTGCCTTTGCTGAACAAAAGCCCTGCACCACAAACTCCTGGAAGCAAGACTATTTAGAAAACTACCACTATACTTGCCTGTATGGTGCTGTAAATGAGACCCTGGGCTAGATGCAGCATGTTTATTCTTACATCCTTATAAGGCTTTTTTGAACGAGACAAAAGATTGCTGGGAGGAAAAACAAGGTTAGGAAATAATGTTACTGAATGCTTTCAGTATTCTGGGAAAAACAGAAGAGAAAGAAGTTACCTATCCAGAAACTTCAGTGGAAAACAGTGCTTACAATGTTTTTTCCAAACTGTAATCATGCTTCTTGTTCCAGTACTAACCTTGGTGTCATGCCACGAGCTCCTCATTACAGTTTGGAGTGAAGCTTGCTTTGAAGTGTTGCTGTGGCATACGAAATGCACTTGCTCTTTATGTGTGTTCTCACACAAATCTGCTGGCTTGAGCAGCAGAACACATTTCTGCTCCTCCTAATTCCCACTTGCCCTAAAACTGAAGAGCTTTGCTCTCCTCTGTGTGTCACCAAGAACACTGATTGCAAAGACTCAGTCGAGCACCCGGGGAAAGCCTTCCTGAAGGTGTCAGATGTTGCATAAGGAGTTTACATTCAGCTTGCAAGAATTTTGTTGATACAGGAAGTCACAAGAAGGAGGAGACCCAGGACAGCTCATATGTCTTTGGGACAGCAAGCTAACACAAAACTTGTAAGGAAACATATTTCTATTTATAAGATCAGGCATCACTAAGAGGTTTTTTGTGCATGGAAAATTCTTACTTATTTAAAAGCACATTCAGATTTGCAATGGCATGTACAAACCTTATCAAAACTGAGGTGGGCCTGATGCTGCTCTTTCTAGAAGAGCAGGTCTCTGTGGGATGAGCAGAACTCCATCCCTCACCACTCATCACTGGGTCTGTCACACACAAAGAGTGAGCTCTTCGTGAGGCGTTAAAAACAAAGGGAAATGGAACAATTTTACCATTTGGAAACAAAACTTAGGAGAAAAATCTCTCAATTTCATATCGAGGAAAGGTCCAGTTACATTTGGAGATACCTCTTGGCAATAAGTCAAAATTCTGGCCTACTACTTCTCCAAGTAATGGGAGGTTGGGAAAAGTTAAATAATCCATGAGACTTCAAATGATAATTTTCTATAACTGCTATGGGATTTAGAAGACTTAACCCAAATCTAAGGTGTCCAAATAATACTTCATTTCTAACCACGTCTGCAACATAAATGACACTCATGACCCTCTAAAAACCCTCAACTCTTCCTCCTCTGATTTTCTGATTTATTCCTAGGAAAACACTTCAGTCATCACTGAGCTGTGATTGCCTCTTGGGTGGCAGGCAGCACTTAAACTGCTCAGTGCTTGAGGATGCAACCAGATGAGACAGAGCCAAGAGAATTATACCTGGGCAAAGCAGCCCAAATCCCCAGGAGCACTTGGCTCTAACTCTCACTGCCACCGTGGCAGCGTGGCCCTAAATAACTGCAGGGGGCTGTGACAGTGCAGTTATCCGAGCAGAGTTTGGTCAGCATGCAGCAGGGAATGCCCTGTCCTCTCCAGGAGCGATGTTGGGTAATGGGAAGTTGTGACACATTCTGTTTTACTGCTCCTGCCAGCAGCAGCCTCCAGACAGAGCTGTTGAGACAATCGTGACCCTTGCCAGTTTCAAGGCTGCTCTGCTGGGTGGATGACAATGCAGAAGGCCACCCCAGTGTCCACAGCAAGTCTAAGCATTAGCATTTACATGTCTGTGTCAGCACACTCCAGCTCTGAGTAACTCACAGCAAGCTGCCAGCCCAGCTTCTGCAAGCCTGAAAAATTCGACTAACAGAACAAAGTGTAGAGACAGACATGATGGGAAGCAAATTATCAGGATTACTATGGCAACAACAGGGAGTGAATGATGACTTCAAGGTCACGACAACATATGCATCTTGTAGGAACAGCTAATTGTCTGACTCTGCTCACTGACACTCACTGACACCACAACATATTTTTCACTAAATACCTTAGTATTTGAATTTTGCTGCCTCCAGCTACCATTAATATATTTTGCATTCATTCTTTGAATAAATCCCCATTAATGTTTCCAGTTAAAGTTCCCAAACATATATTCAATTTATATTTAATGAGACAGTGTGAGTTAAGTAAATGAGTGCTCATTAATTAAAGCATATGTATAGTGAGCTGAGAGGATTAATTAGTTAATGTTTGCAGAGAGCTCTAAAAAATGTAAAAAATTATCTAAACATGAACTGTGCTTTGGAAAAAAGAAGGAGAGTGAGGAGATTAAGAGATAAAGAGCATTCTAAGATTTAATGAACACCTCTTAAAATCATGCATGGTTTGTCATCAGTGTTATCTGCAATGACAAACTAGCCATGCAATAGTTAAAATCTGGTTAATCAGCTGTTACTTTTCTGTTAACAGTAAAATGGGCCAAATTCTCTGGTTCTGTCTCCACTGGGACAGTGCCACATAACATGACTAGCCAAAGTTATCCAGAGTTACTGGATATGCACCCAGAGGGGACAGCATGGCCCAAGGGCAGGAACAGTGTTTGAAGAGTTCCCAGAGCTGGCTTGCTGGCTTGCACATGTCCCAGTCATCTCCATCTAAATGTAGAGAACAATTTTTTCCAATGCTCCCACCCATTTCCATGGCACCCAACAAATCCCTGAGCTGAGCACTGGGGCTGCCAGCTCCTCTCTGGCGTCAGGGTAGAAATCACCAGTGCTCAAATCGTCTGGCTGCAACCCCTATGCACATCTTCCCTCTCCTCCTTCCTTCTCTCCATGCTTTCAGCTCCTGGGCACTGTCTGTATCCTTGCAGACCTGCCTGGCAGCATGAATGAAGAAAAAGAGCACTTAGAGCTTTCTAGCACAGTCTGCCACTGGCCAGGAGAAGGCAGCTTGGTCAGAGTTACCTCCACTGCTCCCTGGGCTGTGCTGAGACAGCTCAGGCCCCACAGCCCCAAACCCATCCAAATCCACAGAGCCCCAGGGCTGAGAGTCTGCTCTGCAGGCATCATCCCAGGGAATGATGGACCCTTGAGCCAGAGGCAGCCAAAGCTGCCCCACACGCTTTCACTAGCCCTCCCCAACACTCAAAGGATAAGCAGGGAATATTTGTGGGCAGACAGCCAGAAAGATTTGTGTTTCTTTGACTTTTGCCAAGGTAGTTAGTTTTCTACAAAGCTGGAGAGAAGGGGCAGAACAAAGTGAGTCACCCAGGGAAGCCTTCTTCAGACAGTGTAATTGATGCAGGGCAGTGCAAATGATGCAGGTTCTGTATTAGAAGAGCTTTCCAGGACAACACACTGGTAAACCTTATGCTCCTGCTAAACAGCCCTAGAAATTAATTTTGCTGTCTACAAACACAGAATAAAATAGTCTGCCTGACCTCAAGGTGAGTCTTTCAACCAAAACAGGGCAAGGAATGTGCTTCCCCCTTCACCTCCTGAAAACTTAATAAAATAAGATGAAGCAAGAGAGGCTACCTGTGCCAGGCTGCTCAGCACCTGGGCTGTGCTGTGTCCTCAGCAGACCCGAGGACTGAATGCACAGGAGCCCAAATGTCTCCCCACCTTCACTGAGACACTGAATAAGAGGGAAAACCAGCACAGTACCTGTGAGGGGTCCTGCCATGGTGGGTGCTGCTGGGGCTTAGGTGGCACTCTGGTACCATGTGTCCCATGCAGGTCAGCTCCACAACCAGCACCCAAAATCCTAAACCAGTCATGTACCTATTAACCCCTGAAGCCAGGGGAAACCTCCCAACTCTAATTCCCACAAGATGGAACAGACTATTTAAAGAGTTTCTGGGCTGCTGTGATCTCCCTCAAATCCCAGATCCAAAGCAACACATCCCTGGAAAGATTTGGTTAGTTCTAAACTCCAACAATCGGCAGCCTCACTTCCATGGGTGCCTGCTGCCTGCTGCAGAGAAAGGCAGCTCATTGCAGTCCTAGGGAGAGATGGTGGCTGCTGCCTCAGGCACAGCTCTCCACAGGTGAGGAGAAGCTTCTGCAGCTTGTCTGGGTACGGTTCTGCAGCAGTACCAAGGGAGAGGAAAGCCCTTGGGTAGCAGGGGCAGAGAAAGCAGAAAGCTCAGTAGCCAGATGCAAGGACACCTGGAGAACAAAGCAGCACAGGACAGCTTCATTTCCAGAATTGTCTGCCACTGGGTTTCATTATCCCCTCAAAAGGGCGAATGACCTGCTTGCATGATGCTTCTGCTGTCCCACCAGCCACCCTGCTAACTTGAGGGACTCTCTGGGCAGCATCCCCCCCAAAAAAATCCATGTAAGCACATGCCTCCAAGCGGCTGCTGCCAGCATGCCTGGTGTGCTGCTCAGAGGAGAAACGTGTCTCCTTTCAGGAGAATAATCCTCGTTTGTTCAGCAGACTTAGGAGGGTCTCACTGGTAAGGAATGCTGGATGATTTGTTCAGCAGTGCCTTTCTCCTGGAAGGACATAAGCCATTCTCTCAGGAGACCTACAAAAATCACATTAACACTAACATGTTCTTTGATGATTGGAGAGTTTCCCTGGCAACACTCCATCAGTGCAGGCTGGCAAAATATATTGTCATAATTGGAGATAGACTTTTCCCCCTTTTGCATTACAAAGTAATCCAGCTGAAGGACTCCAACTGGATTCTTCCACATATGGTGCCTATTTTCAATTAAAGCTCTCTCCTGTGAGATGACAGAAGCAGCAAGTTTTCAGGAATTTCCCCACCCTGTCAGTTGTGTGCTCATGTGGTTTTGTTTAACACAAAGCAAGAACTGGATCTCCCATCTGTTGCTCCGTGGCTCATGAAACATTTAGCTGAGTGGTTTGTATTAATGATGGTCACCATTAATAAAACAGTTTGTAGATTAGGAATTCATACCACCTTTATAATTAATAGGCACCTCTTGGTAAATCTCCTCTGTGGTACTTTCTGTCCTAAATTTTCAAAGCACTTTCTCCTCCTATCTAGATCCCACTGGCAGGCCATAATCTACCATGGGGAACTGGCTCAGCTTCTAATTGGGAAAGAAATGGAGACATGGCAGGGCACCAGCTGGTGCAGCTTTTGCAGGAAATCACAGCTATCAGCCTTAATGAGAGAGACCACAGCAGCTATTAGAGAAGCTGTTGCACCAAACGTCAGTAGAATTTCTTTATTCTTCAGTAGATAAGTGCAGTCAAAACCTCAAACATTTGCTAGAAGCACTGATGAAGTTTGCAAGCACCAGCACCCACTTGGGGAAACCAGCCTGACCATAATTATCTGTGCAACTAAGTCCTGACAAACATTTCCCTGGGAGAAGATAAGAGGTTTAGGAACTGATACCTGCCAAGACCTGTTCCATATTCCCAGCCTGGCTACTGAGAAAATTCAGGCAGCTTCAAGCCTCAAAGAAAATTTGAGGCAGTCACTGGTGAAAAGACAAAGCCTTGATCTCTCCCCAGAAACTGGACTTGAAGTCTAATAATGGGTCCTGAAGAAACAGGAAGCATAAATGATTTCTGTTAAAAGTACAGAATTAAAGTTATGGTAACAGAAGTGATTTAGCCATTTGAGCAGTCTCCTAGAAATTGCATAAATTACTGACTGAACAAGGAGTTTTCACCAGAACATTTCATGGACAGACCCTGACTGATTTCCAGGCAAGCAATAACAAGCACTCTGGAGGGAGCTGCTCTATCCTCAGATGAATGGAATTAATAAGACCCAGAAAGCTGTTTAATAAACAAAGCCCCCCTTTTTCTCATGTGAACTGTA
Source organism: Nicator chloris (assembly GCA_013400495.1). NCBI lineage: Eukaryota > Metazoa > Chordata > Aves > Passeriformes > Pycnonotidae > Nicator > Nicator chloris. The sequence goes on from WAAE01022433.1 coordinate 501,903, forward strand.
CAGGAGCAGAGCATGTGAACAGAGAAGCCTTTGCTATTTCTCTGTATTTCCCAGGCTGTTTCTTCATCAAGCCTTTGCCACTCACTTTAAGCCCATCACTTCTAAGCCCCAACTGCTTTGATCTGCAGCACAGAGCCCATGGCACTGCTGACACCTCCTGAGAGGGTTTGTCACCTCTATAAATCCATATGCTCCACTCAAGGCAGGTTTTTTTTTGACTGGTCTCTCTCTGCCTCCGGGGACAGAATGGTAGAGTTTGGGTTTAAATCTCATATTCCCCTCTAAGACTCAGCCATTTGTAGCTCATAAATTGCAGTTTAGCAGATAGGTTGAGATGTTTCAAGTTTATCTTCCCACACAAGTAACAGCAAATTGTAGAGTGAGCCCTGTGTGCAATTTTGCTCAAGTGCCCTGAGGCTGGGAAGTGGCTCAGGGAAGCTGTTTTGCAGGAGATGAGCACTTTCCCAGTCACCATCCTTCCAACACAAAGCTCTCCTCCCTCTGAAGTGGCTCTGGGAAAAGTGATGGATACACTGCAGGCAGAAGCTTTATAAATGGCCCAAACAGAAAACCCAAACAGTGAGCTGAAAATGCTTGTTTGAGAAAAACATCTCAGAACTTCTCACTGAGTTGGAAAAAAGGTCATTGGACTTCTTTTAATTGTGCCTAAAAAGGTTCTGTACATTCCTAGGGAACAGCAACAGTCCTGCTGAGTGACCATGAGGAAAAGCCTGTATCTAGGCAGGTCTGGCTTTGCAGACAAGAAGCTTTAAGTTCCTTAGGACTAGAAGGATTTGGAAGGAGAGCCAGCTGTGCACACATTTAACAGCGTTTAACACAGGAGAGCTGGAACCTCCAGCTACTATCACAGTGAAGTTTATCACCACGGGCAGAAGTGAGCATGGGAAACTTCTTTTCCTGAAGCATTTCCATGTGGAAGCATGGCTGAAATCACATTCAGTTTATCCCTAAAGTGCCCAAAGCAATCTAGGCCCAGCCATGTCTCCACAGCTGAAGGCACAGAGATATCACAGTCTGGCTCCAGCAAAAGCTAATCTAGATTTCAGTAAGGCATAAACAAAAGACTTGTGGCAAATGTTATTTTTAGGACCGTGATGGTGTCAGACTGGAAGGAGCATTTCTGTCCCACCTGAAATCCCAGTCTGTGCCAGTGTCACGGGGTGATCAGTCCCAGAGGACGGACTGGCACACCTGCAAAGCCACAGACACATCCCAGGTGTCCTTATGACCCACTCCCACGCAGGGCTGGGTTTCCTGGCTGTGGCAGCACACAGCAACCCCCCCATGCAGACCCCACCACACAATGGTGGGGATTAGGGCCTCAGATTTGCTAAGCCTCATCTTCTGTAGGGAGACACTGCAACATCTGGCACCTTGGCCCCCTTCTGCCACTGCATTTCTGAGGGGAAGCAGACAGGGATGGGGCTGGCCAAGACTCCCTGTCCCAAATTTCTGTGGCAGGTTCCAGACTCACAGCACTGATGGGTGCAGAGCCTCATCAGCTCCCCGTGGAAACTGGCTAAACAAATCCTCCTGTTTTTCCAATTGTCTTGAAATTCTGAAGCTCATTAACAGGAGCAAGCAGGGAAGGGGAATGGCACAGTGCTCTATCAAAGGTTCATCTCTGAGGAGAAAACCCATCACTGCTGCTTCCATCCAGCTCCAGCATGACCTCTATTTATTTACCCACAGCTCTCCACAACCCACAGAGACATCAAGTGGCCAAAGAATCCATTTGCACATACTGAGCAGACTGCAGACTTGCTGAGGAAGGTTTGGGAGGAGAATGGAACATCTGAGCTTAAGCAAAGCTGGGCCATTCACAACCCAGCAAGGATTATTTTCTCCGTGTTTCTACTCAACATTATTTCAGTTTCTTCTTCCTTTCTCTCCTTTGACTATAAGCCTAGTAAAAATAAGCCAAAAAATCCCCAAAAACCAACCCTAAAACCCACAAAAACAAACAAATCCCCCCAAACAGTACATAAAGGAGCTAAATGATCCCTGAAGACTGAATGTACACACCCACCAGTCCACAGAGGAGCTGCCCCTGCAGGGTGTGGGACAAAGCCCCTCCACACAACAATCTGCTAAAGGAGACCCTGGCTCTGGGGCCTGTGCTCAGGCAAGGGAGGCATCACAGTAAACAAACTGTGCAAATTTGTTTCCTGGAGTCTGCGCCCCCTCTCCTTCTCCCTGTATAAAGTAAATTGGCTACTATTTAGTAGTAGTAGTAGTAGTCTGGGAGTGGTTGGGATTTTCCCCTGAATTCCTGCTGTGGTGTTATCAGCAATAGAAAGCAGAACAGAATAGAGGGGAGATGTCTTTCTCCCAGAGAGCTGGAAAAAAAAAAGTTTCAAGGCTAATCCTAGGCCAAAACTCACATCACTAGCTCCTTTCTACACCTTCCCTCTGATAGTGACAGACTGTGGCTGGGGACAGCAGCAAGTCCAGGAGGCCCAGAGGTGCTGGTAGGTACCACCCCCAGCTGATGATGAGGTCTGGAGCCTGCCAGTACCTTCTGGGAACCAACTTACTAAATCTTATGCTAAATCACTTGATTTAGAGGGGAATTCTCTCACACCAGAAGCTGAGAGGCTGAGGACTTATGGGACAAGTGTTGTGTACAGGTGTCAGAGGTGAAGGACAGTCACAGCTTTTGCAAGCCAGCCTTACAGGTTTGTCATGCTTCAACTCTTGAGCACACAACAAGATCTCTGCTTCCTGCAGTGTTATTTCAGAAGAGACTTTTGCTTTCCCACTCCCAAGCAATTCCCATCATAGTTGGCAAAAGAGCTGAGACCATGCTCATCCCCCAGGTCTTCGGATTCCCCAGGAACCAACTCAATTAGATGCACAATCAGTCCCTCCTGCTTGGAACAAGTAACTCCTCAAGTTTTCCACTTCATAGAAGGAACAAGAAGGAAGAGTCCTGCGACAGAGACCATGGACACTTGAATAGAGAGGCCAGGCTGAAGGCATGAGGAAATCTGTCCCCAGGCACAGAGCAGAGAAGAAGCTGTTCACCAGGACCCACCAAGGACGTGGCTACGCCAGCTCTCAGTCTCCCTGCTGCTGTAAGCTTGCCAGTGTAAAAGGAAAGCATGTGTGATGGGATTGTTACAGAAAACCTGGATTAAACCTGCCAAGGGACCAGTGTTTCACACTGAGGATCAGGCACTTATTTGAACCAGCAGCCCTTGCAGTCCTGAAACATTAAATCATGACAAATTTCCCCCTAAGACACACCTTCACCTCTCCCACTGTTGCCTGTGGAGGTTTAATACCCAACTCAAATTCAGCTGCCTGGCTCTGGGGAAAATCAAATATGCATTGCTTCCTGAGCAGCAGAACATGCCAGACCTATTTTCCTTCACAAGCACCAGTGTGGATTCTCTTGCTGAGCACCCACAGCAATGCCTAAAATGGCTCTGCCCAATTTCACTAAAGCTCACCTACTGTAGGTTCAAAGGGTAGAGGAGCACCGACAAGGTTTCAGCTCAGAGCCCAGGAAGCCAGGCAAGGAAAAAGGTATATCCCAAAAGATTTTCCACAGAGGAGTTTCTCCAGCTCAAACCAACACCTCCACAGTAGCTAGACAATAACTGTGTTTGACAGAGCAAAGCTTGTTTTACTGCACTTTAAATGTCCTCTCTGGGGAGACCAGAGCTCCCCAGGGCTCCCAGCAGTGCCCTTTCATACATGTTTGAAAATAACATCCAGATAAACCCTTTCCAGCTGGATTTGTCTTTCCAATTCAGATCTAAAAGCTGTGCAGTCTGTAAGAACTGGCATTGCTGCAGTCAGAGCTGCTCGAGGAAATTCCACTTTTAAAATGCAAAGTTTGTTTGCCATTACCTTCAGTTGAGCACAGGTTCCAGGAGTGCAGCAGGGATGGACATCACCCATGGGTGTTCCCTCTTCTGGCAGTGGCACCTCTCTGAAACTGCCCCCTCTTGTCTCTAAGTCAGGACAGAACTGCAGAGGGCTGCTCCAGCTCTGTGGATATCAAACAGACAGCTCTATTAAACCCAAAGGACAATTGTCCTCTCTGTGTTTCAGATGGTCCAAAACTGTGCTAGAGGGGACAATTAATCTTCAAAATCAATTTTTTGTCAGGAGGCTAAATTTCAGTTGTCTCAGGAATGGTGGTGCTGGGCTGGCAATAACTGTCTGAGGCAGCCTCTGAGTTCACTGCCCAAGAGAACAATTTTTATTAATAACTTTGGTCACAAACCATAGGTCCTTTCTTTGACTTTGAGAAAACATGTTGCTTTATTTACTGTGTTAAAACCTCACACTGCCAGGAGTCAGAAGATTTGCTTTGGGTTTTCATTGCACTGTGAGACAGGGAGTATTTTACGTAAGATATTCCCTTTTGCCCAGGAAGGCAAAGCAAACCCCCCATTTTCTCCTAGAAGAAACACAATAAAAGTGCTCCTTTCCTTTGCATTTGTGGCCTTTTCCCCCATGCCCTACTGCACAGTAATCCTGATGTCCTTTCATCTCCCTCTGATTATTTATCCACACAGTTGTTTGCTGTCTGGCTTGGTCCCCAGGCTCACCACTTGCCATCATCCAGAGGGACACAGCTCCCAGAAGATTCTTGGAATCCTGTATGCATCAACCCCATCCAAGAGCTGAAGGTGAGGCTGCCCCAGGACCACACATCCAGTGGGTGCTGAGCTTGGCTCCCTACAGCATGGATATTTCAGGATTTAACCCAGTGACACTGCCAGTGCCTGAATCACTGCAGAAGCAGGACTGATGCAGGGCTCCCCTCTTTCCAAGGGACACCAAGGCTCCCCCTTGCAGCAGTTCCCTTGGTCTGGGAGCTCAGCTCGTCAAAAAGCAGCACATCCTGGAGAGCAGAGTGCTGTCAGAGCAAACCTGTGTAGCCAGCACACTCTCCTGGCCCAGTGCAGACATGGCTCTGCATCTCAGTGAGCAGACAGAACACAGCCTGGCTTTCCAGCTTGCCAGCCACCCCCTCTTTGGATGCAGAGCACTGCTATGCTAATGCAGAGGGTGCTGCCTGGAGGGTGTCTGGATCTCCTCCAGCCATGGGAGCAGATCAGCCTGAGGCAGGCACACCCCACACACCTTTCCTGGTGAGCAGCCCACAGTGTGCCAATACACTGAACTTCTAAGCCAAGATTCTGTAACCCCAGATTTCCCTGGAGAGGTCTGGTGTTGGCAAAGTGTTTCATACACCTGGCTTGGCACCAGGCACCTCTCACTGGTACCCTCAGCCTTGCCAACACTGCACTTCCACTGAACTGGAAGATGGCCCCAGATCTCCCATTTTCTGCTACAGCTGCCCTTCCTGTAGAGGAATCCCCTGTGTCTCAGGAAATTGGGCTCTTCAGGAGCTCTTTTTTACTAGCAGAGGGATACTAATGAATTGAATTGCTTTTAAGTCCCTGCATGTTCTTTATTTCCAGCTCACCCAGCTAAAGCTCATTTGATTTGAAAGATAATCCAATAAGCATCAATTAATAAAATTAACTTTGCAAGGATTGGATTTCCCTAGTGCATGAGACAGATTAAGGGACAGGCCAAAAGGGAAACAGAGCTGAAACTTCTGCTATAAAAAGGCATTTTTGTTAAATCCTGGACAGTTTCCTTTGTGCAAGTGAAGGTTCAAAGGACTCCTGCCCCACAGAAGGCCAGGCCAACACTGCCTGTGGGTGAATAAATCCCTCCCAGGTATTGAAACAGGCACTGCATGTCCTGAAAAACTAGGCTTGTGCAGGTGGCCCTGCAGGAGCTGAGGAGCAGGAGTGGTGCTGCAGAAATGTTACAAACAAGGCAGACCTGCCAGGGCCCAGCTCACTGTTGCAGGTTCTGCTGTCCCCAGATTCAGTCTGAGCCCTGTCCTGCTCAGGCTGGAGCATCTCCACCATGGAAGCACACAGTGATTATCCTGAGGAGTGACACAAATGGAAGGAAGGCTGAGGAGGGGAAAGGAATGTGCAGTCTGCTTGGAAGTGAGGGCAGCAGTGTCTGAAAGACCTATAACAGTGTTCCTTTGCACCCTGTAACACTTATATTGCTGCTTGCATTACCTGATCACAGCTGGGAGAACTCATTCTCTGTTACTGAAGACCACACTGAGCTTTCTATAAGCCCTGAGAACAAAGGTTTGGTCAAAGCTTTCTGCTTTCCAAATATGCTTTTGAATGATTAGCACCAGATTAAGATCTTTGACTTTTAGCCACAGAACCATTTTCTTACCACAGCCACTGTGCTTTTGAGACAGTTACCTGTACATGGCTAAAGGCAAAACACATCACAAGGACTCTCCTGAGCTGCTGCAGGATTTTCAGAAGGGCTTGGCTTCCAAGCACTGAGATGGGAGTAATCCCTTTAGTGACCCCAAACCCATTCTCAAGCACAAAACACACTTTGACACTTCAATTCATATATCATGAAAACACCATGGATGTCAAGAAAAAGAAAAAAAAAGGAGAAATATGCTTAGTTACAAGGAAATGCCATTAACCATCAGTCTGGAGCTGCTGCAAGACTGAGCCCAGCCCATTAAAAATTAAAGGCAACAGAGACCTCTAATGCATCACGTATCAGGAGAACCATTAAGTAATCAGTCAGCATCCAGTTTTATAGGCATTTTGGGCATAATTCAATCTCCATTCATTTTAGATCATTTCCTTAATGAAGTAATGCACTGGACATGAATATTTCAGTGCAACTCTCCAATGCTCTTTAAGTAGTAAGCAGCTTTCAGTAACACAGAACCCAATTAAGCTGTACAGGATAAAAACTGACATACAAAACCCCCTAAAGACAGACTAGATGCAGGAACAGTGATGTGCCTCAGTCCACAGGACTCTGGCATATAGATACAGCTGTGCTCCTGAAGAGCCATTAAAGACAACAAACAAAATTAGATCTTCTATAGCAGTCTAGCTGCTATTAAGATTATTAAGATGTTATTCTATAGCTAGACTGCCTGTCCCTTACATGTGCACCTCAAGCAGTTTGGGGTAAGGACTGATTTTCTGTTTCAGGTTTGTACAGCACTGACACAGTGGGATGGGCATTTTGAAGGGAATTTCCCAGTGTTCTGCACAGTGATGCTTTTCCTGCCTCCCTGCTCAGCAAAAAGGGAATAGTTTGGCAAGAAAAAGGTTTCTTTCAGTGCTTTTTCCTGTCGTTCACAGCACTAAGTGGTAGTTTTGCTACAGAACATCTCTCTTCCACAGGTTATGGCAGCTCAGTAAGTCATTTAAAATACTTACTAGGAGGTTACTACAGCAGCCATGTACCAGACATACCCCATCCAGACCCTCCTGCACTGCAGAAGCCACCCACCCCTGTCCCCTTTGGAGGGGAGGCTGCCAGGCCAAGGTTTCAGACAGGTTGCCTGACACATGGGTATCCAGCACAGCCCCACAGAGGTGGCACACATCAAAAGTCACTGCAAGCTTCAAAGCAGCAACCACAGGTTTCCCTGGGATTCACACCACAGTATGAAATGATTCTTCAAAACAGAAAACACTGCAAGCCCAAGAAAACCATTTACTGCCTTTGAACCGGAGGCTGAAGCATTTCACACCAAAGGTTACAACAAACATAGGCGAGGTAAGCTAGGGAATTAATTTTAGCATGTAAGAATCCATTTTTAATCCTCTGAAGAGTAAACTAAAACACTTCACAACAAAAGGAGAGAAAAGTTTAAATCCATCAGAAGGATGGAAAAGTCTCCTTCCAAGTGTGAAAAAGCCTGTTCCCAGGACAGCAAGCTGGGAAGGGCTGGTGATAAAAGGGAGGAGTCCCTTGCTTCAGGGCATTAAGAGCTTATAGGGAAAGGTGGTGGAGACTCTGGCTCCTAGCTGGAGCTGAGTGTGAGTGGTTGTGTTGTTTGGCAAGCAGAACTCCCTGTTCTTTGGGGAGTTTTGACTTCATGCAATGCTTTAAAACTTGTCAAATTTTCTTTCCTTTTTTTTTTTTCCTTTCCCCCATAATGTCCTGGTAGCTGATGTGCTGCATTGGTAGTGAACAGCATTCCTGTGGCTGCCACCACAAGTCTGAAGTCCTGGCAGCTCTACTCACAGCTCACCACGCAGTGAGCTTGCCCTGGGCCTGAGGCAAGAGCCCAGCAAAAAGTACTGCCCCTGATCTTCCCTGGATTACACTGTGGACTGGCAAAGGGGCTTCTATTACTTCAATTCTGCTAATTTTTTTTAAGTTTTTGGGTGTTTGGCTTTGCCACATTAAAATGCACATTTTGCTGCAGTTTCTATAATGGAATAAACAGAAGGTGTGCAACACTGTAAATAAGAAAATTGCCTAAATACTACCCTGCAAGCTCTCAGTAGTTTAGGTGCCAATGGCTACTACCACCTACACTGCCAAATGACACATATAAAAAAATTTAAAGGAATACAGGACTCCCAAGACTGCGGGTCAGCCTAGAGGAGGAAGCCTCTCTGCTGTCAGTTCCCAGCTGCAGTGTTGAAAGGAGCAAGGCAGAGTGACAGCTGTCCAGCTGAGCTCTGTCTGTGACCAGCCTGACACAGCTCTGTAGTGAATATCTGCCCCCATCCATCTGTTAAAGGGATGCTCGGCCCAGCCGTGCTCAGCTTCTGGAGGGTTTCAAATGCCCTCATCCAACACAGCCCCCTTGCCCTTGTTTTTGACCCTGAGGACTTCCCAGGACTAAAGCACCATCAACCCATCTGTCCCAGGTTTATTCCTCTCTCTGCACACCCCAAAGGTGTGGGCTGCATTTCCCTGTGCTCCTCTGCTCCCATCAGGAGGCACACCCGTGAGAGGGGAGCCTGTGGCTTCTCTGCCGTGTGCCGGGGGCTGTCAGTGCCCCAAATCACAGCCCCTGGGTGCAGGTGCGTGTCCCTGGGTGCTGCACACGCACAGGTGCGTGTCCGTGGGTGCACTGACAGGGGCGTGTCCCTGGGTGCTGCACACGCACAGGTGCGTGTCCGTGGGTGCACTGACAGGGGCGTGTCCCTGGGTGCTGCACACGCACAGGTGCGTGTCCGTGGGTGCACTGACAGGGGCGTGTCCCTGGGTGCTGCACACGCACAGGTGCGTGTCCGTGGGTGCACTGACAGGGGCGTGTCCCTGGGTGCTGCACACGCACAGGTGCGTGTCCGTGGGTGCACTGACAGGGGCGTGTCCCTGGGTGCTGCACACGCACAGGTGCGTGTCCGTGGGTGCACTGACAGGGGCGTGTCCCTGGGTGCTGCACACGCACAGGTGCGTGTCCGTGGGTGCACTGACAGGGGCGTGTCCCTGGGTGCTGCACACGCACAGGTGCGTGTCCGTGGGTGCACTGACAGGGGCGTGTCCCTGGGTGCTGCACACGCACAGGTGCGTGTCCGTGGGTGCACTGACAGGGGCGTGTCCCTGGGTGCTGCACACGCACAGGTGCGTGTCCGTGGGTGCACTGACAGGGGCGTGTCCCTGGGTGCTGCACACGCACAGGTGCGTGTCCCTGGGTGCTGCACACACAGGTGTGTCCCTGGGTGCAGGTGCAGCGCTGCCGCCGCTGAGCTCCCGCCCAGCCTTTCCTTTCTGGCCACTAGAGAGAGCCCTGGGATAGAACTGGATGCTGCTGGAGCATCCCGGGCCCAGGCCCGCGGGCAAAAAGAATCACTTAAAAGAAGAATAAAGTATTTTTCCACCTTCCTGACTCCTTTCCTTTTTTGCTTTTTTTTTTCTCCCAGAAATTGTTAAATTTTATCTTCATTAATCCAAGTTAATTTTCAAGCCTTTGTTTTTAATTAGCTCTTCATTTTTCAAGGGAGAGCTGGATTGGTAGGTAAACTTGTCATGGTTTTCTCCCATTCCTTGTTAAAGATATTTGGGAGAAAAAGAATTCTCACCAGGAAGGACTGGACTGCACACCATGACTGGCACTAAACCTGAGTAAAGTTCACTCGTGTGAGAAATTCCAAGGTTGTTAATACACCCAGTAAGTGTGGGGCAGAGGAATCAAAGCATTTCCATGGGAGCTGGGGAATGCAGAGGTATCAGTGTGAGCTCTGCTGGGGTTTTACCTGAAGGCAAAAGCACTTTAGTGCCACACAGTATTTTAATGCTTGCCTTGCTGCCAGGCTGGGTGGGAATGCTGCAGCCCTGAGCTCTGCTCACACAGCTCCACTTTGGGACTGACTCCAAACCTGCACAGAGCCATGCTCTGCACACCTCCAGGTGATCAGCACTGACTTCAGCCTGGGCTTTGTGGTACCAAGGAACACAATTTAAGGAATAAGGCCTCCAGCTTCTTGCCTGGGTTTGTACTGCTTTTATAAATAGTCCAGTAACCCACTAAAATGGTGACCATATGTAGCTATTTTTTTTGTTGTTTTATTTCTGCAAGAACTGCCAATGTTCTGTTTTTTAGGTTTAGTAGCTCATTTTGAGTGTTTTCTGTTCAAAATTCAGGTGGGCTGGACTGGGTCATGGGGTTTGGCCACCCATATGGTGACATTTTCCCTTGGTCCTGGGAACTTTCTCTCATCCTCTTCCAGGGAACATGCGCTCTATTTTCATAGCTGAAGTTCATGAAATTAGGAGAATATTTAGAGAAAGTCTTCAGCTGAGCACAAAGTGACTTCTAAATTACAGCTGGTGCTGGTGTCCTGTCAAGCAGGACATCCCAAATTCAAGCAGACACCTTCCCAAGATCAGCTACCACTGTGTCCCACAGAAAAGAAAACCACCTCTTCTTGGCTTACCTGCTTCCAACAGGAGCCCCCACAATCAGCCTGGACCCATAAGGGCTCTGGTATTTCCACAGCTAAAAGCAGAAAACAGAGAACAACAGGGCCAGAAGGGGTCAGCTTTGGCTGGCTGTTTCAGCATCCCTGTGGATGAGACAAGCTGGCATTGATGTGCAGCTGGATTAACTCCTGACATCAGGAGAGCTGGCTTAGCTTTCAGATGGAGCAAGCACCAGAAGAACCTGGTTTGCTGTTACTGTTAGGCCATCCCAGTTTTCTTTAGCTAACAGAGACCTGCCCACCCCAGAGGCCTGGGCTGCTGCTCCTGGTCCCTGTTATCCCCTGGGGATGTTAACAGGACACAGCTGCTCTCAGATCTGCAGTCATGGCCACACTGGAGCAGCTGTGGGTCCTCTCTGCCTCAGGTGTGGCAGCAATGCATCCCTCTCCTCCTGTGGGATGCTCTGCACTGACTCTTCCAGGTTCCCTGTGGCAACAGTGACAGTCCTGTCTATGCACAGGACTCTGCCTCAGGCTGGGGACTTTTCCAGTAGGACAGTGTGTCCAGGTTTGCTAGCAGCCTGGAAAAGTCACTGAGAAACCCTTGTTCTTGTTGCCTTCCTTTGCCCTTGGAGGAGAGGGGCCTGCAAGGAATCCCTTCCTCCAGGCCTGCCTGCATGCTTGATGGGTGGGATGTTCTGGACATTAACAGGCACCTTCAGCTGGCCTTCAGTGTTCCATCAGTTATGAGCAATTAACAAGCAAATACAAATACACAAGTGAGGTTCTTGAGAGGGTTTTATGTGTCCCTTGGCAGGCTGAGCAGAACTTTTTGGGATAACGTGCTGTGTGGCAGCTGGCAGCCAGTGCCAGAGGTGGGAATAAAACTTGAGTACATGGGCATCTCATCCTCTCCCAAAACTCCACCTCCCCTTGGTAACCCTCCAGCTGCTGTGCCAACCCTTGTTAAAGCTCCTTTTCAGTTTTGCTGGGACAAAGCTCACACTCCCCAAGCAGCCTCTGGTGTCATGCACATGCATGGCCATGTCAGCACTCTCTGGACCCTGCCTGCACCTGGGGAGGATGAAGAGGGGAGGAAGGCAGCAGTGTAGAGCACTCTTGGGTCAGAACCTGTCACAGCTCCAAGCTCAGGGAAGGGGATGCTGGTGCACTTCTGCTCACCTGGGTACAAACCCCAGCAGTGAGACACACACGAGTTCCTCTGGCTCACAATTAAACCCTGCATTTGCCAACCATGTTTTCAGTAAAATGAGAAACCATTCAAATCTCAAACAGCCAGGAAAGACTTGTCCTGTGACGTGGCATGACGCTGTTCACACATAAATAGAAATCATGTGTAGCATGACTTGGAGCCCTCAGTGCCAGCCAGGGGCTTGCTGTGCCTGTGTTTGGAGCCTGGCCTCGAACGGCCACGAGGTGAGTGAGTCACCGAGGTGGGGCTGGCATCTGCTTGGGGGAAAGGGCAGGATGGCAGTTTTACTAAGCAAAAGCAGTGCCAGGGGAAAGGAGACTTTGTGAAAACTGGTGTCAGTACTCAGAGCTGCTGCTCACCAGCAACAACATGAAACAGGAGCAGGTTCTGGCAGCCAAGCAAGCTTGGGTCCTTGTCTGGGGCTCTCTGGCATCAGGGAAGCACTTGACATTCAACAGATACCCAGCTGCCAGACTCAAGTTCTGTGCTTGTTTTGAACTTGGTTTGCAGCCTGCTCCCAGGTCTCACTAAGTAAACCTAATTTTTGGCATTAACTGTGACAGGAATTCTGGCCAGAGTGATTCAGGATTGATTCAGGGCACTGTTCAAGGATCACCATCTCTGAAAGAAGAAATCAGGGTGATGCACACATGTACCTCAGGCCTGAGACAACTGACTGGTGCCAGAAGCTGTAATTTGTTTGCTACCAGGATGGTGCAAAGAATGTAGGGGCTAGCTTTGCTCAATACTGAAATTGAGAAGGAACAGTTTCAGGAATGAACCAGGGTTTCACATGGCAGAGGGGATGTTCTTCACCTCCAGCCATGTTGTAACCCACCAGGTCTCTGGAAAATGAATTGGGAATGAACTGGGAAATGAATGGGGTACATACCTACCATGTGTACTACAGCAAGTCATTTGTGCCTCAGGTACCTCACCTGGTTTAGGTTCTGGGTCTCTGCAGCCATGATTTGCCTTCTGAACAAAAAAAGCACCAGTTCCAGGACAGGAATCTGAGGATCTGGACATGCACACAGGCAGGAGAGTGCAGCTGCCACCTGCAACTCCCACCCTGCAGGGCAGTGTGAAGCAGCCAAAGGGGCAGTCAGGCAGCTGGGCACCCAGCAATGGTGACTTTTAGCATCTCCACTGGCTTTTTTCACAAATGGAGGATACATGGGAAACCTTGATCCATCACCAGTGCTATAATGGATCCACCCCCCACGGCACACCCACAGCCTGAGAGCTGCATGTAACTTGGAAACTCTGAGACCTAAGTTTTCTGGTACAGAAAAAAGTCCCCAGGGGCTCTTCATTGTTCTTTTTGTGGTCCCCACACCCAGTTCCATATGCACATCATTGCACCAGGTGGAAGAGGTTTCTCAGGGCTCCAGCTGGCCCTGCTCCCACCACAGCCTAGTGCTTCAACAAGTGCCAAGGCTGGCATGAAAGAAGCCTTTCAGAGCAAACAGACTGACCCAGTCACTCCAGACAAGAGGCTCAATAGGTTGTAAGATGGCAGAGCTCTTGGCACCCCCAAGAGCCCTGTGTTTACAACTAGGCTCTTCCCCTGCCAGCCATGTGTGCTTTGCTGACTCCTACTTCCACTCACTAATACCCAAGGGACCCCGAGATGCAGCTGGTGGAAGGTAAAGATCAAGGCACTTGGAAGCACTGGGGTAGTGGTGTGACATAGACCCTAATCTAGCCCAAAAGTAAACTCTGTTGGAGTCAGGGCACTCCCTTGTGCAGCCCAAGCCCCTGGCCCACAGAGGGAGTCTGGTGCACCCTGTGCTGAGGTGCCAAAGGGCTCTCTGCTTCCCTGTGCAGTACTTACTCTTGGGCAAGCAGAGAGAAATGGGTAAATAAGCATTTAGGAAAGGTCTACAGTCTGGATGCAAGATCCAGAATTTGTATTTTGTAACCTCCTCTTTATTTCAGCATGTTCAGTCACAAACTGAGTTTGTGACAAGACAATGGGATCAGGTCTGCTCGTGTTTGAGCTGCATGTGGCTGCAGCCTCAGCTGATGCCTTTGAAGACAGCAGTCAGTCCCAGGGCATTTGCCATTGTTCCCTTCTTGCATTCTGTCCCACCACTGCAGGGACGTATTGTTTGAGCGAATCTTCAAGCAGGGTTTTTGCAAACTTAAAAGCTAAGTTAATGAAATAAGAAAGAGCATCCTATCCTTGCAAATAATCATACTGCTTTATTTTTCAGTATCACAGTCTCAGGAAATGAAACAATCCAGATCTTTTCCAAGATATTACATAGCCTTTTTTCCATCTGTCTGTCGACAAAATAATCAAATTAAATACAAATTTGTTTGTTTGCTACATCTATTACATTGGAAGAACATAATTGTTGGTAGAAGCAGCTAAGTTTCAGGAACAAAGGTTGGAACAAAGTCTTATTTTCCCCTGCTTTTGTGTAATCCACTTAGGTATCCAGAAAAGCACACAGAGGGACAGAAGGAAGCGGTGAGTAACAAAATACAGGCGTTTATTGAACAAAATGGGGCAAGGCAATGTTCCCTTTACATTCGATGAGTATGGAGCAAAACATGCTACACACACACACACACTGATACAGACATGATACTTTGGTTAAATGTCATTCAGAAGTTCTATGCCAAACCTGGTAAAATTAGAGAGTGAACAGTCAAAATAAAACCAAGAATAGGCTTGCATAGACAGATTATTGTCAGTGTGCAATTCATATTTAAGGATTAGCTGTTACAATGCAGGATACACTTGCAGCTCTGAGGAATTTAAGCCTTCTGACTAATCCACCTCATTGCATGGCTAATATTTAAATTCAACAGGCTGAAACTTTACCCTGAAGAGCTAAATGAGACAACTGCAGCTATTTATCTGAGGCAATTAACTATATTGCAGTGCACAGATGCAGCTGGAGACAGACCATGGAGTCTACTTAGAGTGAACACTGATACAGTGGAACTTGTTTACCATGAAATAGAAAATACTCATTTGTGGTGTGCCACTGTCCTCTCTGGGACTCTCCTGAAGAGCCCAAACTGCCCAGCTAAGCCTTGCCCTGTGCTACTGGGATGGGGAGGAGGTGGCTGATAGTATCTCCAGCTCAGAAGTTGAGGCTTGGGCAGCTCCTGGACATGAAACCCATGTCCCACCACCTGTCCTGGGCAGGGCAGTCCGAGTGGCACCTGTGTGCAGCACAGCCAGTACCTCCCCAGCAGTGCTGCACAGCCACAAACGTGGAGTGCAGCAAACTGGCATCTCTGCGGGTTTATGCCTGTCCTCTGCAACAAAAAGAAGACAAGCTGCCCATGGTGTGCTCCATGCGAGCACCCTCCTCCCACCTCCCAAAGCAACTGCAAAACTAAGCCCTGAACACCTTGGGAGAGTGGGGCAAAACCAGCTGTGCACTGGCTGGGGACAGATAAAGAGCAAACCTCAGAGAGCACCACCCTGCTGGGCATTCCTGCTGCAGCAGCTGCCCTGGCACAGGACAGCACCGAGCTCAGGCACCCGTCAGGCCGTGCTGGGAGTTGTGCTCCAGTTCCTATTGCATCCCTGCAGTGTCAGTGCTGCCAGCAGGGACAGCAGGAGCCATCTGCTCAGGGGACAAACACACAGGAGACTGCTCTGTGAAGGAAGCAGGGAGTTTCATGGACTGGCTGTGCTCAATTACAAGAGTGTAAACTAAGTAGGGGAATCCTCACACTGTCTCCAAGTGCTCCCCTTTATATATATATAAATTAGCAATCCACAGTTAGTTTGCATACAGGATAATATGAATTAAAATAAAAACCTTGATAATAAAAATATATAATATACATATTGATGAACAGCAATAAACTGAATGAAAACACTAGAATGTAACAGTGGCTGTAATTTGGCACAAAATAAACACACAGAAGTCTAGCACTGTAAAAATAACAACCCATTTTTTCCATAAGTAGAGAATGTTATCAATCCTGATTCAAATCCTGATAGGTGGGACTGCAGAGATATAAAAATACTGTACATACAAGATCCCTTTTATAGAGGCAGACTGCAGCATGTGTAACTTCTATCCTTCTTCCCCAAGAGGAGAAATTCAGTGATGAGAATTCATCTATCCCTTAACAGCTGATATTTCCTCACCCCACCAAGTGCAAACCCATGAAGTTCTATAAAAAAAGGTGAAATCAACCTGTTGGATCTATCCCTGTGACAACAACGGCTTCTTACTGCAGGAAGCTGTACAGTCCACATTAAGACAGTGTTTCACAGCAAGGTGACTCAGGTCAGCCTGCTGAGGACATGGAGTATCCCTGCGTGTAAGGCACGATCCCTCCAGGTCACCCGACCTCTCTTCTGCAGACCATTGTGCTTTGGACGGAGGTGAGGAGGTGGTGAGAGCTCTTGCTGCTGAGATGAGCCTAATAGGAAGGTCAAGAAGTGCCAGGATTTCCAGGAGATGAATTTTCCACGTGGTGCTGGATGCCTTGTATAATGCACAGAGTCAGAAAGGGGTGCAGGACCGGAACAACCTGGGCAGAGGTCCTGGCAAGGGCTCCAACATGCTACTAAATCCAGAGCAACCCATCGGCAAAGGTACTGATACTTGACAAGAGTAAACAAGTAAAAAAATCAAGATCCTTAAACATTTTCCTGTCATAGGAAAGAAATATTGCTGAGTGTTTTTTAAAAGATCAGCTTCATTGTGCCTCTTTCCAGGAACACACGTACCAGCTGCTGATTTTGCATCTCACCTATACACGCTGCATCTTCTTGACTCTCAGCAGAACTGTGGCTGCTGGGCCCCAAGGAAAGTGGCTCCTTGTTCATCCACAATCTTAACTTTTGTTGACTTCAGTGGGACCATGGAAACCCTTTTCAAAAGTGGTCACTAAATATGAAAGCCCAGTTGCAACCTCTGCCTCAGGAGGTCTCTAACCCGTGTGACTGCATGAGGACCCCAACACGTACAAGATGAACAATTGCTCTGTTCTTATCCCATTTACTACCTGCTTTCCTCAGCTGTCATTCCTAGCATTCCTCTCCCACTTCTAGCAAGACCTTAGGAACCCCCTTTTCACAAGGACTATGGAGTAATAAAACAGGAGAAACACTTACAAGGGACAGCAAATGAATAAAGGTTGGGAGAAAGAAAACATGATGAGGACTAAGGGAGGACACAGAGCAAAAACAGCCCATAAAGCATTCGGCACCCCACAAACACATCCAAAGAAGGAACTGCTCCTGGGATCCTTCTTTTGGGCTCTTGTCTCTTGGTGTCTTGGCCAGAGAGCTTGGCTGGCCACTAAAGAGATAATACAGCTCCACAGAGGAGGCACTACGGTGTTCTTCAGACTCTACTCAGCTTCCAAACTAAATTTACCGGAGTTTCCCCTCACACCTCTACTCACTACCATTGACACCAACAACTTGGATACTCCCAAGCATCCCTCCTGAATTAACAGGTCCTTCAAATGTCAAGAGGGCTCAGGGTCTTCATGGCTTCTCTGACTAGGTTAATACAAAAGCTGCACTAGCCAACTGCAGTGCAGAAAGTCCATCACAGCCAGATACAGAGGCCCATGGAGGGCTGAATTCCTACTTGGTGATTTCCCCTTGCCTTTTGCAGACAGTCAACAGTTTTCTGCAAGCACAGCCAGTACAAAGCTCAACCTCTTTCTGATTTGGCAGGCCTGTTCTCCATCCAGTTTTCCCAAGTGCATCAGGTGGTAAAAGCAGCAGTGCCTGTGCAAGGGTGTTTGTAGGAAGTACTAATTCTTACAAACCCACCAGGCATCCATTTCACAACAATAATTACTCTGATGGCAATGGAAGGAAAAAGCCCAGAAAAAAAAATAAATGGCATTTTCAGCAGTAGAAATTTTGACTGTTACATGAAATACAAAATTCTTACAAAACAAAACGTTTACTGATGAGGTTGCCACACTGGGCCAAGTTATCAAATAAGAAAGAAAAAGATAGCATCTATGTTGTTTTTTTCCTGAATCCTTTTAAACAACATGAACACTTCCAAATTGATAGAGACACAATGAGAAGAGGGCACAAGGCAAGGACAGTAAAATCTAACTGCTGACTGGGTCATTTCCTGAGAAGCAGCAGCAAGAAAGACCTGGCAAGTCACTTAGGAGCCCATGCAGGCAGGTAAACCACAGTCTGGAAGCAAGGGTATGCAGGTAGCAGGATTCTGCCCATACACAAAGTTCTCCAAGGCAAGGTTTTTGGTTAAGCTATCTCTGGAGCAGAGACCTCTTGGGGTTATATGGTTCTGCACAGGTACTGAACTGTTGCCAATGGGCCAGTGGAGGTAGGAGACAGAAGTCTTTTGAGTTGCTGGTCAAGGCAAGACATGAGCTTGTGCCCGTGCAACTTATGTGAAAAAGGAGTTGCACTGTCTGCCCAGTAACTATTCTGACCAAGGAGAACTGCCAAGGTTAAAGCCTTACAGCTGCCTTGGGGCTTGAGCTGTGCACTGGAGGAACAGCAGCCAGCCATGCTCTCTTCCTATTTCCTAGAGGTGCTCCCTCCCCACAAAGCTCCAGAGGGCTGCCAAGGCCCCTTTCCCAGGCAGATCACTGGTGAGGACAAGTCCACATTTCCATGCCCCAGGCAAAGGTGTCTCCCCTCCTCTGCAGAGCCAGAGGCAGAACAGCAGCTGCCAGAGACAAGGGAGAGAGTGGTGAGACAGACTCAGTGCTGGCACTGAAGTCAGCCTGCAGGGACAAGGCAGCCAAGCTCTCTGCCATGAACTGGGCTGGCCCATGAATAACCAGCCTGCCCTGGCTGAACAGACTCCAAGAAAGTGCCCAGATGTTCAGCTTTGTAGTTTAAAAATAGACCTGAAAATAATGGCAAAAGAATTATTAAAAATACAAAAGAATTTAAATGAGAGGAGGCCAAGGGAGAAGGCAACTTTTTTGAGTAAGAGAAAATTAATTTTCAAAGAGTGGAGGGAAAACAAGCCAGGAGGGAATTACTGCATGGGAAAATCTACGTAGACAACGAACCTGCACACCCTACTGTGCCCTAGAGAGCAATGATTTTTTTATTCCTGACTGGAGCTTGCCTGGGGTGCTGGATAGAGCAGTGGAGAGGAAAAGCAGTCAGCACAGACATCACGCAGACTGTTCAGCGTTCCATGTCTGGTTCAGGTTGCCTGTAACTGTAGATTTTGGATTTGATGCCCATCCTCCATCAGCCCCATGTTTACAAGACATATCCAAGTTCAGAAACAAGTTACTCTACTCAAGTGCATCAACAACTGAGCAGGGAGTTACAGGAGATCCTACTTGGCATCACTGAAATTCCTTGGCTTCTACCACACTGAAGCTCAAAGCAGGTAACCACAGAGGTCCCTTCAGACACATAGATCTGTTTGTATGAGTCTTCCCAAACCACAACTCACAGTTTCTTGAACTCCCTGGCAACTCTTAAAAGTCATGCACAAGGTCTAATTTCAGTTGAAATTGTCTTTCCTTTTAACTGTTCTATCCTATATCCTGGAGCCAAATGCCTATACACACTATTCAGACTGTTGGAGACCATAAAAAGAAATACAGCAGTTAAAAAATTCTGTTTCATAGGCAGTTTCTGCCTCACCAGTCTCAGGGTTTGGCTTTTGCTGGTATATGTTTGACAATGCTGTCTCCTTCCTGCAAGCTCACAGGACTGTCAAGTTGGTTCAGCTGTCCTATCCAACACAGGAAGAAACACAGTTCCTCTTACAGCTCTCTTTGCTAAGTTATCCTAATGCAGAAAGCACTTGTACTTCTGATGTTCTGCTGCATTGCCATAACCCAACTCATTTCTTCAATTTTCCTCCATTGTACGTGCATCTCAATTTGTTCTATTTGTCAAAGCTCCAGCCAAACTTAACAATAAAAAGAAAGCCTCAAAAGAATGTATGAGGGAGCTGTTGAGCCAGCTGGTTGATTTGCACGGCTCGGTGGCAGCTCGATTATACTGCACAGCTGAAGTCATCACAGATGAGTAAAAAATTAAAACAAACAATTTTCCTTAATATGATGACACTTAAATAGATGATCCTGGGAGTGGAGGGTGGGCCTCCCATCAGGTCAGGAATTGAGAAAGTTGCCTGGCAATTCCAGTAATGTTTGCTACAGAAGAGTCAGTACCAAAGCAAAGGCTAGCACAGTTTACTGCTTCCTACGGGAACCTGGAAAATAAAACAGAAAGGAAACAGTCTATGAGGCTATATCCTGCAGAAAAAATGACTACCTGCAGTCATATTTTACCTGTCCTGCCCTCTTGTCTGTCTGACTTCTAGGGTACTGGTAAAGTCAAAGGCCAAAATGGGAACTAAATGTTACATGACTCAAGCAAAAGCAAGGATAGATCTACAAGGCAGGTAGATGTGCATTTCTCCTAGGGTGTGAATGGTGCTGCAGCCCTATTGCACAGTCTCACTGAAGCAAACAGATCCTATAAAGTGCCATCAACTTTCCTGCTTGTTTGATGAAGACAGAACTTAAGTTTACATAACTAAATTTTGGAAAGGAAAGTGTCCACATTTAAGTCTCGCTAAGGGAGTTGGAAGAAATCTGAGATTGAGCTAAACTCAGACCATCCCCTTCCTTTCCCAGAGGCTCTACAGATAACTCAGACACTGTGCCAAGTGATTTCAGGAAACAAACCACCAAAGCAATGCTGAGATGCTACAGGAATAAAACCAGCCTGCTCTCAGGACAAGTTTCTGTCCAATCATCCCATCTGCTCGCCAGACAGGTGAGGTTCTGTCTTGTATTGGATTGTTTGAGAGTAGTGAGTCACCTAAAATCCATCATAACGTGGTCTTCATGTCATTTCTTTGTCATTTGCTACCTGGATTTACAGTCATTCATCATTAAGAGATCACAGAGGACATGCAGACAGCACCTTGACAAATTCCAGGCAAACCAATTCCATTTTTTAGTCTCTCAGCCTGCAATGTGCTCAGCAAGTCCAAGTGCCCATCACCCGCAGCATCACCTGCCTGCTGGGGCATTAATTCCTATTCTCCTTCTCTATTTGCACCACTTTCACTCACTCTGTCCCCTGCAGGCTCCTTGTGTGAGGAAAACAGCTGTCAATAACCCAGGAGCTGGGCAGCCCAGGGGTTGATCCTACCTTTAGGAGAGTGCTCAGGTTTGGGGACCTGGCGCAAGGGGCTGGGCTGGCTCGTGTAATACCGAGAGCGTTCAAAGTCATCCAGGAGAGGCTGTGACCTGCCAAGCACAGCGTAAAAGGAGTGCTGAGAAATAACTCAAAGGCACAACTGTGTAGCAAGGGCAACATCTCAGCTGTCTGGTCTGCTACTGTCAGTTTGATGCAAACCCTGCCTGGCCCAGACCTTCCGCCTGCAGAACAGCTCCTCTGAGCACAGCCCATTACTGTTTCTGCAGTGAGAAAAGCAGAGTATTTACTACTTGTCATGCACCTCTTTCATTTAATAATGGCCTAAGTTTTCAGGAAATGAAGCATTTCCATTGTGAAGTTTGCTGCAAACTTCATTCAAAAGGGCAGCGTTTTAAAGTGGTTAATGCTTGCACAGTTTTACCCCCAGAATATTTTAATATGATCTCTCTCAGTCTCCACCTGCACACTCCATTTGTTGTTTCTTGCAAGTTCAACCAGAATTTCTAGGTTCCTTTCTGGAATGGAAATCAAAGCCACTGGGGTCACTTCCAGGGTTTAGTACCTCATGAAGAGCATTGAGCCAGAGTATCAAGAGATTCAGAAGCAGCACTGGGCTACAGCATGTTCCCAGTTTGGGATGAGACACCCCAAAGCACAATGCTCTTGCTTGCAGGGTGGAGCTCACATGGAGCAGTGGGAGCTGTGTACAGGGCTTAACTGGGAGCAAGGACCAAGGGAGCAGCTGTGCAAATGCCATGGCGATTACTCCTCCCTGCCCAGAGATGACATTTGGTTTCACATCCCCAGAAGCTGTTTAACCCTCTCCATGTTTCTGTGGCATTTAACAAATGTCATTGCACAAGCTCATCAATCTCCATCAGCACCAGGCATGGGGACAAGATGGACAAGTGCCATGAGCACAGTGAGTGACGCACGTCACCAAACACCTCATGATTTCCGTGCCTCTCATTGCCTTGCTCTCCACCGAGCCCCTTGTGGGTGGGTCAGGCTGGTTATCCCACACCTCCTCCCTAAGACTCAGCTTCTCAGCAGCTTCCCAGCTTCACTCCCCATTCCTGCCAGCCAGTTCAAGCTCACCTTGAAGGCCTGTCACTTCTGTGTCGCTGAGTTTCGGGCCCTTCTCTTGACCTTGAGCGCGTGGACTCGCCTGCATCAGGCTGATGGCAAGAAGGGAAATCAGCTCGTCTGCGTGCCTTGCAAGACACCAGCCAGTACACTGGGACTGCCACAAATCCACGCAGTCCTTTTGTGCTTGGTTTACACACAAAATTAACTACAGTCAGACATGCAAATGGCAGCATCAGGACTCATTTTCAGTAAACAAAACCCAGCCTTGCTAAGCCAAGCTCAATTTTTAAGCTAAGACGTGACAGCAGTAAGGGACTGTTCTGAAGCTGGGGCTGAACACAGTCCTGGTGTAATGACTGTGCACAAGGCTGGGCTGAGCAGGAAGGACCAGCTGCAGGCAGCTGTGCTCCTGCAAGCATTGAAACTCAGTAAGGATGATGAAAACATCAGAGCTGCCACCATCTGGCCCCAAGATTAACACCACATCCCCTTTAGCACCTTCGCAGTGCTGACCATAAAATCTGTTTCCTATCCCCTTCCATGCTGGCCAGTCAAGCCTCTCTGGTGTTACTCCTACCATAGACTCGGGACTTTCATTACACAGCCAGTTATGGGGCAGTGACAACTGAAGCAGCTGCACTGCCCTTTCACAAACAGAACCAACTACTGCTTTTACTGCTGCAGCCAGGACTTCAGCACAGGGAAGGTCCTGCACCAGGTATGACAGTGCTTCAGGGAGGCCACACGGTGCTGTGACATCCAGTGCCATCGCTCACAGCCAGAGCCCAAGGATTACCTTGCTAGAGGCTGAAGCCAAAAGCATCTAACCAAGGAGGTGGCTCCAAAAGGCTCGGGAAGCAGCTGAATAACAGACAGCAAGACCCTTTAGATGCATCACCACCTTTTGCTCTCACCACACACACTCATCTCCCCCTGGAAATGGGAATAACATTATAGCACCTTATCTGTGGTGCCTCCTGAAGCCTGGCATACCTTCCAATCTTGATCGTGCCTCCTCTTTTCCAAGGAAGACTTTTCTCTTTCTTTCTCTTTTCTTAAAGCCTTTTTCTCCTCAGCCATCAAGAGCCGAGCAATTTCCTGGAAGGGAAACACAGACTGTCAGACAATTTTACTGCTCTTGTGGGTTTGAGTTTCCCATGGACAGCTGCTGAATGGGAAGGGTGCAAATACAGGATTTCATCCATCAGTGATCAGAAATCAAGGGACAGGGCAAAATAAAGACTGGTAACATGTAGCATGTCCAATAGCTCCCTGATTTACCAGAACTGCATTTGCAGAACCTTTCTGCCCTCTATCCCTTCTCCTCAAAGGGGTTGGTGATTCATCTCACAGCACCTTGGATAGTCTCCCATGGGGCTCAGTTACAAGAAATGCTCTTACAGAACCATGAACTTCCTGCCCTTGCCATGGTTGCAACAGGCAGTGCAATTCCCTGCTTGGCCAGCCTGAGCATATACACAAAACCCATCTGAGAGAAAAATCCCACTGGAGCCCCAAGCTTCCCCTACGAGGAGAGAAATTAACAACTAGAGGCTTAGAGTAAACAAGGGCTGTTTAGCAGCTTCTGCAAGTAAAGGAATTGCACAAGTATTTGACTTGTTGCTCACCTCATCTTGGGCTACTTGAGCTGCCTTCTGATCTGCTTCATTAGCCTGAGGGGGGAAAAAAGTGGGGAAGGAAAAACAGAGACAAAAAAATTAACATCTCAGAATTAATCATACTCATTAACCTACTGGGCAGGGCAAGTAGGTGCCCATAAAATACACCATCACCCTCTCCAAATATACTTAGCTACCCCAATACTTACCTCACAATCCAACTCCAATCTGCCATTTCAGCTTTTCAGCTGAATTTTGCCCTCATGTATCTGCCAGGCCACACCACAGTGCATTTGCCACTCTGATGCCTTCTCTCTCAAAGATGGGCAATGGCCTGTCTCACTTGTGAGCTGCTCACACTGACTACATGCCATCTTCACCTGCCTGGAAACATCCATTTAATATCACTCTGCTTCACTACTTTAATTTTGGGGTGTTTATTTCAAAAAATAGGGCTTATTAGTTGGAAGCCAGCTGTCACTCCATATTCGTGTGTATGGAAGACAAAGGTAATTAGCAGAATGCACAGGAGCAAGACCTAAGGTCTTACAGTCACTCTCATGTATTAAAGACGTACAAATTAACATTGTCTGTGCTGGTTGCCTTAACTCCTTCGAGTTGACCAATGCACCCCCTCTACCTACCAGGAGCTCTTCCTCCTGCAGCCTCCGAGCAATCTCTGCATCAGACAACTCCTGTTCCAGTCGGGGTCCGTCGTACATGGCTTGTTTCATCCCCCTCAAATTAGTGCCTACAGAATTGAGAGAAAACAATCAACTCAACCATTCTCCAAATCCTTTGATAAGGAGATCCCCACCATCTCCTCAGCCACCTGCAAACCCCACTCAAGAGAACCAGAGATCACCACAGTGTCCCTGCCACACTGCTGGTGTGAGAGCACCTTTAGCTGAGGTGCAGCACACACCTTAGGGAGGTTCCCCTAAAAACACAGCAGTATCTGACACACCCTGTCTTAGATAACAAACGCAACTCCACGGCAGAACAGGCCATGTCCCTTGAAGCAGTCTTTGGTGACAGCAATGCTAGCAAAGGAACTGTAATTTGTCACTCTCTGCATTGATACAGACACAGTGGCAAAACTGGCAGCAGAGAGCAGCCCAACATTTGACATGAGCACACCAGAGTCTGAACTCACTGCTGAAGCAGCAGGGGCTACAAGGGCTACCTGGGACAGGCTCACATGAGTTTTCAGAAAATTTCTTCCTTGCAATGACCCATGAATTTTACAAATCAATGAGAAAACAGACAAGTAAGCATTTTTGAAGTTTATATAATGTTCAGTTCTTGTTTTGAGTATAGAGTTCTGTTATTTTAAACCTAAACCTGATGAACACCTCCTATGTCCCTAAGGAAAGCGTTTGTACCATGAGGAAGAAGAATAATTGTCCCAATATCTCCAGACACACATTATCTTCCTCACCTTATTCACATGAAGATCAGTTAGATGGCTTAAAACATAAGCTGCCCCACACTTTGACAGACATAGACCCAAGTCTCTAAACTCCTACTTTCACTAGGTCACTCCTACTTCCACTGTGGCTTTAAAAGTAGAAGGTTGGATCTGGATCTTTAAAGCTTCCAATCCCCAAGCACTTGTTGAGCAAGAACCACACAGGTACATATTTCCCAGAAAATTCCACTTGTACAGGATTTGGCAAGAATCTTACAAATAGAACCCAGCTGGATGCCCAGTGCCACTAGTGAACTTTGCCCAAAGTGAATTAATTAAGTTGCCAGCAGGGTTTTCAGTAAGAAGTGGATGAAAATTGCTGGTTTTTTTAGTGCTTAAGCAAAGTGTCCTCACTTACAGTCCTGCATCTCAAGTCCACAAAATACAACCATAACCTAACATTCAGGGTTTTGTCACTATTTTTTTCTCCTGAACAAGGAGGCCACTGCACAAAATGTATCACAAAAACAAAAGCTGGTTGGAGTTTTTTGGGGGTCTTTCTTTGGGGATGGTGTGCTGGTTTCCTTGGTGGAGGGGGAGAAATTTGTTTTCTTAAACAAAAGGATACCAAGGGCACCACTTCCAACAATATCTTCTCACTCATCCTCTCCAATGCCATGGAACATCAGGACATAGAGCAAGCAAATTAATGGGTAAAAAGAATCCTACTAAATCAGGGAGAAACCTGGGCAAGATTCCCTGTGTACACACTGCAGGTAGATACTGGAGAGAAGCATCTTCAAGGAAGCCAAACATATCTCAGACACCAGTATGGGGCACGCAAAGGTCCATCCCCACACATACGCACACCTTCCCCATCATTTGGTTACCTGGGTCTCGCTGGCAGACTCCAACCTTCCCCTGGCTCACAGCATGAGGGGAGGGGGACTGTCTCCTGTGTCCTGCCCTTTTGTGGGCTCTTGCCTCACCCCTCCTATGGCCATCTCTAGATTCAGCATCACAGGGCTTCTCATCTCGTGCCATCCTGTGTGACGAGTGGCCCTGATGGTGAGGTCTGTGTTTCTCAGGGTGCTGCCTGCCACCCCGATGCCAGGTCTCCTGCTCCGCCTCCAGTTCCATCTCAAGGAGGGGAAGGTGCTTTTCTCTGTCTTGCCTTGGTGGCTTTCTGCTGTGCCGTGCTTCTTCTGTGAATCCATGCTCCAACTCCAGGTCAAGACTGAGAGAGCTCCTCTCCTTCTCCCTGCCAGCTGTCCTCCTCTCCCGCAGCTCCCAGCTATTGCTGTGATCACAGGCACGGTGCTCCGTCTCTCTTTCCAGGTCAAGGCTGGGATGTCTCCTGGACCTTCCCTGGCTGGCTGCCTTCTGCTCCTGCTGATGGCCATTGCTGGCCTCCCTCAGCTGCGGAGACCTTCGCCGGCCCTGTGAGGTGGAGTGCCCGTGTTTGGGCAAAGGCGAGGGGGGTCCTCGGTGCTCTCTCTGTTGGTGCCTGCCCCTGCCATGACTGTGTGCTCTGGGAGGTTCACAAATCTGCTCTCTGGGGTCACCCCAGGGCTGCTCTGAGCAATGGGGGGACAAACAAGGAGGGGGTTAGTGGTGCAGGGGTTAATGGGCGTTCGAGGCCGGACTCACAGCAGGGAGATGAAGGAGCTTGATACAAGGTACTGAAAGTGCAGCATGATGAAAGGATGAATAATAACAGAGACAGGTAAGGCTTGCAGAATACAAGAGAGGACACAGTGAAATGGCAGCCTGGCTAGCAGGGCAGCACAGGAGGCAACAAGGTTGAAGCAGAAAGCACAGGTCCGACCCAAAAGTGTCCAAGTACTTCCTAGACAAGGACAAGTCAATATGGAGACAAATGACTTTTCATGATGCTACTGAGGCTGAAAGGCAGCCAAGAGAGCAGCTCATGTCCTGATGACACATCCCTGCTGCAGGATCCTGAAATCACCTGGGAAAGGTTTGCAGAGAAGGGCACAAGACACAGGAAAGGTTGGGAGACAATGGGGGGCATAAGGCCAGGAGGGGCCAAGCAGAGTGGTCAGGTTGGACCCTGCTTTGTAAGCACAGGTGCCTTGCCCTGGCTTCTGGCACAAGGTTTTTCATCACAAAAAACAGTCTCACCTAACTGAGGGAAAGACTCACATAAAGCAGAAGAGTAAACAGGTAGGACAGGATTTTTTTTTTTACGTGCAAGAACAGAATAGCTGCAGCATCCAAACATCCTCCACCACAGACTGTCACCTATCTTTTGCAGACCCACAAGTTTCAGGGCCTGCACTTACTCATTTTCTAAAAAGAAGTTTCAGCTCTGAGTGCAAAGATGGTTATGGATAGTAATTTTAGGGCAAAATAAGACTTCACAAACCCCAGGCTCCTGACCTCAGCACTGTAGCTAGAAAAGCTGCTTACTTAGCATCTAGGTGGGGTTGTTTCCTCCGTGCTTTCCAGAAAGCAGGTAGAAATTTTCTCTGCTTTTAGTTTCAGTAACAAATCTGAAACAGCTAGGAGGTTGCAGCAGTCTGCCTGCACACAATCTACTAATTGATTTATTTTTTCAACTAATCTATTTGCTAAGACAAATCATTGCACTGAGTGAACTATTATCTCTCTACAGCAGCTTTTCAAAGTGAAAAAAAATGCCTTGAAGCAGAGATTGATTTGAAACAGAATTACACACACAGCTCCCACCATAAAACCCTGCAGCAGCAGACTTTCCTCTCCTCAACTGTCCAGAGTTTGTTTTATAGTATCTCAAAATATTTAAAATAAATTTCACTGCACATGAATTGCATTCTGTTTTAATGAATAGCTGTCTCACTCACAATCTATCTAGATTTCAGAGGGAGAAAAACAAACCTCACACCAAAACTGAATGTTCCCTTTGAGTCATTCTATTCAGAAAAAACTTTTTCAGAGCCAGCAAAAATAGAGCCTACAGAAAATCCACCTTCAAAACAAGTCTGTGTGACTTTTATCCAGAACAGGTGTATTTTTAAAAGTCCAAAAATTGTAACAGGAACTGCTGTGGTTGCTCTTTAAATGGTTGGATTTTTTTCTGTTCAGTCTTAGACCATTCATATGATTTACAGAAAACAAATACCCAATCAGACAATCCAAGTGACTTACTGAACAACACAGACCAGAGCTTGAAAGCAAAAGTCAGTTTTTGAACAATATTCACAAAGGTCTAAAAATTAATTCAATTTTGTCATTGAGGAAAGCTCAATAAATACAAGAGCAAGAGCAAAGAGCAGGAGAACACAAAAGACCAAAGCCTGGCTGTGCTGGGAAAGGACACACAGGTAACTGCAGGTAACACAACCATGCCAGACAACCCAAGCAGAAGATTTGCTTTTGGGGTATCTCAGGGTGATTGACTCATCAGCAGGTGCTGGTTCCTGTGGCAGCTTCCACAGGGGCAATGTACACACTCCACAGACCTTGGTGTTACTCTCTGAAGCAGCAAGTGACTGAGTGTACACAAAAATGTTTTTCATGGCACAGATACTTCTGGGAGGAACTCTGCCTTTTCTCGTGTTTATTTTTCCACTTTTGAAGAGTTCAGATTGCTTTGGAGCAACAAGCCTAATCCACATTCCTCCTGGATGTGGATAAAATTTACCTCAGTATCAAACAAGGAAAAAAAAGCCCCAAAAACACACACCATGCCCACCAAAGCAAAAGAAACTTAAACAAAGCAAGGGCTTTTTATTTGTTTCAGTTCACATCTAATGAGGACAACATAAACCAAGGCTGCTGAAGCCTAATCAAATGGTGCTCAAGTAACTAAGAGTTCCCAGAACAACAAGCTAGATGATCCAGGCATAAAACCCATTCCAGTCCTTCACAGCTTTTAAGGAGTGCAGATCAAGAGCAGCACTGCTACGAGTGGTCAGGCAAACATCTCCTACCTCACCTTCAAAATTATGAATTATTGCAGGAAGAAAACTTAGACTCACAAGATATCCTGCTCTCCAAATGCACACCACAGTCTTACTTCAGGAAGCAAGGCTTTGTCAGCTGAATTGTTACAAAAATCCATCCTGTCCTACCATCTCTGCATGCACATTGTTACCTATGCTGCATTTTTTCAGAATTCTCCCATTTAACTCTAGAAACCTGAAGTGTGGGTTAGCCATAAGACTCCAAGATATTTTTTTTCCCAGCTCTGTACATGTAGCAGGACTTGTGATCATGAAGTTTCCACTTGGTTACTGTTTTGCACTTTTGAACTTTGTGCTTTCTTGTCTATCTTTGAACTTCGTCCAAATTGAAACTAAAATACTTTGTGTAAGTTCAGATAAAAGACTTTAAAACTGCCAATGGCATTAATGTCAGAATGAGAAATGAGGTTTGATCTTCATCTTCACAATCTGTTCATCAAAAGCAACCCATCTTCCTCACCACATTTTTGAAGAAAGAACACAGGAACCACCATCAGCGCACAGCAAAGCCATCCCCAGATTGCTCCATAATTAAACACACCCTGATTCTCTCCTCCCAGTTTACAGAAGGTCTGCATTCAATCACAGAAGCTGACCAAAAGGAAGCAATAGAGCACTGTGGATCAAATAATTTTCACACTGTACAGTCCCAGATGATAATCACAGCAGAGACATTGTGCAGAGATGACCTTGTTCTTCAGTAAGTCATTCAAGGCAGTTGTGCTAATTTTACAGCTTGGGTACATACCTGCAAGGAGCTATTTTTGAAACACATCTCCATGAACCAGCATTTATTCCTTCATGTAGCTGTGCCAGCATCACAAGTGAGCACATGGAACCGTCTCTCTTCAAATGCAAGCATGGAATTTCACCAGCACTTCTGCCCCACACCCTTGGTGTCACACAGCAATAACTGCCTTATCAGCCACTGTCTTTTTCCACAAGCACTTTTAAAACATGCATGTGTGGCAGTACTTGTACATACACACACCACACTCCATATCCCTGTCATTTAGGCCACCTCCAAGGACAATAAAAGCTGCTAAATTGTCTTCTCTGTTTTTTGGGTTTTTTTAACTGAATACTTCCTGTTTATGAAATAATCTGATTCTGACCCTGGAAACTGATGTAATGCTACAGTTCTAAATACAGGACTGTAGGATAAAGGGAGTTTCCTAAGCAGTTGTCAGACCTCCAGGTTCACCTACACTGCCATGATCCTGATCTTTTATCTTGCAGAAACATACCTCCATTTTCTGCATAATAGCTCTCTTCATAGCCTGTGTGTCCCTGGGACTCTGGGTAGTGCTTCTTGCGCTTCTTTTCTTCCTGAAGTTCTTTTTGTTGCAGGAGACGAGCAATATCCTGCAGAGATGGAAGAAAACAGACATTAAAATCACCATTAAAAAGTATCTCCAGATTCTTTTAGTCAAATTCCTTATTCAATTATTAAAATCCTTACCAAAAAAGTTCAGTTTTTCAGACATGGCAACAACGGTTACCCAAATTCAACCCCTGGGGTGGACGAGGCTTTCAAATTAATAGGTGACACAAGGGACCATGTCAGCAACCAGAATTCAACCTCACCCAGGCCCAGTGCTGAGATTCCAACACCATGGCACACTCACAGGTTCCTGCTCCTCCCTCACACAAGCCTGCTAAGCCCTAATGGCCAAAGCAGGGCAGACAGGACTGCATGTGCAACCTCAGGCTTTCAACATGGATTTGGAAGTCACAGAAGTGCACACCCACCCACAGGAGCAGGCTGGATCTCCCCCCTGCACTCTGCCTGGGAAAGAAAAACACAGAGGCAAAGACTGTCCAGCTAAAGGCACTTCTGACTGGAAGGAGTTCCCAGAGCAAACCGTGAACTCGCACTGGCTGTAATTTTCAGAGCCTACCGGATGCCAGGCAGAGAAATGCATCAGTTTGACAGACAGAGACTTGAAGGAAAAGAAAATCGAAAGGACATTAGGAAGAGCAAACTAGGCACAAGGCAGGAGCACAGTGGGGACTGCAGCTGTTTGTCTTCTGTCACAGTTTTGGTAGATATGCCAAAGAGAAGAGTACTCCATTTTCCTAATTGGTTTTCCTTCGAGATGACTAATGGATCAACAAGGCCTAGGCACTGCAAACAGCTCCCTGGGGCTTGCTCCTCTGAGGCCCAGGAGCCTGTGAGTCAGTGAAGCCATTCTGGAGCTAGGGAGCAAAGCTGGGACATACCAGCAGGGCATGCTGCCTCTTTGGATGCTATTCATTTAAGCCTTCCTAATCCTCGGGACCTTTACAGAGCCATGCATGTGAAGTGGACACTGCAGGCAAGAAAGGCATGGCTGAAATGCAAACTAAGAGTCAACACCCTCCAGAGCCAAGCCAGCACTGGAGGACATTGGATGGCTGCTCAAGTACAAACTATTATTTCAGGATTTAGGTAAGATCTGCTCTGAAACCAGATTTATGGAAAATCTGGGAATGCCACAGGCTCCTTCAAACATAAATAAATAAATAAATAAATAAATAAATAAAAAATAAATAAATAAATAAATAAATAAGTAGAAGCCCTAAAACAAAACAGCAACAAACCAAACCAAAACAAACCTCTACCAACTCCATCCCCTGACAAGGTTAACTTTTCCAGCAAGTACAGTAAGTCTATAAATATATGAGCTAAAGCACATTATCTCCAGGACTGAGACAGCTCAGGACTTGCAAATCCACACAAACCACTTCTTACAAACAGGATTCATAAGCAGGCAGGAAAGGCAGGCTTAGTGCTTCATTTAAAAACCCTGCACTCCAGAAAGGATCTGCCTCTGTCCTCAGCTACATTTCAGCCACATTTGGGAACTTCCCACGTACCAGCAGGAAGAGATAGAATATTTATGACTTCTCCTTGCTTTAAGCCACAGACAGCTGAAGCCTGCTCCCAGCTGCACAAGATGGTCAGCAGGCAGGTTTGACAGGCTGCAAGGACCTGTTGTCAGACTGCTGACATCCCCGCAGGTCTCTACG
This sequence comes from Nicator chloris, assembly GCA_013400495.1. Taxonomy (NCBI): domain Eukaryota; kingdom Metazoa; phylum Chordata; class Aves; order Passeriformes; family Pycnonotidae; genus Nicator; species Nicator chloris. The sequence goes on from WAAE01022433.1 coordinate 534,081, forward strand.
TAAAGCAGGAAGGAAAGGTGCAATTCCACAAGTCAAAATTAGGTTTGCATCTCCTTCACCCTCCTAATAAAAATATGACAGATTACTACCTCTTAAGCACAAATCCTGCAGCCAAAGTGTTCCTCCCACCCTGTTACCACAAGCTCCTCTTGGAAGCCAAGCCCTTCCCATCTGTCTGGGCAGCCTTTCAGTACTTGCTTGGAATTAATGGTAGAAGAAGAAAATGAAGTCTTGCAAAAAAACCTGATGCATCTGTCAGGTAAGGGCAGATTCCTATTTCAGGTGCTTCCAGGAAATGCAGCCTTGTGTTCAAGCTCTTCCTATACAGAGAATGCCACCAGGTGCCTCTTGAACATCTTGAGACAACTCGGGCTTCTCAGGAAACCATCTGAAATCAAAAACGGGGACACACTCCAGGCTCTCACAGGTGTTCCTCTACTCTGTGGGTTTCTTGAAAACTCAATCTGACAGGCTGATCCACTGAGGTGACAAACAAGCAAAATCCTTTGTACACTATGAACAAACCACACCACCCACTCTCAAGCAAAAGCAGCAGAGAAACATTCTGAAGTCACAAAAGAAACTGTAACAGGGTGTTCAGGCTGTGAAAGACTAAATTGAAGAATGGAGAAGCCAGAAACAGATGGCTAGGCTCAGAGTCCTGCTGAAATCTTTCCATCAAAGACAAAGAAATCATATCCCAGGATTCTCCCAAGAGCAGTACCTGTCTTCTTGCATTTGAGAAAGCAAGCAGGTTTCAGAGTGTATTAACAATTACAACTTCCTACAGCAGGGCAATAAACACCTCAGCAAGACTTACCTATTATGTGCCCTCTTCATTAGCAAGGCCACTGGCATCAACAACACTTATGACCCTGGAGTGTGAGGACTATGACTGTATCGTATTCCTGTAACAGGACTCCCCAAAATCTCTGTGCATACAGACATCTGTCAGGACAAGGACTGCCACCATGCAAGCCAACTCCTGCAGCTACTGGCTAAGAAATGTCTGCCCTGAAAGGGCTGCTACGAATAGCCCTGCCATCCCTGCAGCTTTAAAGGTTACCTCATCTTTTTCCTCTTGCCTGCGGCGCTCCTCCGCTTCAAACGCGAGCTTCACTTGGATTTCCTGAGCAATCTCACAGTCCTGTCGTTCCCTAGAAGGCAAGGAGACAGGGATTATAGGCAGCTGAAGTCACAGGCATCAGTCAGCCTGGAGAAAGGGATAAAAGAGCTAAAAAAAAATCCACCTGATTTACATAAAAGAATTGTTACTCAGTGTTAGTGAAGAGCTATGAATCCTCACCAGGGATCAGGACTCCCTGTACTTACTGGTGGCCAAATTTAGAAAATACTTCCCAAAACATCCATGGAGTATAAAGTAAAAGAGATTTATGGGAAGATTGCTAAGAAAGGAGATAGGTACCACAAAATAGGGCCGGCCAAGGTAGTGCTCAGAAGTCTGCATACAACCTGATTCTGCTGAGTTTTTGTACATGTTGTATCAAAGAAGGGGTTCAGGGGTATGGTTAATGCAGGCATTTCTGGGAAGTGGCTGCCATGTGTAAGCCAAGTAGATGGAAGTGCAGGAATATGGTACATAGGCCAAGTGGAGGCTGGAGGTGGCAGTTCAGTAATGAATGAGAAATGCCACTGAGGTGGAACAAGACACAAAAGCAGGACCAGTGCCAAGAGGCAAGGGAGCAACATGATTCAAAACAAAGGGGAAGGAGCCACTGCCACAGTGCCAGTAAGGATGCAGGAACACAAGATTGCATTAATTGGGGACAGGGAGAGATCAGAGTAATTGAGACTTGAGAGGTTTGCTCTCCAGACAGACCAGGAAGGCTGAAAAGCATCTGCAAGAACAGTGCCACACTCAGCAGCATGCTCTGATGTCCAGGAAACAAGCTGGAACAATGGCCAAGGATTCCTCGGGGCAATTCAGAAATGGGCTGGGGGATTTGAAAAGAAAGACTAAAAGCTCTCTCTTTCAGCGCTGATGAGATTGAGCTAAAGAGCAGCTCTAAACAGGTCAGAAAAATCAATCTCCGCAATCACAACTGCTGAAAGGCAAGGCACAGGAGGAGAACAGCTGGGAGCAGCAACAAGCAGAGCCTGCCTTATTAGAATACCATCTTTTGAAGAATACACTGACAATGATCAGATAGGTGATGACAAGACTACCAAGAGTGGAAGACAAGCAAATAACTGAAGCAGATTGAGGTATGTCAAAGCTGCCCTATGTGGGCTGGAGAAACTAGTTCTAGGTTTGTGCAAGAATCTGGGCATAAATGACCTAGTGAATCTGGAGGCAAAGGACAGGGAGAGAATCTAGGACATGAGAGGAGGAAGTTAAAATGCTTTCAAGTGCGGACAAGCATTTTCTGTTGCAAAACCAAGATGTGTCATGGCTGGAGCAGCCAGTGGCACAACAGAGCCTTCGTTTACAGAAAGTGAAGAAGGAGAGAAGCAGAAGGGGTGGATATGTGGCAAGGGTGGAGAGGAAGGACATTGCAACAAGCAGGTTTAGAGGACAGATGTCACTAAGAAACAACTCATTTGTCATAGGCGACAAAAAGGCACACACAGCAGGGGGGAAAAGAAGATGATTTCTGTCAACAGCTCCTTGGAAGGACACCTGCAATCAGGCTGGAGTTATCGATAGTTTAAACATCTTATGACATCAGTTTATTTCATCCAGGTAATAAAATCAGGCAATTTTTGCATGTGTCTGTGTGTGTTTCATTTGACTCGGGGGACAGGTGTTCAAAGCCACAGGAGTTCACACAGCAGCACATCTAGTTCTTCAGCCTGCTTTTCAGAAAGGGACCTTGGCAAACCTGGCACCAGCAGAGAACCACAGCTCCCAGCAAAACAATGGCTGAATAAGCAAATCCAAGGGAGCAGGCTGTCAGTGAGCCTGGTAGTGGATCCTTTACAACCCCAGGCTCTGAGGACATGAAACCAGGTAGAAAATAAGTTAGAAAGGTCAGACACATCAAGGCATTGCACGTCTCCAGTTCCCCTGGCACCTGTGAGCAGAGCTAAGGTGCCAAGTTCATCAGCACAAACTGACTTGCTAAATGCTTAAAATACATCCTACTGCAGACAAACAGGACAGGAAAACAACTAATCATCTTTCACAGCCAAGGCAACAAGGTCATTGCCTCTCCGTTAGCACTAAAGAACACCAGAAGTATTGCAAACACAAAAGCATTTTCTTCTTTCTGATGACACACCTTGGAACACCCCACATCAACTCCTAAGAACTAAACAGCTACAGAGGATTAGATTTGGGGGTTCATTGCTCAGCAGTAATTAAATACTGAGACCTGATTAGTTAGTCAACATAAACTAATGTATTAACTTGTGTGAGCATAAGAAAATAGGTTCAAGAGCTTTGACAGCTCTTCTTGTCCTTCAGTTTCCTTACTGTGAGCTCCTGTGCCCATCAGACCCCAGAAATCAGCCAGAGCAACATAAACATCACCATTCCTGAACATCCCACATCCCATCCTTTGCTCCTGGGCAGCCAGGAGTGTTAAGAATGTTGGGAAAACTCTACTACATCAGTTTATAAAAAAAGAGAAAAACTAAAAGTTTGTGTGATCAGAAAGCTCCCACCCATTCACAGTGACTGCAGCTACTAGTTGTTGCCAGATGAGGAGAAAAAAGGGAATGTTTAAAGGAACTGTTCAAAGGAACTGTTCACATCAGTGCAACAGAACTATCACAGCACTGGGAGCAAAACAGGGAAAGCACATATTCTCACACTATTTTATTTTAGTAATCTTGCTACTATGCTTAGCAGTGTGCAGGCTGCTCAGCTAGATGTGAGAGATGCTTTTAAAGAAGCATGAAAATCAGGTTTGATGCTTCCCTGAGTTCTTAAAAAGAAATGTTTCTATTTTCTCATTTATCTTTACAAAGTCTTTCTGCGAGAAATTAGGATTTGAAAGAGAGAACAGAGCCAATAAATTTGAAGAGCTTTTTTGTTTCCTGTTTCTAAAGACCCCTTAGTTCTGCCCTCTTATTCCTCCCATCACCTTGTAGTGTCAAACTGTCCTAAGTGACACAGAAAGCAACAACAACAGGGATTATTTTGTTGCCAGAAGATGCTGCTTTTGGACAAAGAAGAGAGAGTGGGAATGTACAAAGAATTAAGGAAGAAAAAGATCCAATTACAAAAGGATGCCTCCAACTTCTCTTACTATTCTTGCAGAAGAGCTCCTGCTCTCAGACACAGAACTGCTACTGACACAATATTTTACATCAGCAATTCTGCCTGTGCTTTGGCTGACAAAGTTCGTAAATCCCATTTTACAGAGTCCTACAACAAGAAAATTGTTTGCAGCTCCCAGCAAGAGGAATCATGTCTACCATACAAAATCAATTTTTACGTCATTTACTCACTCACATCTCTAATTGCTAATAAAGACAAAACTATTGAAAAAAAAGCACAGACTTGAGAGATACATATGTACATAAGGTCTGTCCCAGTGTGCTGGGAATATTGAAAACAGTGGTTGATCTGTCACGCCTCAGCTTCAAAGCTTTCATGAGCCACTGCTTTGAAGCCAGTCCTGTATCTCCCACATCTGCAACACAGAGCTCTTCTGCTCTGTTACTGGTCCTGTCAGATGAGCCACCCATGCTCTGTGATCCACCATCAACTGCATCTGGTGGGTGTCATCCCAGAGCCCAAGAAAAGCCAGGAGGCAGCACAGCTGCTGGGAGATGCATCCTGCCTCGCAGACCTTGTGTTTGCAGGGACCCCCACCCAGCCACCTCTCAGGAGTGGGATCTGGCTGAGCCCTGTCACACAAACCATCTGTTACAGCCAGTGCTCTGCAAGACCACTCTGGATTGGAAAGCACAGTTTGTTTTGCCCTGTGCTGCCATGTTTCACTTCTATACCAGCTCCACAGCTGACAGCCGTGGCACACAGAGAGCCAAACCACAGACCACAGGGTTAAGATGTGGTCAGTGGGGACTGAGCAAACCTACAGAGCAAACTGGATCACTCATTAAACACCCTCCCACAGCTGCTGCAGAAGTCAGTGACTGCAAGAGAAGGCCTGTCCCCCAACACCCATCCCCATCGAGGCACCCTGGAGCAGCAATTCCCCTTCCCAGGTCGTTTCACACTGAACAGCTGCAAGCACAAGCAAGGGCTTTCAGCTGTCAGAGCAGCAGGTCACCAAAAAGCATCACACCCAGCTCCTCAAAAGCATTCATCAGGCACAGGGCAAACACACCAATATCTGCAATTTCCACATGAGGGAGATTCCCCTGTAGCACTGGGTATTTCTGTGGCAAGGTTCCTTCACTCTCAAACTTCAGCCAGGGACAAGGTCAACACAAGTGGCCAAGTTACCCCATTTTGACAACAAGCAGTACAATGGGAAGGCTCCTTCTGATCGACAGGCAAGAGTATTGAAGGCAGGATGGGCTCCAGGGCCACCTGCTCCCACCCTGTTCTCATTCCTCTGTGCCACAGCCTGGTATCAACACTTATACAGCAATGGACAGCCACAGTAAAAAAGAAACAAAAGCAAAAGGCTGATGAACCCCACACACTGTCAACTCACAGCAGCTGATATTAGTGCTCTGACCAAATGGGACTAGCATTCCCATTCCAAGATCTCCAGCACAAACTCACAAGTCTTTTTGGTGTTTCTGGATTTGAGCACGGGCTTTCTTATCCTCCTCTTCTTGCAGTTGCTTGGCCATCTGCAAGTCATGTTGCACCAGACGATTACGCTGAACATTTGTGGCCAAGTGATGCTCAACTGGAAATAAACACAGACAAGAACCTTCAAATCAGGCTGTAGAACTTCACTGTGTGAACAAGATAAACCAAGTGGGAGGGAGATTCCAGCCCAGAAAGGAAGACAGATCTTGGCAGGGAAACACCAAGCAATCTCTCTAAAGGTGGGAAAGTCCTGAACTGAAATTATGCTAGCAGCTTGAGATTGCCTCTTTTCAGCACTGAGGGGGCTGCATACGTGTCTGTTACCAAAACAAGTTCTGCATATCTTAACACATCCAAGTTTATAGGGAATGGTTTTAGCTTTGAATTTCGTTTTCTGACCACAGAAAATCACCCTAGATCAATGAAGTGGGTCTGGGAGGGACCACCAGAGGCCAGTGAGGATGAGCTGAACCTAAACCACTTATTATGGATACTTCTCTAATTTGATCTCAAGAATCTCTACAGAAGAAAACTCCTCTCACTCTCAGCAGAATCAGTTCCAAAAATCTCCCTACCTTTATATTTAGCAACAGAGCAACTTAGTGCTCCAGTGAGTCCTTTACCATACATGGATATTGCCTGCCAGAAAAAATGGGTACATGAGCTGCAGCCCAGAGTCGTCTTTAATTCAGTGGTCTCAGGTTCCAGCACCAAGGGCATGAGCAGCTGCACCCTTGGTGGAGCACCAGGAATGACATTAACTGGCACTGGCAGATACCAAATTGGTGAGAAGCTGATTAGAGAGGCCACCACACCTGAAACTGCAATGTAAACATACCCAAAGTAACAGATAAGCATGTAAAAAAAAAAAAAAAATTAAAAAAAAAGCATCAGTCACTTTGAAGTTCCTGGCTGTACTTTTTTTTCTCCTTTATAAACCCTTCTAGTGCACAGCTGCCCTACCTCAAAATGTCTGAAAGGGAAGGTTCCTCTCAAAAGGCAGACACTGGCAATTCTGAAATAAGTAAACAAACAGACCTCTTCTGGTTGCACCGCAGGTGAGACTATAAAACTTGAAGCTTCCAAAATTGTTCATCATTTCTAAAAACCTTGCACAGCAACAAAACCCCAAGTGCACTCCTACACACAATTTTATCATAAATGGCATAAACAAACTCAACTCTAAAGGAAAGCACAAAATTGAAATATGAAATACAACTATCTCTGGGGTACAATGTGAGCTGGAGCAGAGCGACGTGTAGGGTTACAGGATAGTGAAGACAGCAATAATAAACTGTATTCCATTAAAAGGAAAAATTAAATAAAAGCAGGAAGCATTTTTCTTAGCAAAATCAAATAAAGCCAGATATCTGTTGGGACAAGCTCGCTTCAGTTTGCTCTGAAGATCATTGCTACTTACTCTCTTGTTCCTGTAAATTATGGGCCAAGGTATGATCTTCCAGGATAGCGAAGTCTCGACATACTGAGCAGGGAAACAAAGTAAAGAGAATTGACATCAGAAAAAACAAAACCAAACAAAAAAGCATCAAATGAGCTATGGGAGTTGAGGGAGCATAGAGACATCTATAGAGACTTCTGACACACTTTCTACCAGCCAAGGTCTGGACTTGTGTTTTTCCTCCCTCCTGCCATCATGTCTATTTTTGTGTGCACTTATTTCTTTGTCCTTGTTGGCATAAAATGCCTTCTCCACTCTCCCCTTGACCTCCACTTCAAGAACAGAACTGTCCATGCTACCACTGGATCAGACCCTATGTACAAACCTCTGCATTCCATTGAAACAGAATTCATATTATATATTTATACCAATGCCCACACTGGCTGCATTCAGCTAAAACCAAGGGCAAGAATTTGTGTTTACTGTGACTTTCTGTGCCAGGTTAAAGAGTCTGAGAATAGTATTTTCATGGCACAAAGGGTACGTGCACACTGGCACCTCTCCAACACTGAGCAGACTGAGCCTCATGGCTCTCACTGCAAGGCATTTCAACCAGCTTAGGCATCATTTTCAGCTGTTTCCTGTAAGCTTCACTGATGCCTCATGGCTCTCACTGCAAGGCATTTCAACCAGCTTAGGCATCATTTTCAGCTGTTTCCTGTAAGCTTCACTGAATGTTTGAAGTGCAGATGCTGGATTAGCATCTAGAACCCAGATACGGGATCAACCACAGCATTAGGGGCAGGGAAAAGTACAGCTTCTTCAAAAGATGCTGACAATGACCTTGAGACAAGTGAAATGGAAAACAGACGAACTCCCTTTGGCACCAGTTTAAAAGCAGCAGATTTTTGCCAATGCCTATCACTTTCCCGCTTGAACTTTCTAAGGAATGCTCTACCTACACTGTAGAAAAACAACAGAGTATATTTTTAACTTGTTATGGTAGGCAGTAGGGCAACAAAACACAAGCCACATACATACTGGGACAGGGACAGACACAGGCATCAGGCTCAGCCTTTTGGTGGCAGGTTCACATCAGCTTCTCTGTGAACCAAAGACAGGCAGTGACCTGCCCCCCAGACTGCAGGATGGGGCCCCTTTTCACACATCTGCCAGACCTGGGGTTTCTGCCTGCTTCAAGGGGAGTTTGAGGCAGTGGCACCAAAAAATTTACACTAGAGAGCATATTTTCATTTATTTTTCCCTCAATGTGACAAGCTAAGAAGCTCAATAGCACCCACAGAGGAGAATATCTCCCACCTGGAACACATCACAAAGCAGAGAACTACCAGGTGCTTCTGAAGCCACTGAGGGAAGTACAAACTCCTCCTCCTGCACTCCACTGGCAAAACCTCTGGGAAGACCAAGATTTCTCTTTAGCAGAGCACAGGCACATTCTAAAAGATAAACTGAAAATAACTCCAAAACCCCAGAATGCATCAAAAGTACAAGGGGAATTTATGAAGATTCTGTTTGTGAAAGGATTCAAAGTCAGAAAAGATAAAACATTTCCATGACCACAAAGGAAATAAGGAAGTAGCTGCATTTCCCTGAGCCATGATCCCACAAGCCTTCTTTTTTCTCACAGATGCACATGCTCCACTAGAGAAGCATCAAGACATTACTCCACTCCCAGGTATCCTCACAAAATATCTGGAAGAGTTTCTAGCTGTCTGTACCACGAGATCAGATAATGCTTCACCATATTCAATGGAATTTTTGGTTCAGTCTGCAGTGAAGGGTGTTTTAAGATGACAAAAGCTCCTAACAGCCTGAGCAACACTTCAGGGAAGGACAGTGACACGCAGCAGGGTTGAGGATGAGGACAAAGGTTACAGTTATACAATCCCACAGTGGCCCACTTTAAGCATGAACAAACCTGGATGGTGTAATTAAGGTTTTGTTGTTGCTTTTTTCATTGCAACTTCTTTTAAAAAAGGAAAGATGATATGAAACTCAATAGCATTGAAATGCTTCCAGTGGCCATTTCTGTACAAAGGGAGAAACATTGCCTTGAGCCACAGATCTGGAAAAGCCACAGCCGAGTCATGGGCAGCAGTGCCATTCACAGGTAACAAACCCAGACTGGTTGGTGGTCACCAACATATGCTTTTTACAGGATAGGGCAAGGGAATCTTGCCCTAGAGACTAATTCTGTGACCCCTAATACTACTTCAGCTTCCTAGAATGATTGTGGAAAAAACCACCTTCTGCTCACAAGCATCATCTGGCTTGCTGGAAGGACACATCCCACTCAGAGGTTTGAGCCTTACCACAAGTTCAGATCTAATCAAAGACACCTCAGCACAGAGCCAGTCTGCCCAAATCTAGGGCTGTTATTACTGCCACGTATTTAAAAAGCAGTACTTGCTCTTGACTGTTAAAAAAAACCAAGCAAACAAACAAAAAGAGAATGGGAGGATGGGAGGGAAGTGTTATTTTTAACTGCAGTAGGTCTCTGAGCAAGTCCACAGCACAGCTGCCTGAACAGCTGTACCAGCAAGACAAGGCAGGCAGCACAGCAGCAACGACGAACATTTCAGAGCTACACATTTTTTTGCATAAGGATCACTGCTACAAGAAATGCTTATAAAAGTACATCATAGCCCTTCCCAAACCCATCCTGCACAGGCTCACACACTGCCCTGATCCCTGTGGTATTCAAGAGCTCTGTCTTGTCAGTCAGTCATGGTGCTGACAGTGCTGGAAGACCTTTGCTCCATCCTCCCCAGAGAGGCACACAAGCATAGGAGGACTTTAGCTTTGTTTTTGTTTTTATTCTACTCTATTCTACCCACACCCAGACATGCTTCTCTGTTTGGAAAACTACACATTACATAAACATGCTTGGCACATGGGCGAGAGAGTGAGAGGGCCATGGTAGGACGCTGCTCCTTGTCTTTGGACAGTCTTGCACCAACCCCAGAAAAGTCCCATCTCCATCACTGAGCTTCATTCCTACAATGCAGCAATGATTGTTTAACCCTCTTGGATTGACAGGCCACTAAAGACTTCCTAAGAAAGCCTGGGCTCATAATAAAAAGGCAAAGTTCATACAGACTTGTGTTGCATAGACAGGCCTGCTTCTTCTAGATGCTCCTCCAGAGAAGTGCTAGAAGTTGTGCATGGCTCTCCAAACAAACAAGCAAAACAAACTCCTCAAATTCTCAGTTCTTACAAGCTACAGCTGAAAGCTGGATGTCACAGACGTAAACCAGGGACAAAGGCTCCCATTTTAGGTTGTTTTGAAGCTCAGTGCCTGGGCCAAGAAGCACATATAGGCCAGAGTACCACCTTCCCTGGTGCAGCTTCCAGCTCCTGACACAAAGCCATCTTGGTCCAGTGCCATCCCTAACGTGGCCACACAGCACCCAGTCCTGAGGCTGTGCCCTGCCACCGCCTGTCCCACATCCACACAACACTGAAAAAACAAGTGGAGATGCTGCCCTGGGATGAGCCACCAAGTTGCAGGGCTTAGACATGAATAAAGGGGCTGGGTCCTAAACCAGGGATATTAACCCACCAAGGTCCAGCACAGAGAGAGGGATGCAGGACAACTACCAGGGATATGCACACTGGAAGCGCTTCAGTGTCTAGGATCCCTGGTGCTCCCATCTCACAGAGGACAGAGCATGGAGCAAACTGGTGGGCCAGCAGCAAGCCTTGGGTTTGTTCACACATTTGGAATTATTTGAGCATTGCTGAAGAAGCCATTTGGCTGCACACACACTCCTGTAACAAACCCAAACAGACAGCTCGAGCACAGCGCTCTCTTTGTGCTGCTGTGGCTGCTGGCGGGGCAGGCAGCACAAGGAGACCTTTCGTCACTGTCAGAAACTTGGCTGGGCTGGCTGCCTCCAACTCATCTGAGCACATTATTCTCAAGTCCCATCAGCCTGAGAACAACGTGCTAAGGAAGATGAGAACATCTCATTACAAACACAACGAAGCACTGTCAGACAGCCAGGTGGCAAAGGATGGGGACACCTGCACCTCTCTAGCAGATCTGGGGCTGATGGCAGTGCAGAGCATTCCCTCACAACTAATCCCAGTACCCATGGCACCGAGCCAAGCATGACAGCAGCTGCAAGTGAGGCCAAGGAAACCAATCCTTGAAGACTCACATCCAACAATGAGGCAGCTATGAAATAATTGGAGATGTGGACCGGCCAGGCATGATCTGAAATGACATTTCATCAGCACAAGTTCTCATTCCCTGTCCAGTCTCAGCAGGGTACAGCACAGTCATTACTAGGTATTATGTACACTGAGTTTGCACTCAGAAACAGGATGGCCCCAATGACAACAGACTCAATTTCTCCTCTCTGAGAGGCTTCATATTTAAGGGAAGAGAAATCCATTTCTTTGCTCCCTAACTGTATGTCTAAAAAATGAAAAGTGAGATTAATATTACCTTCACTGTTGCAAATTAACTTGACTTCCCATCCCTGGGCCCTGGCTGGGAGGCACCAGGCAGTTAAGCAAGCAGCAAGGGTGCAATCAGAGCAGCTACAAGTGGCAAGTCCAGCAAAGCATGAAGCATTCACAACAGGTTTACTACAGTCTGATTAAGCCAATCTGCCTTGGCACAGCAGGGAGCAGACCAGGAAAACACTCTGGCACAGCTGTCAATAATGAAATGCCTGCCCAGGAATTCCAGTGGCTGCTATGGCCAGCAGAGGTGCCAGCTGGGGAGGATGTGGGCAGAAGCATCACCCTTAACAGCGGTAGGATCCAAAGTCCATGCATGGAAGAGGGCGCTCACTTGTCTTGAGGAACCCTTGAGAACGTCTCTGCAAGCTCCAAGCACAGGTCTTCTCCTCTGGTAGTTGTCACTGGAAATACGCCTTTTTGTGCATAGGTTCAGCTGATGCTCTTGGAAGCATGGCTGCAGCCCTGCCTTTACGGCTGAGATAAGAAATCCCCTAGGTACAACAGTTCAGCAAGATTTTATGAAATAATTTCTTCCATTTTATATTCTGCCACCCACCTTCACTAACTTTCTCCAGTATTACCTCAGCTCCACAACTCAGCATTTCTAACACTTCAAACTGCTTCAAACAGATCAAGGTAACCACAACAGAGGAGCAAAGGCAGCCTTAGATGTCGTCAGTGATACTCAGGTGTGTGACAAAGAGGGAGGTAACACCCAAGAATGGGTGGTGTGGAACACTACCTCTTGTCTCAGCAAGAGGTCAGCTCCCTCTGGCTTTTCAAGCAAGGTTCAGAGCAAAACACCCCCTCACTTCTGCCTGAAGTCTTAGATCATGTTTTGACATCCACTGCAGGTCCCAAGGGCCCCCTTCCTTCATGTGGCCCATATACCATGTCCAGATACGGGCCAGCTCCATGACCAGGGACCACAGATGCATGTTCCAAGCATTTCCTTTTGGCTCTTAAAAGCCACCTCTTGCTCGCCCATCCCCTCCACTCCCAGCATTTTCCTGTCAGCATTTTGTGCTGGGTAATTCACAAAATAAACTAGGTGTGAGTCATACTTAGTTTAGAGCATTTGCAGTTCTTGAATCCTAATCTGAAGGACAGGAGGGAGAGGAAAGACAAAAGTAACATGAAAAAGCAGTATCATCAGCTAAAAATAGTTTTTAGGGCCTACAGAGCTGATAAATTAATGGCAAGCAGCAAATGCAGCCTTTTACAAGCCAGCAGCCTCAGGAGGATGCCTGAGTTATGTAGATTCCTGCAGATTAGAAAGCAAGTTGGGATCTCTCAGAGACTCTTACCAGCAGGGACTGGTCAGGCCACTGCAAGCCAGGTAAGTCTCCACAATCTGCCAATGATGTCCTTGAAACAAAGCCAACCTGGCCAAGCAGCCACCCAGCTGGAGGTGAGGGGCTGCCCTGAGGGCAGCTTTCAGATAAAACATGCAACTGGGACCTTTCCTTCCCAGCCTCAGCAATTCCCATTTCTGCCCTGCCTCTCCCACCACACCAGGAGATACTGGAGCTCCTGCTACCACACGTGGGTGCTGACAGAGGCTGGCCAGGACATGTCTGGCTGCTGCAGTTACACAGATGACATTCCTAGGGCCTTGCTCACCAGGCCCCATCACGACAAGGAAATCGGAAAATCATGCAGGGAGAAGGTGGATGCCAGTCAGAGGGCAGGTCTGGGCAGCCTGAGAAAGGGAACAATTTCTGCTTCTCAGCCACAGCACCAGAGCATCACACATAGCTGGGAGCTTTGAGGCAGCACAGGGAGACTGGGTGACTCCATGGGGAACCAAACTGAGGGATCTCAGCCTAATTCTTAAAAGTGTAAACATGCAAAATAATAATAATTTAAAATAAATACATCACCAAACCAGCATGGTTTTTTACTAGCAGTCTTGGCCTGAAAGCTAAGAACATCTTAGGATTTGCTCTGACCTACCTAACAATGCCTTTAAAAAGGAAGACTGTATGCATTTTGGAATCAAACCCTCAGAACTTAATTATATTCTTTTAACCTGCCTTGGGACAGAAATCATCAACATTCACAAAGTACCTTCTCCAAGGCTACTAGTTTGGCAATCTCACTTCTGTAAAGAAGCCTGCACACTGTACCACAGACCAGTCCTAAAGCTGAGAGAGTATCTGCTGAACACCTCAAAGCAGAAGGTAGGTGTTTGCAGTGTAAACAGGAAGCTGGAGATACTCAAGATAGTAGAAAAATAGCACAAGACACCTCAAAAGGTTATCCTTTGAGCAAGCCCCACCCACAAAATTTGATAAGACTTATCATTCTGCTTTTCTACAGAAGGCTGCTGTGTTTTTCATCACTGGATAATTCCACCCTACCTGGTTTCACCTGCAATGTTTCTAAATAAGAGCAAGTCTTCTCATTTCCAAAGCTTAACACACAACCCATAGGTGGAGAATATTAAAGACCATCTCTTTGACTTCCAAAAGAAAATGCTGAGTTGGAGAATTTCAATCATAAAATTCTAGAATAACTTAGGTTGAAAAAAAATAATTAAGTCATCAAGTACAACCACTCACCTGGCACTTCCAAGCTCATCACTAAAGCATATCCCTTAGTGCCACACACACACACATTTTTAGTATCTCCCAGAATGGTGACTCAAATACCTGTTCCTGTTTTGACCACTGATCATCCTTATGCTGAAGATTTTTTTCTTTTAACATCCAATGTAAACTTCCCCTGACAGAACTTGGGCCAATTCCTCTTATCCCTACACTTGGTACTTGGAAGAAGAGGCCAATGGCCACCTGGCTGCAACCTCTTGCCAGGGACTCGTAGAGAGCAATAAGGTCTCCCTTGAGCCTCCTCTTCTCCAGGTTAAACAGCCCCAGCTCCTCAAGGACTTGTGCTCCAGACCCTTCCCAGCTTCACTGCCCCTCTCTGGACTCACTCAGCACCTCAGTGTCTGTCTTGTAGTCACGGGCCCAGAACTGAGCACAGGATTCGAGGTGTGGCCTCACCAGGGCCCACTACAGGGTGACAGTCACTGGCCACACTATTGCTGATTCATGCCAGGCTGGCACTGGCCTTCTTGGCCACCTGGGCACACACTGGCTCACATTTAGCAGGCTGCCAACCAGCACCCCCAGGTCCTTTTCCACTGGGCAGCTTTCCAGCCACTCTGTGCCAAGGCTTTCAGATGTACCTAAAAATGGCATTGAGCCTTAAGAAGTAACGACACCCATGCTTTGAAAATTCACCCTTTTCAGCCATGTCCAGTTGGGTCCCCAGACACAGAGTACCCTGAGTCACAAGAACTGTCCACTACTGCCAAGTCCTACAGCCAACATTGCTGTTACAGCTGCTGCTTTCTATTGCAAGGGCTGAACACACAGAATATATTAACACTTCAAAGTGGAGAGCAGACAGATAATATGACATGTGTTAATGTCTGCAAGCCATTACCTGCCAGGCTCAGAACACTCATCTTGGTAGAAATTTCTTGTTTGCCCCAATGTCCATCTACCAGTCCAGGACTCCCTACACCCAAAAGATCACCAGTGACCTCAGCCATTGCACTGTGGACCCACCAGTAACACCCAGGTGGACAATTACAAAAACTTCAAGGTAGGTATTCTTATCTGGCTTGACATCACAGTCAAATAGCAGACCTCATGCAGCCAAACACCTCATACACAACATCTGAGCTATAACTGAGTCCATGCATGGAGGAAGATAATCTCAATCATCAGCGAGAATGAAAGCTGTTTGTGTAGTTCATCCTCTCCAGCATTTGACACAGCTTCAGTTGACTCAGCTAATACCCCATGTGCAAAAGGAACAACCAACAAAGAAGGCAGGGAGAAGTTTCCCTAGAAGTCTGTTTTAACCACTACCTCCAACCATGGACCACAGCAAAACAAACAACACTTGACTCCAACAGCTGTGCTTTACCCTCACTTAGCCCAAAGGCAAACTACCATACACATCACTGCAGAGCAGGATTTGCCTTCACCAGGAGAGGTCAAAATCCCTGGCCCAAACAGGTCCCGTGAGCACCACTGTATCTCTAAGGCATGCCTTCAGCTGTGCCCCATGGATCATATGATGCCCCTTTTCTGGAAGGGTTTTTGGTTTCTTTTGCAGACAGAATGTCATGGCACCTTTGGCTTTAAGCCCAACACCACGCATTTAAACTGGTGTAAGTGAAGGGGAATAGAAAATAGAAAAATAGTCTCTTATCAAGTGCAACTCAAAACAGCCACCCACTCAGAAAACTGCTGGAGTATGGAGCTTGCACCTCAAGAGATCTACACTGCATGTACACTCCCTCACCCCACACCCATCTCCAATGGCAATCACTGTATTCTGTTGTTTTATTTGTTTAATTCAGCTTTTATTTCAGCATTTTAGCCAATTTTACACAAAACTTTCAGAAGGACACATTGAGTTTCCCAGATAGGCAAAATTTCTGTTCTCTGATGAATGCACAGCTAAACCCCTTGTTCAGTTCAGCAGCTTCTCTGCAGAGAGCTGGCAGGCCCACTTTTTGGTTCAGGGTGGCTTTCAGGAGCCATGACACCCTGGATTGCAGATATTTCACCAGCGTTTCTCAGCCCTCAGGCTGTGGTGAATAACCTCACACAGCAGCTCCAAAGAGGAAGCCGGGAGCGGAGATAATACAAAGTGTCAGCTCTCACAGGGTGCTCCTCCAGCTTAATCCTGAAAGAGGTAGCAAAATACAAGGGAGACAGGATGCAAAAAGGGAGGTTTGAATGCCCCTCTGGTACAACTTCATGCCCTGACTCAGTTTGGTGACTGCTTACAAAAGGCTCAGTGCTGGAAACCCCACACCCACAAAGAAGCCATCAAGTGCTAAAAAAAGGTTCAAGTTCCTCTCTAAGCCCCACAGTGTGATTTTATGTGACAGTGACCTGCAGTTGTATAGAGAAACAAAAACCTCTGGAAAAAACAAGCAGAATAAAGAGTCCCCAGAGATGCCACTTTCTCTTCAGCCTTTGGATGACTTTCAGAGCCAGCCCTGAAACTGCTCCATGGCTTGTGGCTAAACCAGAGCTGCAGCTGAAGGGACCACAGTGTCAGTGAATATTCAAACCAGCCAGGTTTTATTCCTCCAGATCACATACCAAGAGAAGCAAAGCTCCAGCAGGATGGGCCTCTGGCAGCCTCCCAGCCTTGATGGAAACCCTGCCAGCTGCTGCATTTGAAGCTGAAGGTATCTGAACTAATCCTGCAGTCAGCTCCAATTCTTGCACAGATTCCCACCAGCTTCCTCTTCCCTAGAAAGGTGGCTGCTAGGATGCAAGCAAAGACTCCTGTCTGCCACCTGTTCGGCTGCTGCCAGCACTGCAAAGCTGCTGTGCAAGAACAACTATCCTTTACCTAACTGAGGTTGTTGGTTTGTCTCAAAACTCTTTTCCTTTGCTCTGCCAACTCCTCACGGGTACTCTCCCCTCTCCCCCCTTGCTTCCTTTGTTTAAGTTCTCCAGGTTTATTAGTCACTCTGGGGAACACAAAGTACCAAAGCTGGCCCCAGATCAGTCAAAATTCCACATCCATCTACAAGTCACAAATCGGTAAAGCTGCAGCACTAACAATACATGTCCCCTTTCCTGTCACAGCCTTGTGCTGGCACACTGCCATGAGTGCAACTACAGATTAAAAACACTGGCATACAAGGGTAAGAATAAGTCCCTGGCTTCTGAGGCCAGATGGACAGGGAGGCAGAGCTCCCTGCATCATTCTGAAGCAAACTGCTTTGTGGCACCTGAGCCCACAGTTCACATGCATTGCAAAGCATGAGGAAGATGCTGGCAGCCTCTTCTCCTCTCCCAGAGCACTAAATGAGCTCAAGGTCAGTAAAGGTAACATTTTTTTGCTTTGGGAAGTGTATCACCTTCAGGTGATATTGCCTACTCACAGCTTTTTAAAAAGAGAAAAAGTAAAAATAAACAGTTAAATCAGGACCAAGTTAAGTTCAGCAGTTACACAGCCAGAGCTGATGCTGCAGGCAATGCCAGCTGCCTGGAATACCAGGTAACTGAGCACTAAGCTGGAGACAAACCTGCTTTTTCCACCTTGCATCAGGGATGTGCAGAATCCAGGCAGGGCTGTGCAGCCCTAGCCAAGGACTCAGTCCTTCCAGCACTGCAATTAAGGCCAGGAGAGCCCAGCCTCTTCCCAATATCAACTTCCTTCGGAAACCTGGCGCCAACCAGATGGGCCTGCAGGAGAGCCCAGCCCTGCAACGGCAGAGCTCTCTGCCTGCCACGAAAACAGCCAACACCCTGGTGGCTTGGAATATTCCCAGGCCTTCCCCGTGCTGTGCTCCACCACCTCACCTCAGCAGCGCTGCCAAAGGCTCCAGGAGCTGCTGGTGAATTTAGGACATAAATCCTTCCCATCCCACCAGCCAGCACCCCAATAATAAAACTAACACCAGAGCAGAGGGAGAGGCCATTTCTTTGCACCAGGATGCTACAAGTAATGCTTGCTGTATCCAGAACAGATAGATATAATAAGCTGCTTTTGCAGTGCAAAGTCATTGTGCTGTGCAGAGGTGGAGAAGCTTTCCATCCACACCAGGGGAGGCTGCCCTGAGCCAGACCAGCATTACCCCAACCCATGTGCCAAGTCAGTGGCAACAGTCCCTCTCTGCAAGGAGCATTTCCAGCCAGAGCACACTCCAGTCTCTTGTTCTGTTTGGATGTAAAGAGCCAATGCTACACATATAATGCAGAAAGGAATTAAAATCCCCGCCTTCTCACTGCCAGGAAATATTCCTGATTGCATAAACTTCCTGCCTCCCTTTTGCCCCATTGCTTCTCATGTCACTCCTGTCAGTGTCCTTATGGAATGTCTGTGTCTCAGTGTTTTCAAATATTTCCTCACTTACGTCCTTTCCCTCTTTTCATCACTTATTGAACACCACATACTGAGCCCACGGAACATTTCCCCTTAGAGTTCACTCCTCTAGCTACCAAGTTCTGGTTCAGCAAAAGGGCTCAGGAAAGGATGACCAAAAATGCACACAGGAACTCAGTTTTACTGCACATGGCTTGTTACACCTCTTTTGAAAAGAGAAGTGAAGAAAAGTGACTCACTCACAAACCCACTTTGACTTTCTGTCCTGAAGAGCACCTAATGCAGGGCACAGCTACCAACAGCACACAAACCAAACTTCTACCAACACAGGCTGAAGACAAAAAGATCTCACTATTTTAGTTTGGCTGACAGAACATTGTGGTGGTGACATCATGGGCTGGTGTGCAATTAAAATAATCATCAGTTGAGCTTCAGGAGCCTGACACAAAATAATTGGGCAGGTGTAGATGGGCTGTGCTAGGCTCTGAGCAGGCTTTCATCTACACCTTTCTCCCTAGGGAGAGCAACACTTCTGGCAAGCTTAATTCACAGGGTGCCTGAGGTTACAGGGTAAATTTTATGAGCACTAAGGCCTAACTGATCCCCTTTGCTCAAGGCAAAGTTCACAACAGCACTGCCTTGCATCCTTTACACAGACAGCCTGATGCTGTTCCCCTGTTCTCTTTCCAGCGCTGCTAAAGTCCCTCCCAGCAGCCATACAGCGTCAAAGCCACACAACACTCACTCAGCAAGTTGTGTGGTATCTTTTCAAGTACTGAGAAAGAAAACAGCAGGAAGGCTCCAATTTCTACTTCTTAAAAAGGAAGTATAAATGAAGCGTCAAGGGACAAACTCCTATACATGTTCTGTGGAAAGCCAGTGCTGTAAGGTGAACAGAGAGCATTGCTGACACACGTCAGCCTCCAGGGAGACAGCAGCTTTCCCGCTGGAAATGTCCAGCAAACATGCCCTTTGCTCCCTGCAATGCAGCCAACCAGCAGCAGAACAGCAGCTCCTGTTATCACCTTCTTGGACAACAGCTGAAGGTCAAGCCAGCAGCGAGTGTCACGCCAGAAAATGGACCTAAACCTTCTCAAGTTTTAAGGCAGTTTCACCAACAGACCAACCTCCTTCCTCAGTCCTTCAGCCTTCAAACCAGCACTACACAGGAGCAGCAGTGAAGGAGGAGGAAGCCAGCTAGCTGGGGGCACTCTGGAAAGGGGAGAAGGAAGCAGGTAGGGAACTTGTTGCTTTGTCCTATAAATCAGCACATTCATGTGAATTGGATGACACTGAGCAAGAAGAAGAAGCTTATTCCAGCAAAACAGAAGTTTCACACAGCCCCAAGGCATATTCCATTGTTTTTCCAAGTGAGGCTTTTCTTGCACCAGAGAGAGCAGAATTGGCCTTTCCTGCTCCTTGCAGCAGCCATCTCCAACTTCTGCCTGGCATCCTCTGACATTTCCCACGGCCACAGGAAATGAAAGATTAAACAGAAGCCCGTGGTGACCATAAACACACCACTCAGCTGGGAGCATTAATCAGAAACCAGCAATGGGTGATGGACGATGTAACGGGAGAAAACCTCCCTGCTGCTATCCCTGTATCCCCAGGAATCAGTGCAAAAATAGGCTGTATCCCCTCTTACCCCATCCAAAAATCTGTCAGGAGACAAGGAAACATGTCTGCAAAAAGCATCAACAGGAGTCTTGGAGTGTCTTTCTGCCAAAGACTGCTTTTCAAGCAATCTTTTTGCCTGAGTACAACCTCCACAGCAGCTCACGGAGGACAAGTGTTAAGCATTTAGGGATGGGAGGAGGCAGACCTGCTTGCTCAGTTGCCTTTCAGAGCCAAGAGCATGAAATATGCTAATCCTGCCCATCTCTGCCAAGCACTGCAGACCCAGAACCACTGAATGCATAATAAAACTTTCAGCCAGCTTTAACCAGAAGTGAAACAAGTGCCACAGCCTCAGCTACTGAATTCATGCATGCTGGAAAAACAGATCTCCTATTACCCAGAAGAGCTGGATGTGAACCAGTGACCTGTGTCTATGTCCCATCACTCTCCACCTCCCCGCTGCCCTCAAGCCATCCATCTTGCCTGAATTTCTCAGAGCCCTTAAACAAGGAAGTCACAAAGCAGAAAATCATGATGCTGCAAGGAAAAATCCCAGCTGGAGCATAAGGGCATGGGGCAGGTGGCTTCACAATGACCCAGTTGACCCTCAGCTGCTCTCAAAATTGTTGCCCTGATTATAATAATCCAGTTAAAGGCCAATGCTTCCTTCAGATGAATACAGCTGACAGTTCATCCCTCAAAACCATTCCCCTGAAAAAACCCTAAGCAGAATCTTTCCTCATCAGACACCATGCCAGCCATTCACACTTCCTCAATCCTCTTCCACCTCTGACAGATCAAATTTCTCCTGTCCACTGTCATGTTGCTGAGCACAGAGGCACCGAAGGCCTCATTATAAGCCAATAACCTCAGTCTGTTCCATGGGAGCCTGACACATTACACCTCAGAGCTCATCCCCCTCCCCAGTCACTTGGAGAGTCAGTTGCCAGGAGGTTTTGATTGCAGGAGTCTCAGCACAGGTCATGTTAAGCTGCAGAGGTCAGCAGAAAGGTCTGTAGCTGGGAGGAAGAGGAAGACTGATGCTAACAGCAAACTTTTATTCAATTTATGCCAAGGCAAAGGAGAGAGCCAGCCAGACTGCCTGGCCCAGAGAATGCCATTCCAAGACAGAAAACATTCATGCTCTTCCTGTTTCCCCAAGGTCGCAGTCAGAGCTGTATCTTTTATTACCACGTTTGGGATCCTGGCCTCTCTGGCAGCAGATTACAACCAGCAGCATTTGAATGTACAGCTCAGGAGCTCCCAAAAGTTAAATCAGGTGCTTCAAAAAGAGTAGAAAGCACAGCGTGAGCACTGTTGTGTCTCTCCAAGCACAGGTGCCACAATCAGCCTTTGTCAAGGCTAGAGCTCCAAACAGCAGTGGCAGGGTCAGTTCTAATCATCAGCCCAGACATATTGCCCTGGCATTTCTTTACAGTATCACTGAAAATAAAATCCAATAAAAACACTTTACCCACCGCAAATTTCCATAGTTCTCAGAGCTGCAGACTGCTGGGGCAGAGTTTAGAGTCACGCCCCCCCATCTCTCCCTTTCTTCTCTCCTCACAGAGGATTCAAACTGGCAGGAAGATGAGGAGCCCCTGGGAGAATGCCCTAACCTGGGTTTTTTCTGCTGCTGCCAACAACTGATGTCTCTTGGAGACTGCAATGGATGAGGGACTGGGTCTCAGCCTGAGCAGACAGGTATTCCCTTCACAAAGACGTGAACCTCAGACCTTTGGAAAGGCAACAGCAGACAGGACCACAGGTACGTGCTCCAGAGAGGGGTATGGTTTGCACAGCTCCAAAACACCTCCCGTGCAGCTCAGCCTGCCTGCATGCAGCCAGAAACACCTCTCAAGTCCAAGGGCTCACTCACAGCAGGCAGCCAAAAGAGGGTGGAGCCCTTCCCAAACACAGCTCCTAGTAATGCATCAGGCCACAAGAGATGAGAGGCAGTTAGAGATCAAGGCAGTTTTATTTGCTTTATTAGCAGCTAATCAGAATAATGTTTCTAGGATGTTTTTATCACCAAAAGGCTCACAAATGAGACCTCTGGTAAGAAAGATCTACACACACAAAGCTGAGCAATCCCCTGAGGCAGGTCAAAAGAGCAAACAGCAAAGGCTGCTTTGTGAAAAGCAAATATGTCACAGACACTTGGGAGATGAACAGAAATGCAGGCAGAGAAGCACAGGCCACAGATTGCAACTAACACCAAAACCTTCAACAAATAACTTAAAAGAAGTTTACTGACCACAGAGGTCAGATCCACTCTACTACTCATGGAAAAATGGGTCTGTAACATCAGCCTGCAGCACCAAGGTGTAGTTTACACAAGGAAAAGTGTGTTTTGAGGGTGTATTTTACACCAGTAAACCCCTGCCCACAAAATAAACTGGGCCAGCTGAAGTGGTTTTCACCTGCAAAACACCATCCACATCAGGCCTTCAGCTGATATAAATGCTTCTAGAGGTAAAAAGAGGAAAGTAAACACAAGAAACAAGACTTCCTGCAGCACCTAGCTACAGTTATCAGGCTTTCACTGCCATCACTGCACTGAAATTATCCCACTTTTAGAAGAGCTTTTGAGATCACTCCAGAAGAGGAGGATAACACTGTCAGCAGTCCTGCCTACCTGCAGACGGAGATTCTGGACACAACACCTCCTCTCCCAAAGCAGAGCTGGTGAAGAACAAAGTACTCAAACCAAAACGCTGTTCTTCATTGTTAATGAATGACTAAGCCGACCTTTACCCCAGACAAAGAAAGGGAATGCTTTTTCCAGGAGGCTCAACAGTGATTTCTCTATCAGGAACAATAAATATTTCCCTCGGTATGGCAGGCAATGCATTTCTTTCCTTGGCTGTCATTGACACAGAGCATGAAAAGACCTAATCCAAATCATAGCTCAGTCTCAACACTTTCCAAACAAAAACAAGTGATGTCATTAACCTAAAAGCGTGACACATGCCTTAGGCTTTGCAGAACATGGCTCAAACCTCATCTACTTCGCACGTTGCTCTGGGACACTACTTTAATCCCATTGCTATCAAGTAACAACAGATCGTAGTAACAGGACACTCTTGAAGCTTAATCCACACTATACCATAGATGCAAATTTCCCATGGACTGGTTGAGTGACACTGTAACGCTGTAAATGTACTTTCATTCAGCATGTAAGCAACCCTAGCTCAGTCCAGTTAGTTCAATTCAAAAATTAATAAGGGCAAATCAAATCCAGCCTACTTAAATTGTGAATATGAGTATCTACACAGGGATTTAATTCACTTTAATCAACCCACTGGAAAGGTTAATTGGATTCATTTTCTTGAGTAACCAACCATGTGTGGACAGACTCCAAGGATGAGATCTTGACCACACTAAAATGGCCAATAACAGTTTTGCTAATGACTTAATAGGACCAACATTAACCCCTAAAACGTCAGCTTCAGCTTTTGTTCCAGCAACACTAAGCGAAGCATTAAAGGATGACAGGAGGTCAAAAAGAACCCCCATCTGCCTGCACAGAAATATGTTTTCCACTCTTGGTCGGCTAAATCATCAAATTCACAACTGCTATTTTGTAAGAACTGAAATCTGAAAAAAAAAAAAAAAAAAAATGACCAGTGGCAAGGGAAACAAGTTTAAGGAAGTTTGGTTTCTTTTAGGCAGGAAACCATTGCTCTCTATTACTAGAGAGTAAATCTAAACTAACTTGATTATGACAGAGCTTCGACTGGTTTGTATCACAAATCACTGTCAGAAAGAACAAACTATCTCCTACAAAGCTTCCTAAACCCAAAGCAGCTCCAGGGCACATTTAATTGAGCTCAGAGGCACACGTGTGAGGCAGACACTGTGCTAACAGGGAAGCCGAGGCCAGCCCGGCCCAACAGAAGGTGAATCCGTGCTCTGAGCACAGGCCAAGCCAGCGGGACCTCTGAAAGCGAGGGGGGCACGGGGAGCCTGCGGGGCGGGAGCGGCTGCTTGGCGCTCCCAAGCTCAATGCAGGCCAGTCTTCATAAAAACCGACAGGCGCAAGTGTTTATAACCGGGGCCTCAAAATCACCAGTCCCCCTCAAATCGCCAAATCTGCAGATATTCACAGTTCTGCTCCCATTTTTCCAGCGGTCCGAGCGGAGCCTCCGAAGCCGGCCGAGCCGTAATTGCGAGGGACAGACAGACAGACACCCCTGCTCGCCCATCTCCCGCAGGGTGCTCCGGCTGCCTCGTCCCCCGAGGGAGCGCAGCCCCGGCCGGCGCCCCCAGCCCGGCTGCCCGGGCGCGGCGGGGGGAGCGCGGCGGAGGCGCCGGCGGCGGCCTCGGCTCCGGCGCAGACAAAGGGCTGCGCCCTCCCCCAGCGCCGCTCCTCGTCTTCTCCCGGGGAGCAGCGGCGCTGCCAGCCCGCCCCCCGCCGCTCGCCCGGGGACAGGAGCCGGGAGCGGGGCCAGCAGAGCGGCCACGGCTCTCTGTCCAGCGACTGCCGCTGCTTCGCCGCCGGCCTCCGCGTCCCGTCCCCTCCCGCCACCCGCCGGACACCCCGCACGGGCAGCGGGACAGCCCCGCCAGCCCCGGGAACCCCGGTGCCAGGGCCGGAGCACGGAGCGCCCCGTCCCCTCCCGCCGAGCCGGCTCCCCGCCAGCGCCGCGAACCGCCGCGGCGCCTGGAAATTGTAAAATAATAATGTTTTAAAAAACCCACCCCACACCAACAGTTTCTCCCCTGCCTCGCTCCCATTTCCCCCACACCGCCCCGTCCCGTCCAGCGCCCCCTCGTCCCCGCGCCGGGGTGAGCCGCACCTTCCTTGACTCTGGGCAGCTTGGAGTGGTCGATGCCGATGCCGGCCATGGCCGGGCCCGCGCCCCGCGGAGGGCGGCCCGGCTGAGGGCAGCGCGGCGGTGCCGCCCGCGCCCCGCACCACAAAGTTGGAGCGGATGGAGCCGGCGCGGCCGGGCCGTACGGCGCGGGAGAGCGGACAGAAAGCGCCGGGCGGGGCGGAGCGGGGCCGCCTCGCCGCCCCTCGCCCCCCTTCCGGGGAGGCGGACGGGGGCGTCCCGGGCTGCTTCCCCCTCCCCTTCCCCGGCGGGGCTCGGGCAGCAGCTCAGCGGGACGGACAGCTTCCGAGGGCAGTTATTTATACATTTGGGGTTTTGGGATGTTTTTTTTTATTTTATTAATGTTTTATTGTTTGGCGGGGGGGTGGTTGTGTTGGCTGCTTTGAGGCCACGGCCGGAGATCCTCTCCCACCGCCGGGATGGCTGTCAGACCGCTCGGACAGCTCCGGTCCCCCGGCGCTCTCCCGTACCGGGTCCGGCTGCCTCTGCCCCTTCATCCCCAAACCATCCCATCCCCGAGCTCGCACTGTTCCGCTGGCCTGGGACAAGCAGTCGTGTCCCAGTGGAGCCTCAGAGGCGCTGCCCAGCGGTGTCACGGCCCCCTCACCTTGTCCCTCAGGGCGGGGGCGGTGACAGTGCTGGGACGGGCACCTCTCGAGGAGGGCAGTGCAGGCGAGAGGTTCCCGGTCACGGAGCACTGTGAGAGGCCTTTGAACCCCAGCAGTGCTGTGGCACACACGGGTTGGTGCCAGCTCTCCACGGAGACGGGAGGACTCGCAGCTGCTGCCCACCTGGGTTTGCCGGCAGCAACGAAACAGAGCGAGATGATGTTCCATGGGCAAAGGGGAGAAGATAAGAGAAAGGATTTGGGGTTTAGGGATGTCTGAGCTTCTCCGGGCTGTGCTCAGCACAACCAGTCACTCATGTCAGCTGTTATGTTTGATCATAAATGCGTGACACTGCGAACTATGCAAGCAGAAGAGGAAGTTAATATTGCCACATTCAAAATGAGTTGCTCCCAGCGTCTATTCCAATAGCCCATGGCCTCCACGGCACTGGTGAGCAGGCGGATGCAGAGGCTGAGCCCATTTCCTGCTCCCCCTCTCTAACAGGCTCTGGGATGCTCTGAGCTGTGGGTGACTGGGATGCGAGCTGAGAGGGAGACAGAGTAGGATGTCGGATGTCAGAAAAAACATCAAAGGGAATAATATTTCAATGTTATTAAAAAGCAAAAATATTAAAGGAAATTACAAAAAAAAATTATTTCCAGAAGGTTAGCCTTGTGCTTCTGAATTTTCTAGTCCTGTTTCCTGAAACTCAGGAACTGTGTGTCCTGAATTCTGCCCCTTTCAAATGATACTTCACCAACCCCAATGTGGGTATGCATAGACTATCTTCATTCTGACTGCCTTCACCTTCCCTTCAACTTCTTAGCCTCCTGCACAGAAAAAAACACGGAATTGTGTGTATTTGTGATCCCTTCTCACACTGCACGCACCTAGTACATCTCTCCTGTGTGCTGGCACACTCTGAGAGCTGATGGGCCTCCTGCCCAGAGGGATGTAGTACCCACTCAGAGAGGTGAGCGGTGCACAGCTGAGCCCCACTTCACAGGTTCTCCATATGATCACACAGATGGGGATTAGTCTCAGGGTCTTGCTCCTCCAAGGGGCAGCTCACATAGATTATCTCCTGTCACAGTCCCAGCTCTGCCCAGCTCCTCCTTCTAATCCCTCTGCCATCCACACAAGCAGTACAACTGGACTTCTTGCAAACAATCCCCATGGTTTCAGCCAGGTCTGAGCTAATGACAGATCCAAACTCCATTTCTAGTTTCTCCTAAATTAGAGTTTTTCTGAACTCAGTATATTCCACTGGACATCCTTCACCTTTTTCATAATCAAGCTTTTTGATCACTTAATAAGATTTTTTATTGTCAAAAATGAGGATAAAAGAAGAGGACAAGCAACCAGGACTATACAGGAGAATTGGCAATGAATGTACTGATCTGACACAGGTCACAGCTTTCCAAGCCCACAGTATAGTTTTCTCCTGTCCTTCTTTCATTACAAAGTATTCAAGCCAGAGCAGCAGAAGCTGAAATCCCAGAGAATTCACATTTACACAGCAGCTTTAATGCAACAGAGCCCCTCTATGACTCTTAATTTATGAACAAAGCTTTAAAGCTCTCCATCCCAATGGTCATGCATTTTACTCCACACACACAGCTCTTTGCTTTAGTCTTCAGTAATGAATTTATATAATATTAAGTTGTCTGTCTAGGGCCAAAACCAGCAACATAAATTAGTTATAAATCTGCACTGCGTTCAAGAGGTTCCATGTTGGGCTGATGTGGCTTTGGCGGCTGTTATGAGTGAACCATCTTCCTGAATCTGTTTAATTTCACTAAAGTGAGATCTGGTACCCAGTGCTCAAAGTCACAGCAGAGCAGTTCCTGATTTCAGGTTTCTAATATACAAATTATGGGCTCCTAATGCCTTCCTGTAGCTATATTTTTTTATCTTGCAATGTCTGCTGAAGCTCGATGATAGCCAGTGGATGGTGAGCTCTGCTAGGAGCTAAGGAAACTACAGGAACACAAGTGACACTTCGTTCCTGCTGCTGGAAATGCAGGGAACGTTCCCAGTTGTCAGAGCACAGAAAGGCTGGAGCAGGCTCCTGGGAAGGGTAACGTAGGCAAAACCCTGTCCACACTGTCAATCTGTTCCCTAAGGCAGTGTACTACACACCAAAGTATTTTCTTTGTCTTCTTGCCATCAGATTTCTCTCTCATTTTAGCTTGAGTTTTGAGAGATTATTCAGATGAAGTCTCTGAAATTGGAAGATGGCATGAATCACTTGATTATAGAAGATTCAAAAATGACCACAACAGGACTAAGGATGAGAAGGAATTAAACACAAACCAGGGAATGAATTACTGATGTAATGCTAGCAGTGCAGCAGCATCACATCTTAGGCTCCCCTAAAGGGCTCCTCAGTGTGGTGATCTCAAATCACCCTCCCAACTCTCATTTGTGTCTACAAGCTGCAGCTTCTAGGCAAAAAGCATGACAGGTGTTTGTTCTGAGAAACTGTCATCAGCTTTTCCTGTGCAAATTGTACAGCCCCTAGCTTGACAAGTAGTACGTGTTGCAATGGGTAGGTGAATCCCAGTGAAGCTGGGAACAGTAACCACTTCCTTTTATTGAAGATAACAAGTCAATGACACTTCAATCTTTTATAAAAGCAGGTACTTATTCCAACTTCTGTTGGAAGAAAGGTCCATATTGTTTCCCATGAAAAAAGCAGAATTCGATCTGACTTTAACTCTTCTCTCATGGAGTAATTTCCTTCAGAAGAGATTTTGCAGGCCACTAGTCCAACCCCCTGCTCAAAGCAGGACTGGCTTCAAAATCTGATGAGATTGCTCAGTACCTTCCCCAGGTGAGGTTTGAAAATCTCCAAGGCTAAACATCACACCACCTCCCACTGTGATTTTTCTCCTTGTGTCTCTGTGGACTTCTGGCTTCAGCCTGCAAATCTGGACCCTTGTCCTTGCACTGTGTGCCCAGTTTGGCTCTGCTTTCCAGCTGCCCCTCTCCATGGCATACCACATTTACCAGGCACATCTGTGAGGGGTGTGCTCCGTCAGACAGCTGGGGCAGGGGCTCAGACATGGCACTGCAGCTGGACTGTGCCACCACACAAGTACTAAACACCAGGGAGCTCCAGTCCTGGGCACTTTGCCTACCTGCATCCAGGCATCTGCTCTGCCCCCAAATGCTGGAGTAAACCCAGACTGTTATGCTGGTACACCACACAACACTTTCCCAGCTTTCACAGCACTGAAAACACTCCTGAGAGAATGCACAAAGGAGAGGCTGGGATACTTCAAAACAGAAAAAAAAGCAACACAATCTGGACTGGCCCTCAGAAAAGCCACAGTGAGCTTTGATGAGCAGGAGCTGCCAGACAGAGCATTGGGACTAGGAGCTAGGATTGCTTTATGCTGCTAAGATCTTTCTCCAGGCAGGGAGAGACTGTTTAGTGCTTGCTTCTTAAATAAACTGGGCACCTCTCCAAGTCTCCTGCTGTCATTCTAGGTCAACAGGATAACAACAACTGTGAAATAAATTAAGTCTCATCAAGATGTTCACTTTCGACAGAACAGTCTTTGTTAAAGTCTCCTTAATGATGGCAAAGCTCGCTTCCAACTGATGAGGCTGCTGGCCGAATAGACACAGAGGATAATAATGCCACAGGCAGGAACCTGTGCATCCATCAATGGTTAATGCAAAGCGAGGGGAAAAAATGGTTCTAGGTCTCTCATGCCATCAGGTGCTGCACAAGGCCATGCCCAAACTAGTATGTCAGTGGTGACTGATGCAGGGAACTGACCCTTCTGGGGACACGGGCTCTGGTTTTTCTCTCCAAAGTCAAATTCCTGTATAAAACTATAAAATCCAGTGCAGGACTATACTCAATCTGCAGGAAGCCTGAAGGATGTGAGTGCACTGTTTTCCCCCTGTGATAAATAAAAATCAAGGTTTGGAGGCTCAAACAGGACCTGCTCCAGCCTGTGGCAAGGGTGCTGCAGGGCCTCCCAGGGAGGGACGCAGGTGATGCAGGGGGAAAAAACACTTCAGACATCAACCTCCCTGCATTTCTAAGCTAAGACACTTCAAGAGAGGTTTGAAGTCCTGCGCCAGAAGGGGTGGATGAGAGGAAGCAAACATTACAGCATTGGCAAAGAGCGCCAAGAAGCAGGTGTGTAATTTCCATAGGTAGCTGAATGGTGCCTGTGGGAATTCAGGCTCCCTGAAGAACAAGGAGAGCAGAAACCTGCAAGGATTAAGGTATTATAAAGCTCACCAGGGGTAATGAATGGGGTGATTGCAAAGAATGAGCAGAGAGGAAACATAACTTGTGCTTACATGTAACATAACAAGGAGCACTAGGAAAATCATGAGCCGTGCCACAACAGAACAAGGGGTTTTTGACTGTCGTGTTGGAGAGTAAACATGTGCAATCTGCAGTGAGCTATGCCTTCCAAAAATCTCACTTAGAGGAAAGTATTATTGAAAGTGTTACATAGTAGATGAGCGACGAAGAAAGTGGCTAAATGTGTCATTCCTTACTCTTATGTCAGAAGAACAGAACCCACCAGCATAAGAACTTATTCCCTTAGTGCACTGCAGGGAGCTGCTTGCAAGCCCAGGCAATGGAGGTATAAGAAACATAACAAATGTGGCAGCTAGTGATGAAGCATCTTGGTCATTCTCAGACACTAACAGCCACTGCCGCCTGGATGAAACTTCACCACACTGATGTTGTAAGCGGGAATTTGGTGGGGGCTGAAATAAGAGCAGTTCTTGCCTAGCAGTGATTTTTCTATATTCCACTCAGAAAAAAATTTAGGTCTACCTAAAAAAAAAAAAAATCACCTAATATGATGGCACCTGTCTGTATTCTTCTGGATTGAAAAATATATAAAAAAATAAAAATAAAAAACTCTTGTGTTATCACTTGTGCCAGCTTGCTTCCCAAGCTTCAGGGTGGTATGGCATGAATATGTCCTACAGCCTCAGTTGGAGCCCTCATTTCAAGTCACTTTGTATGTGCAGGTCTACAGCCATAAAATAAGGTTGTTAATTCAAGAAAACACCCTTTTGCATGTGCAGAACTCTCACAGTCTCAGTAGATCAGGGTGCAAATGAAAAGCTAAGTAAGAAGACAGGCTCTCCAAAAGGCAAAGTTTATGATTATCTACACAAGTTTCACTAAAACAAGTTTCACCAAAGTGCTACAGCTCTGTGCATGCTCCAAGCATTCCCTTGGGTGACTTATAGTGACAGTTTTCCAAAAAAATGGGCAACATTTCTCAGTAAACCAAAACACCAGATGGTAAATGAGAGCAGGAAGAGAGGGAAAGGAGAATGACAGTGAAAGTTGGCACTGTTAGCAGATAGAGTTGACCTCCACCACCTTAAAAGTGCCCTTACTGTTATTTTTAGCAGGAAATTACCAACCCTTGTCTTTACTCAAAGTAATACATGCACAAGCTACATTCATCATCCAAGATGAACTTGGGGCTTGGAGAAGGCAAGTCATAAGAGAGAGGGGTCAAGCTGAGGGTAAATCTGGTGGTTTAACCAGGTCATTCCAGATCATGCCTCTCCAGGACGCTGTCCTGGCATGGAGGTCAGATTAGTCCTACACAGGCACACCAATATTCATCATTCAGGAGCATCACTGGAAGTGTCTTTGAGACCAGCTGGTCATGGAACATTTCAAAGTAGAAGAGGTTTCCATATTGCCTTCCTCTCTTCAGCAAGAACCTCAGCCAAGTCACCCCAGTCAGGAGGGAGGCTGAGTCTGGAGGAGGTGCTTCAGCTCAAGATTAAGAGGCAGAAGTGAGAACCAGGGCGTGACTGCCTCTGCTCCCTGTTTTCTCCACAGGCTGCCTCCTCCCACATCCAACACCTTTAGATTCCTGATTTACTCTTCCAGCCCCTCACTCCAGGGCAACACTTTGGAGCTGGCTTGCTCTCTGAGAAGTTGAATGGTTTCCTGGTGAACCCTGGGCTGGAAGTGAAAGCCAGACAGGCAGCCCAGCTTCACTCCTTCCCCTCCACAGCCTTAACCTCAAGGAACTGGTTCTCTTTAGTACGATGCCCATGAGATGTGAGCTGGTGATGCTTCCCTCTGTGTGTGATCCTTGGCTGCCTGCAGTGAGGTGGCAGCTGAGCTGCTCTACACACTGCCTTGGACCTTCCCCTTTTCTTTCTCTCAGCGAGGATACAGTTGAACCACAGCATCTAATTTTGTATCAGTAACAGGCCAAGCAACAGCTGAGCCCCAAAGACAGGCACATAGAAGGGGAAACAAATTGCATGAGTCAGACTAAAAGCTTCATAAATATTGGCTGGTTTTAACAGTCCCCTAAGGAACAGAGAATCTCATTTTATAACTACATCTCCCTCCCCATTGTGCACTCCCTCCTCTCAGGAAACTGCAAGGGGAGTTAGTCTCCTGGCTTATGAGCACAATATTTTAATTCTTCTCTGCAATCAAGTTGCTGTGGCTGGGACTTTGCACCACACATCAGCAGGATATCTGAGCACCTTCCAGTGGTGCTTTAAATAACCTGCTGGAGTGGGCTTTGCTCTCTCAAGTTGGCTCCAGCATAGAAGTGACTTGGTCAGAGGAGAAATCAAACATTAAATGTGTAAGAGATGAAGGCTGACGAGCACAGAGTGCATTTCAGTACCTTCTCCTCTAATTGCTACCAGATAAAGCACAGATGGGGACCTAGAGGAGCAGACATGCAATAGGAATGTAGACAGAAGAGATAAATAGCAATAAGCGTGCAGTGGTGATGCAGGCAAGAAAGGCAGACACCATGGGAGAAAGGAAGGGCTTGGCTGCTGAAATTAGGAAACAGTTTGCTGTGCATATGAATAGTCAGAGGGGTAGAGGCATGTGGTGGGACAGGTGGGAACATTGAGCCACTGCCCAGGATGGAGAGCAGGATGACTCCTGTCTTTCTGATATTGTGTACAAAGCTCACTTCACCCCTGCCATGAGGGGAGCTCTCTTTTCTTGCCTGCTAAATGCTCACCAACTTCTCCCTGGTTTGTTAGCACTGTCAATCCCCCATTCTGTCTTTCCCTCTACAAGGCATGTCCACTCCCCATTTCCAAATTTCTTTGTTATTCCTCACTCTCATCTTATTCTTAGGATCATTCTAAGGAAGAAAACAGTCATTCATCAATCTGTCCATGTGTACCATGCAGACTGAAGTCCTGTCTCTACCAGCTGAGGCTACCTACTTGCAGGAACCCCACACTCGGTGCAGGGGTTGTGGCACCGTTCATATGTGCTTTCTTAAGCTCCTTAAGTAAAGGCACTTCCCTGACAGGTCCTCCCTCAGCAGGTTGTTTGCTTTGCGATGCAACAAGCTATGGTTAAGTGGGGTCCATAAGACCATGACAAGGTCTGTGGATGCTGATGAGGTTCAGCTGAAATCAATGGTGCATGTGATGTTTCATGTGTTCTCAGGAAGCTCTGAAAAAGAGAATATTGTGGGGTTTTTTCCTCCAAACCTCAAATGTACAGCATACAAAGTGGTCTGGAAGCCTGCCAGTCCAAACTGGCTCTGGAAAGTAGCCCTTTAATGTTCTCCTGTTTCCAGCAGCCCAACACTGCCTCCTACATCAAGTCACTCAACCCCCCTCAGTGAATCCCACCTGTCTGAGGCTTGCTGTGGAACAGCAGGGGTAATTGGTTTAGGATTAAACTCAGGTTAGGTTATTTGGAAGCTGCAGTCCTACCTTCATTAGGGCCGACTGCAAAGCCTAAAGCAACTTCAGAGAAACTGGGATTTTATATAACATACCTGAAAATCTTAATTGCTGCAAGATCTACCAATCCACCTGGCAGGGAAGAGGAGTCTATGCACAGAGAGAAGCTGAACATTTTGAGGAGGATGATGTCAGAGTGCAGCAAGGGCCAGCTGTTCCCTGAGGAACAGGTAGCCAAGTGCAGTGATGCTGACAGCAGGCCAGGGACCCATCCTGAGAGGGGCAAGCAGGGGAGGATCAGAGGCTGCAGCCAGGTTCAGTCAAGAGCCCCAGTGTTCAGGGAAGCCCATGACGATGAGGCAGATCCCAGGTCAAGATGGAAGTCAATACACTGGTCAGCATCAGGCCTGATGACAGCAGTCAGAGACAAACACAGCTCAGTGAGGACCAGACAGGTCCACAGAGAGGGGACATATCCACAGTCAAGCAGGGACATCCACTTGCAGGTCTGGGTCCAGATCAATAGGGACCATGGGCAGGCAAAGACATAACTGAACGCCAGACCAAAATTCCTCCAGCACAGCTTTGGGAAAACAGGAGAGAGAGCAGGCTGAGATTAAATAAGTCTCCTGAGCTGATGGGCAGAGAGGGTGGTAAGGATCCACCTGCGGATGCTCAGGACCATTAACACCCTCCAGGCACTGACTCTCATATTCATCTCTCTCACACTGAGAGCTGGTGCAGATGGATTTGAACCAAGTCTTCTCCATTCCTGCCCTCTGGGCTGTTGACCCTTGTCAATTTTCCAGTTTGGTTGTGTTGGGTTACCTGAAGTCTGCATAGCTTTGTGAAAAGAGAAACATCTACACAAAGGGACAGACTGGGACCGTGGGAGGTAGAGACGGAGCTCACATCTTCATGTTCTCATTACCCTTGAACTCCAGACACAAATGGATGATTATCAATGACATTATCAGTTATCAGACATTACCAGTGAGTGAAGTAATAGAGAGAATGTGGAGACTGCATTGTTTTCCTATGGAGAATAAAATACATAAGAACAATAAAATGCAATATTATTTCCAGCACCTGGACTAATGGGGTAAAAGCAAAGGAATTTTCCAGGTGGGAGCCTTGGAGAAGCCCAACTGTGCAAATCAAGTATATCCTAAATTCAAAAAATTAAAAAATTCCACTAGTGCCTGGCAGCAACTGCCAGGCTTCTCTCCACCAACCAATCCCCTGAAAGCATCCACTCCTCACAGCAGTCAGTCATCTTCCTTCTCATACGTAAATGTAGCATGGCAGCTCCCCACCTTCACCAGAGCCATCACTTGGAAGGTCTGGCACACTCTCTACATGAGTTGCTTTGGGAGCTGAACAGTTGCAATGATCCAGAACTAAAGTTTCTCTGCAGTGAGAGAGGAAATCCCAGGAAAAGCTCAACTCCCTGAAAGAGTCTGCCAATAGCCCATGAGATCTCGTATCCAAAGGTAGGGAAAAACAGTCAGAGATCTGTGGATTTTGCGTAAACTTAGATGAGATGGAGAAACTCACCTTCTGTATCCAGGCAAAGTCAATTTCACAGCAGACCTCAAGAAGGACTGAGATTTAACCATTTAGCACTAAATTAAAAAAAGACTTGACCTTCTCTTAGGAGTATAGTTTTGAGTCAGAGCTGCTGTTTTCTAGACTGCACTCCTGTGCAAAGTGGTGGTCATCAAATTATGGCCTCTGCTTCATGGGAGCTGCTCACTCTGACCAGTTTGAAACTAGCACTTTAGGGAGATGGAGGTGGCTGGAAAAGTGTTCCAGTAGGACACAGGTGTCCCTCAGTCCAAACAGAACTTTGTGAAGAAGGTGAACATTTCAGATTGCTGGTCACTAGTTCACAAGTCTGAGGGAAACTGTGAGTTTGGTTAATTTGTGTATATTATATCTCCAGGGAAAATTCTGGAATATCTTCTCAGTAGAAAACTCTTAGTTAATGGAAGCATCACATTCATTTTTATAAGCATATCCCACAAAATATCTGAGCCTCTCCACCTCCACTTTAGCTAATAATATATCAAATAATAAAATATTACAAGGGTTATTAAAAGGCTTGTCATTCAATACTTATCCAAGGCACAGAACAAGTTGTAGGGAGAGCTGGGGCCCTGAAGCCAAAAGCCCAAACATGGAAATGATAATGTCTTTTAGCTGAGATGAAGTGCAGGTACCATCAGATGAAGCTATCTTGGGTAATCTGGCATGATGTGGTGTCAAAAAAGCACACACAGTGAGTCACTAGGAGTGTATGTACAAATCAGAGCTTGCCCTGATCCTCTCCCGTCCCACCACGGGGGGAGGGAGCTGGCAGCTCTGTGGTGCTTCGTTCCTGGCTGGGCTTAAACCACAACAAGTACAGATGATTCAGTTCTGCAGGAAGAGCAGAAGTGAAGAACAAAGCCTAGCACTGTTACTATTACAATATTTTCCTTGGTAAGGTTGTTGTGGAAAAGTAGTAACAGGTCCCTGATCAATAGTGATGGATAGGCAACAAGTGGAAGTCAAACCAAAATGTAGCCATGGCCTGAGAAGACACAGAATATATGCAATGTGTCTCAGTCCTTTGCTCTAAAATTATAAAACAAGGCTGTGTAGCCAGAACCAGCATCTGACCTTCCACTTCTTTTTTTTTCCCCAAGAAAAAAACTGAAGACTCTTGCCCATCCTTGACGTATTCCATACCTACTGCCAAATCTGCACTCCCCCACTCAGACATAATCCCAAAATAGGGTGTGATGCCTTTCCCGTTGACAAAGCCATAAGTCACAGTGAGCAAGACACATTCAACATTCTCCAATCAGTTAAATGAAAAGAGCTCTCCCCCTCTGTTTCCCACCACTTCAGCACTCATTATATCTCACATTAATTAATATAGGCTCTAGGAAGTGAGATGATAAATTACAAAACCCCATTAACCTGATTCTGTCCAAACTGGTAAAATATGGCAGCATTAGACAAATTGACAAAGCTTACATTAGACAAATCTTCCTTGCTAACGTGGGAGTCCTCATGCCTGAACTCTGTTAAAGCAGCAGCCCTGAAAAAGTATTTTTAATGTGTGTATGTATGGAATGTATATCAACGTGCGTGAACAGTGCACGCCTGTGGGAACATCAGAATTCATTAGATCAGTCTGATATGAGATATATTGAACAGGTTCCATCTGACATATGTTACTGGGTTGTTCTGTCCACTCCCAACAGAGTGAATCATATTGACAGGTTGAATTATATCTCAAGAGATATTTTTCTCCCCTCCTCCAAAGGCCATTTGCAATCACAGCACATCCACTGCCTCTTAAAAGTGAGCTCATCTGGCGCTGGTTGCATTGAAGTCCTCCACCGTGCCTGAAGGAAGGATGCTTTTGGGTGCTGGGAACGTGGAGAAGATGTGGTCTGCCCAGCTGTGTCTGGGAGTGCTAACCCTCCTGACCATGGCTCTGTGTGTCCCATCTACGCATGGAGACCCTTTTTTACTCCAAGGTAAGCTGGAATACAGGCTACACGACACAGGTGGGTGGTTATCTTTTTGTTTGCTGCTTGCCATGGCCAATGCAACACTCACTTCTCTGGGAAAGAAAAAATGAACCTCAAGCTATGCTGAACAATCTGTTAACATGGGTGCTAGTGAGAGGCTTGTTCATATTATCATGAGCTAAAGCTGTCCTTCTGCTCTGCAGCTGGCTGTATGTGAAATTAGCCTTCTGCTAATCAGTGAAAATATCAGATCTGGTGAAATCTGGTAAGGGTAGCTCTTTCTCTCCCATAAGAAATTTTGTTTTAAAAGTATCAGAGAGTAGCAATTCCAGTATGCACCATATGAGATTTGACAGCTCATAAACGTCAGTAGTACGGCAATGCTGAACTTTTTTTCCTTCACAGAACTTCTTTTTATATGTACTTTTCCCATAATTTAAATTAATCTTAACTTGAATTTATATTGCAGGGAAATGTCAATCATTAGTGCTCTTTCTTAAAGAGGCTTGGCAGCAGAGAAAAAGAAAGAGCCACTAAATATAGGCTTGAAAATAACACTGCTTTTCAAATGATTTTTCCTCTTATATCACCTATTTATTTTTGTAATTACAACCAAAACATTCCCCAGGCCACTCCGTCTAAATCCTTCTTCTGTTTAGCTGTTACTGGAGTGTTTACAGCGCTGGGGTTTCTTTCCCTGTAGCAAATCCCCCCAAAAACTAAAAGTAGCTATTTTAAAACTATAACTGTCCTTCATACTTGGGGATGAGGTTTGTGGCACTCCACGCTCACTGCAGGTCGCTCTGCTCGCTCCCCTGGGTTTATTCCCAGAGATGGCAATCGGGACCAGCGCCTTCAGCCGCAGCGTGAGGCAGGCTTGAGTCTGCCCAAATCCTTGGAGCATCCCTTTGGCCAGCGTCCCTCAGCTTCTGCAGATCTGTGTGACGTTAGCTAATGGAGCTGATTCCCACGTACTCTTGAGCATCCTTCAGGCTCGTCTGGTACAAGGTTTTGTTTCATGAGTACCAAGAATAATTGCATTCATCCCCCCAGAGGGGCTGATAGCCGTATCAGACTGCATTGAGCAAAAGTCCTAAAGATCCTGGAAGAGAAATAAAGACTTCCTGTATAATTTCTTAGTATTTTCCTTGGAATTCTGTAGGCATCTTCTAGGGCTTTGTAGGGTCTGGGTGTGGGGTAGGGCTGTTCAGACCAAAGATTTTTTTGAATGGTCACTTTCCCTATAAAGTCTGGCTCCTGTTCTGTCATTCTCAAAAAATTAGCGGAACATTCTAGTCTCAGATGACTCTGGAAATCTGTTGAGCAGGGTTAGGAGAGTCTCAGAGCCTTCAGGGCACTGAGCAGCCTGTGTCTGTTGGTTTCTGCTGAACCCTTGACCTTCACAACCATTCATTTGAGGGCATAGCCACAACCACTAAAGTAAAACCACTAAGAAAGTGTCCTAAAGGGGCCTCTTAGAGAGCTCTAAATTGCTTTAGGACAGAAGCTTGGGGAGGTTTTTCCTGGAAAAATTCTGTATCGTCTTGCTTTAAGTTTCTCCACAGTTGAACTCTGTTCAGGAAGAATCCATCAGTACCGCTGGCAATCAGAGCATCCCCAAGGCTGAGCTCAAGAAAGGGCTGTGGGGCTGCAGGGCTTTTCAGCTGTGGTACCCACACCTCAGCCAGTGAGGAGAGACTTCCCACCTCTGTCAGCCCTGGGAAGGTACATGGAGTGAGTGGGGGAACTCCCGCAGTTTTGAGAAGAGAGGAGGTTGTGGGCTCCTGTCTGCCTTTGCAGAGGAGCCCACTCCACCTGCCTTGCAGAAGAGCTGGGGACTGTGTAAATCAAGGTGATGTCTCCAGCTCTCTGCAGCCAGTCGTGCTGATGAGGCTGCAGTGGAACTGGCCAGCAGCCCGGGGCTGGCAGGGAGGGCTCCCCATCCCACACCCTTCCACTGTGCAGCCCTCACTGCCTGGACATTTTATTCTGTGCTCACACTCCTTCCTTATCCACCGAGCTCCTTCCACCCTGACGAGTGCAGACAAGAGACATTTTCCTTCCACTTCTTATCCTTTTAATTTGATTAAGAGATAAATGGCATCAATTGATTAATTGATTCTTAATTTGATGAGATTGAGAAAGACGTGGTTTATGTGCTGCAGAGAACCGAGTGCTTCCAGAGAGAGAAGACACAAATCACGAGGACACATTGCTGACTCTGCTTCTTAATAAGAAATTCGCATGGCGGAGGCCAGAAAATATTGGTAAGTGAAGGGGAGGGGAGATCTCTGCTTCTTGAATCTGTGTTTGCATGAATTGCAAGGAACCTGCTCCTCAGGTTCTTCAGAAATACCAACTGCTCAGAAAGTGGAAGCAGCAGCCAGTATGGTGCCTACATGTGGTTAATGTCAGATGCTCTCCATCATGGGGCTCTGGGACCTGCTTTTGCAATGCAAAGTA
Source organism: Nicator chloris (assembly GCA_013400495.1). Classification (NCBI taxonomy): domain Eukaryota; kingdom Metazoa; phylum Chordata; class Aves; order Passeriformes; family Pycnonotidae; genus Nicator; species Nicator chloris. The sequence continues at coordinate 573,296 of WAAE01022433.1, forward strand.
CAGCCTCCAAAAACATGTACCCTAGATCCTCAGACACTCAAGATTTTGATGGGAACATATGTGTGTGTACATAAGTAAAAACAAGAAAATTTTCTGCTGAGTCCCTGTGGCCCCACCATCCCTTAGAGGTTGTGAGAATTGTCCTGGGCATGGAGCAGCTCTGGGAGTCGCCTCTGTGCCCACACCCCACACAGCCCCGTGTGCTTTTGAGAGGCAGCAGCATCTTGTTATCATTTGGGGCAGGAGGATTTCACCAAGGTTTTCCAGTGAGATCCCTTGGGGTCAGGTGTAGTTTGGGACAGGTTTGTAGTTGGGCAGGGGGAGCTCCTGCCTGGGCCTAAGCCCCTGCTTCTGCTAGAAGAGATTGAGACAATCAGCTTTTCCCACACAGCCACCAAAGGTGGGCCAGGGAGAGGCTCTTCATGTCTGTGCTCTGTGAACAGGCACCAAATTTAAAAGCCACCTGCCAGTGGCTATACTCAGACCTGCTGAAGAGAAATTTGGGCTTTCCCTGACTCGAGGCACAGCGATCACAAGCACCAAGTGGATACAGAGGTCAGCTATTCCCACGGCCACTGCAGCCAGGGCAGGGTTTGGGCTGGATGTGGTGGTGTCGGAGCAGGACACCCCCTTTCCCTTGCCTGTGAAAACAGGAAGTGGGGGGCCCAGCAAAAACGTTAATCCATTTATCAAACTCACTCAGTGCTCTTCCCCAGACCCTTGTTAATGTAGCAAGGCAGTGGTTAAACAAGCCTGGGACAAATAAATAAACATAAATAAATCAAGCCCTTATACTAACAAAGGCATTCTTCTTGCAAAAGGGATACGTTCAAGAAATAACCTTTTTATGATAAGTTTATGGATTATTGCACTTATTACTCCTAGAGGAAAGGCTGCATTTTATGCCAGACAATTGAATATAATGAATCTCTGAGCAGAGCACAGACAGAGGATTTACAGCAGGCAGTTTCTCAAAGCTCCATCCATAAATTAACTTCCTTCTCCCTGTCTGAGATAATCTGTTCCAAATTTCAACCGCTGTTCATTTTCTATTCATAGCATTCATTGGCCAAACTTACAGTCCACAAAAAATCCAGCCAAAACAGGCACTTGAAATTCTGAAAGAGGTAAAAATGTTAATAATAATAATTCTTAAGTGGCACTTTTGACTTCTAGGTAGGCCAGGGTCTGTCTGTCTCTACCTTATGGGTATGTAAAGACATACTTAGGAGGAATCTGCCTGAGGTCATTGCTGATAGTGCCAGGAACAGAGCCCACACCTTCTGATTCCATCCCCACCCCCATCCCATCTCTCAAATCAAATCCTAATATAATGGATTTGCTTAGGAACTGCAGCTTTTACTGTTGGATGAATATCAGAAAATATTCAGGATTTTTCAACAAAACCGTTTCTTTCTTGAAGGAGAAACCAAGAGGGCAGTCAGCTCTTTCTTGGCACCCTCCTGCTCAGTTTCAAACATTCAAAAAAAACCAAAAAAGCCCAAGTCTGGCAATGTGTTTGTGTGCTGAAGTCTTATCTGAAATCAAGGGGAATTATGTCTTAAATCCCCCTGATGATCCAGACCAATGCCTGCTGCCATGTTAGGAACAGAGAAAAGAAGCAGCTCCAGGGCTGTTTTTTGGTTTACTTGTGGGGCCCAGCAAAAACATTCTTCAGCTCTTTCCTGGCTCTTCTGCTTATTTTAGTGCATTTTTTCCCAAATTAGCACTCAAAACCAGCTGATCACTTTGCACTCCCCTCCCAGGAGAACTACTGTAGCCAGTCACCCAGCTTTGACTGAGCTCATCTGTCTTATTGAAAAATTAACTGGTTTTGACATCAGTTTGGGTCTGGAATAAGGTACCTCCGTCCTCAAGAGCAGTGAGACTGAAATTCCCTAACCCTGCAGCTTTCCCTATTGTTATTTCAGGCTCTTCTCAGTTCAGCTGGATGTTTCATATCCTGTAGGCACCTAACTCTCCCCTCTTTCTGCATGGGCAGTTCATGCATCCACCTGCATAGTTTTCTGACAGCAGTACAGCACTGACAGTAGTAGTAGCCTTGGGTTCTCTAAGCCTGGTCTGAAAAGCTGGGCCCCAGGTCCCTGTGCTCCCCTAACGTTTACAAGTGTGGAATCTGTGCACTTACTGCTATGTGACTTTTCCTGTTGTTCCACTCTGCCAGCCTGGACCTTTGCTGACTTATAAATCAGTAAGTTATGCTAGGCTAAATTTGTGTGTTCTGACTTCTGCCTGCATGGGTGATGTGAGGATAAACAAGTCTTAAAGGAAGCAATGGGATTTCATATAAAAGCCAGTGACAGAAAAGCCAGCATTAGAGATATGCAGTTAGCAGGATCAAAATTAAAAAGCAGCAATGAATTTCACCTGAATTGGTATCACACAGTAAGTGACCTCATTGGGCCAATTCCCCTACGACCTGGTGAGCAGTAAAGCCTCCCTCAAAATGGAGAATTAGGATAATATCCCATAGGATTCAGCAGAGAAAACCTGCTTTTCTGTCAAAAAAACCCCTGTTTCTGCTGTCGTTCATTTGAAGATCATGTTTTTTAGTTAAATGATAACTAGGTCTTTGTTTATTGACCTCTGGAGAGGGCAAATGAAGAAATGGTTTTTAATTTGAGCTTCAGGAAGCAATGCAGAAACTGATGTTACTCTCTCCCCTCTTGCAGACTGGGAGCTGGCAAAGAAATTTGAAGAGCTTGAAGAGGTGAGAGGAGCAAATGCACAGACACATAGATGCATGTTCTTGCATGGGTACTTAAACAATTGTGTAAGCTGTCTTTATGCCCTATCCTTCCATCTTTGCATCCTGCTACCCTTCCCCCTGCTGCTATAATTTAAGCATGGGTTGGGAAAAGGGAAAAGCAGAACCTGGGTTAACAGCTGCACAAGGAAAAGGTAAAAAGGGAACAGGGCTGTAGACTGGTGCAATAAAAGCTGAGCAGCTCCTTCCTCTGTCACCAGGGAAAGGCCAGTGAAGGCCAAGCCAGGAAAGAATTAGGCACCAAAGGCAACCTCCATAGGAGAAAAAGGAATGGGAAGAGGAGGTCATGCTGCATTCCTAGGCATTGTATGAGCTGGTTGCAGCAGGAAACAGGTTGAAGTTGGAGGGAAAGCCACTGCCTGCCTAAACCAGATGTTTTTCTGGACTCTGCTTGTAAGTGTGGCTCTACTCAAGGTCAGAGCCCTGCTGGGCTGATCAGAGCACACACATACAAATAGAGCCCCCATCATACACCCACTGTCCAGGAACAGAGAAAGGTCTGTAGCAACCTTGGTGTGGCTTCCACTGAGGCCCAAACCCTGCAAGCAGTGGAAGTGCTGTTTTCTCATCAGGCCAGGTCCAGCTCTTCCAGCTGTTTGCATGGGTGCTGGAGGTCCTGCTAAGTTCTACATGGCACTTTTTATTTCAGACTGAAAAATCCCCGTGCATCATGCCAGACAGAAGGCTGCCAGGTCCTACACTAGCCTCTCACTCCAGTGCTGAGGGACATAAGCTCCGACTTTCTGAGAGCAGTTCTGCCAGAGCAGAAGTCAGGATGATGGCTGTAGATGCTCCCAGTCCACAAAAAGAGAGCAGCTAAAGATGAAGACATGCAGCAGACTGTCCACATTATAACCCAAGGAAGGTAGCAAGGACTGTGAGAGAGAGAGAGGAAGGACAACCCAGAGCAATGGAGTAGCAATGCCCTCTGCTGCAGTGTCTGGATGCCTGGAGACTTCCTGCCCCAGCACTGTCCTGACTCTTAGTGCTGCAATGTCCTTCTACACAGCCTCCTCTCCACAGGGACTTACACCTGGGCTGGAGGAAAAGAGCAGGGAGTGCCCACACCACTGCCACCAAACAAACAGCTTAGTGAAGGGGGCATGAGGAGGTGTGAGCGCTCCAAAGGCAGATCTCTGGGAATGGTCCTGCTCCAGGGAACACTCTATCCTTCCTGGTGATGCTGCCAGCCAATCTACATGTAGCTCCTTTGCCCTGCATTTCCCAGCACTCTGTGGAGCTCCTCATGATGGGGCCCTTGTTTACTGCTGTTTTTCTGTTTGAACAGCTGGAGAAGTTGAAGGAACAGCTCTCAGCTGAGGACGGGTCAGAGGTGGCCTATGCCTTGGAAAGTCTCTCAGCATCCCAGCCCAAAAAACGTGGTAGGTTTTGAATTTGAGCCTTGCTGCCATCCTGTCCGCTCTCATTTCCAGGGCTTCCTTTGTGCAACAAAGACAGCTACAGTAAACATGAACCAAATATGCTGAAAAGCAGCTGGTTGGCAGCTTTTTGAGCAGTTCTGGGTCTCTCTTATGGCTGGCTGGTTAAGCAGCAGGTGAGAAGGATTGTGTCCCCCAACCCTGTCTGCTGTCAAGGCAGATACACCAGGTCTGCACACTGAGGACCTCATGGAGGCAGGCAGTGTCACATGCTGCTTTTCACAGAGGAACGTGGGGTTTTATGAGCCGTGAGTGCCTGCCCTGGAGGGGGGACCTGTGTATGAGCACGTCCCCACAGTGCACCCCTCGCTCTGCTCTGGCCTCAAAGCAACTGCTGGAGGCATAATGAGGCATGTGGACTGCAGGCATTCCCCTCTGCCAAGGTCAGTGCCTCCCCACAGAGAAAAAAGGAGCACTTGTCTGCTGCTGAAAAACAGCTAAAAAGGATGTGGAAATCAACCAAGAATGCAGGGAACTAAGATCTGGTATGTCCCTCAGTTGATCTCCAAGCTTTGTCCGCTCTGTAGGCAGTGGCTCAGGAGAATATTGCACCAGTGCTCCTGTGAAGCTGCCCCTGACAAACACATGGGCAAAGCTGCTCATGCTGCCTTTCAATGGATTCCTCCACAAAGCAGTAGCAGCTGTGAACCAGAAGTCACTGATGACAGATCTGGCCTAAAAACAAAAGAGCTGGTTCTGCCCTTAGCCCACATGCTCTGTGCACGTGGAAGCTGACAACTGCCAGAGAGCCAAGAGAAAATCCCTTTGTGCACAGCTTGCTTAGATACTTAGGTGATCCTTAGGCAATATGCAATTTATAAGCAGCCCCTGGAGGCTGTCATTAATTTGGCTAATGTAATTCATGCCCCCACCAGTCTGGAAGGTTTAATGTAGATAAAACTACTTCCTGTTGCCAGGTTTAAATCAGATTCTGACAGAAATGAAAGCAGAGAATCTTTGTCTTCATCTAAAGTCCTTCCAGTCTGGGAGGAGCTCATGTCTCAGCATGAGCACTGCTGATTCAGTCGTTTTCTTCCAAGATCTTGCTTTCAAAAACCAGGTATAAATCTCTCCTCATACTTGGTAACAGGAAACTCACATGGGATTCATGCTGGTTGTGATACAGTTACTTTTTCCAACACCGAACTATACATCCTTCCCTAATTTAGCCTTCTTAGAGGATTCTACAGAAATCAGTGTTATTTGGAGGATGGTTGGTAGCAGGGTGGTAATGACTGGGTTTTAAAAAAAGTAAGAATCAGATCCAATCTCTCCAAGTCAGGATCCTGCTCTTCTAGTCAGCCACAGGTGAAAACCTCTGCACACACCTCTGAAGCAGCAAAACTGCTGACCAGCAGACAGGAAAGCAAAAGCTGGTTCCTGACATTGCTGAAGTAGAACAAAAGGAAACCTTTTAAATCAAGCAACATGAAGACAACTTTTAAACCCCATGTTTACACTATGAGCACCTGAAAGAAACACATTATAAAAGTGTTATATGAACTCCAAGCTGGTTATTGAGATGCGTCCCAAAAGCACAATGCTGGCTGCCTGCTCCAGCTCTCTCAAGACTGAGTCTTTTGAAACCTTCTCCAGGGCTAGAGTGGGAAGCTGGAAAAAGTCCCTTGTATGCTGACATCTTTCTTTCGTATCCCTTCACAGCCTGCTTTTGGAAATACTGCATCTGAAGGCTTGTCAGGACGGGATGATGAAGATGAGCCCTTCCCCAAACTGCCTTGCTGGGTATTAACGTGTTAAGAGTTTGTTCTGTTCCTTCATCGTGCTGCTAATTTGGAAGCCATCCTCCATGACTGCACCACAGCCAAGTCAACACGGGCCATGACAGGAGCTGGCAGACCACTGCCACTCTCTACTCTTCCTTTCTTCCAGGTTTAACCTACCGTGATCTTCTACTCAGAAGATGCTTCCCAACTTTCTGTGCTGCCCTGTGTGTGCCATTCAGGCTGCTGCCACTGTCCCCCTTCTCACCAGGTCCCCTAAGGCACCGAACACTAACTCAGCTTCCCTGGGCTTGGGGCTCTGCCCACACCTGCAGATGTGTCTCTCGGTGCTGCCTGGGTTTCCTGTCGCCTCCTGAGCAGGTCTGAGCTGCCCTGGTGGCCGCTGTTGGGACAAGAAGGCAGGCTGGGTGTGATGTGAAGGGCTCAGGGCTGGATTGCTGAGCCAGAGCTGCTCCTCGCCGTGTCCCACAGAGTGCACAGGGGAGGGCAGGTAGAGAGCTCTGGATCCTTTGGATACCATTCCAATAAAGATTTTCTGTTGCACAGAAGCATGTGTTATTTGCTTTCTCAGCCCCTGCAGGCATCCAAAGTGCAGCACACTTCCCTTGATGTCGGCTCTTGTTACCTTAATGGTTCATGTGGAGTTCACAATGTAAGAAAGGCTCCTGTTAAACACCTAGGGTTTAAATGTGCCTGAGAAACAGACCCTTCCTCTTGGCCAGGACCAGGAATGGGAGCTGGGTCTTTTCATAGATATTTATGGGATACTGACCTCATTGGACTGGACCAGACCCACTGGTTTCTACCTACTCACCCCAAAGAGATGTTTTGAGGAGAGATTTTTGGTTCATCTGGCTGGTCAATGCAGGTGCTAGCTGGCCTTTTCTACTGCAGAATTATATCTGGTCCTGTCCAAAAGGAAAAGATCACAATCCATTAGTGACTCCCACATATATTCATCTCAAGTCACCTTACCCACATTTATTTGCAAAAGCAAAGGACCTTATTCCTGAAAATGTAAATTCAAAATAAATCCTGATGTTAACTTTGAGGTTTCCAACGATGTAAATGAGAGCAGGATCCGGTAGCCACTGTGAATGTGTGGAATGATTTTGGCTAGCATTGAACTGTCTCTCCAGCTCTGTTGAGCCAAGTGATTTAACTGCAGCTTGCATACTACATGTTCTTCCAAACGTTACCTCTCGCAAAGCTGTACTTGCCATCCTGCACTCATTGCCTTAGGCTCTGGCAAGAGTCACACGCTTACCTTGCATGTACTTCATGAACAGGAGACCTACTCATCCTGTTGCAGGCCAAAGCCAGCACCCAGGGAATAAAGCCTACTTGCTTGATTATATTAGTGAATTCTAATGACATGCAGAATACAGTTTCCTGTTACCATTAGTTGTTTGTTATTTCTTAGGTGGTGATTCAGAACACATTTCCCATTTTCTGTTGCATTTGTCTGAGTGAAAAGGTACATGGGAGCACACTTTCACATACCCTCACATTGGCACCAAATCCAGGAAAAATTATACCCTGTGGACAAGAATAGTTTCTGTCTTTTTTAAAAGTTTTGTGCTCCAGCTGAAAGGGAGGTGTGTTCCAAGAGTGGCACTGAGTGCCCCAGGCTGGTGTTGAGCTCAGATGATTTCAGCTTGCAGGAACTCCCAGTGCAAGGAAAGGCCAGAGCAGCAGGCTCCATCTGTCACCTGCTTGCTGTAACCATGCCTTCCTGACCTGGTGTGACAACTCATCAGCAAGTCAGGAAACAAATACCGTGTCTGCGGATATTTAACAGCTTGCTCTGACCCTGGACAGGAATTCCCTGGAGTGCAATGCATCATGCTGCTTAGTAGTGATTTTCTGCTACATCCTATCAGTGCAGTTATTTAAGTGCTTGTGGTACCCAAACTACCCTCTATTTCCTGACAGGCGCTCTATGCTGCTGCATTAGCTGCTCGTGCTGCAGAGATCAGCATGTATTGAATGCAATTTATTAACTAATTAGGAGTGGAGGTGGTGTTGTTCCCCCCAGGCTTACCCTCTACATGGCACTGTGGGGGTCCTGTCCTTTCTCCTAAACACACAGAACAGAAACCCTTCTCCTCCACAGAGTGGCTGCTCACACCCTACCCATGCTTGGGCAATCACTCTTGCTAAAGTTAATGACCCACAGAAAATAATTAAAGGGATTTCACTGAGATGTGCTAGTAGATCATGTGGATTTATTAGAAGAAAATGCTCACAGACATCAGAATGGATCTGCAAATCCAGGCAGCACAGGGCAAGTCTAGTGTGCAATGGATGCTGCAGTTTATCCTCGTTTCACATTTGCTGATCTCCATGCTGTGCACAATGGCTGGAGCCATCCAACATTGTCTACAAAAACAAATTGTGGTGTCTGGCCTTTCAGACATCATCATATTTGAAACACCACTTGCCAATTTACAGATTTTAAAAAGTGTTCTTGAGCCACAGGAAGTCTCAGTGTGCTCAATGACGGATGAGGCAAAAGAACAGAAAGGCTGTTGCTTTCTCCCAGGTAATCCACACAGTGTGGTGGGAGCAGGACTGAAGCTTCCAGCTCCCAGTTCTACCAACACCACAGAGACCCCTCTGTCCTGCTCTGCTTTCATATTTCCCTTCAGATGGAGGCCATTTCTGCACACAACTTTCAGCCTTTAAGACCCTGCTTTTTTTGGAGGCCCCAGCTAATACCTGCCAATTATTAAATACTCCTATGATCCAGCAGTGTCTTTGCAAAGCTGCTGTTAGCACTAGATTTCTCTGGTCTCAGTCTCCAAAAACATGTCACTCCCTGACTCTGTCCATGGTTTTTTTGACTGGCAGCTGTTTGAGTGGTCAGGTCACCCTTCCATAATCTGCCCATGCCCCATATATATGGCTGCCCTGCGAGCAGATTATCTGCAGCCTGCCTGGATGAGCTCAGTGCAAGGAGATGAATGTTCCCTAAACGGCAGGGCAGGCTCAGGATGGATGGTGGCAAGGCACTGCAGAGGACTGCCTGGGACTGCATTTGCAGGCTTGCTCCTAGCATGGACTGAAACTCTTGAGTCGGTCAGTCTACATGCACCCACTGGGTCCAGTTCTCAGATCCTTCACCTGGAAGCTTAAAGGCAGAAAATTAGCAGTGGGACCAGGAGAAAAGCGGGAAGCAAAAACTCAAGATCATCACATATGGACATACAGGCCTTCTTTATTTCTCTGACTTATGAGAGCTTGGTCTGGGAAGCATCTGCAGTGCTTCACCTCACACACAAGCACAGACAGCTCACCCACCAAAGGGGGAATGGTCTCCTAACTCAGCTGCAGTGCTCTGGCAGATGGCAAAGATAGGGATACCTCTGGATGTGAGTCACTGGCTTGTGCTGCTGTTCTCAGCAGCATCAGCCTATGTTAGAAATATCAATAAAAGTGAAGTTTCTTGCAAATTATCTACATCTGGGCCAGTCTTGGTCTCTGGACAAGCCTGTAGGCAAGGAGGAAAATGGGAATTTTCCTGTTATGTCTGAGCACATGAATTAGATGTTACCTGCTCTTCTGAGCAGGAGTCTCATCTCCCACCATAGCTGAACCAGGGCAATTGTCCCAAAGTCCCAACCCTCACAATAGCTTTTAAGTCTCATTGATTTCCCAAGTAGTTTTTTTTGGTTTTGTGTTTTGTTTTTTTTTTTTTTGAGCTGACTCTATTTTTCCCCATTTTGCTAGCTGATGGCCAGGTGCTTTGTGCCTCGTACAATATCAGGAAATTAACACTTAATTCCCATCTCCAGCATTACTTCCTGCCTAACACAAGGTATTTGGCAAGAATACCTTTTTTTTCCTTAATCCTGTATAATTCCTTTCTCAATGGATCTTCTTTTGCAATGCTAAGGATGATTTATACCCAAGAACAGCAATCCGAGGAATTTAGCTGACATGGACCCAAGTCCAAGAAGGAGAGAGAATGTGAGGTTTAGAAAACATCAGCTCGGAATCTGAGCATTGAGATGTCAGCAGACAGCTCGTCTCAGCTGTATTTTATATTTTGCAAAGAAGTGAAAAGGATGAAAGAGGGCTTAAGATAACCCATTTTACTCTGAAATGAAGTGGAGAGGGCATGTTTACATTTTGCCAGAGTGAGAAATACTTGAACTTTTAGAGTTGGATTCTGACCATGCCCTGTGCACACATCAAGAGGCTAAAATAAGGCAGATAATGCAGATGACCTTGGAAATGCATGACTTAATATTTGGACACTATCCTATGTTATGCATAGGGAGGAGTGGAATGTATTCATCAACCAGAAGTCTCACCACATTTCAGGATCTGCCATATGATGAAAACATGTCTAAATATGGTGCAGAGATAAGAGAGAGACTACTCAAAACACCAGGACAAATACTAAGGTCTTGTCACTGCTCTTATTCAGACTAACACCCAGTGAAGGCAGATAATATCTCCTCCCAAACAGCAGTTCAAATGGATTCTAGCTTTGTCCCATAACTGTTATAGCCTCCCTTCATCTACCAAACAGGTCCCCTCCAGAAAGAAGTGTGCAAAGCAAACTCTCTGCTCTTCATGGACTGCTGTTGGCATTTCTGGAAGTTTTATTTTCAATCGAAAAAATCTCAGTCCTGCCTAGGATAATAAAGTTCTACAAGTTTAACAGATAAATGCCATGCAATGAAAATATATACATATTCTCTGTTCCCTCCTACCACTGACACTGTGCACAGCTGTGAGATCATTCTGACCTGATGGACTGAATATGTTATTATTTGAAAATGCAACATTTGTAAAATGGAGCTTGAGACAGATTTTGCAGGAGGCCAATTCCTTGAGTGCCGTATCATTAGGCAAAGACAAGACATGCTGTGAGGCATCTTCCATATCTCTGTAATGTTTCCAATACAGCATCACTCATTCAGAATAGAAGCATCTGTAGGCAAAAAACAAGCAGTAAACATTACATTTTCCAATGTCAGAAATGCAAGGCTTGGGCAAACACACTGTAAGGTAGACTGGAGGAGGTTAAAATGATAGGAATTCTTGTTTGCTTGTAGAGAGGTACCCAGTGGGAAATGAGGGCATTCCATGTTATAAGAAGCCATCATTTCTTCAACCCCTCCTCCCGAGCCTGCTGACATGACTGAGTACCTCCAGCAGCAGAGAACAGGTGGGTTCTCCAAGCCTGCCCACGCCTGGAATGCTTTGGCTTACCTGCAGGAACTGCTAACCCCTGGTGTTGCCGAGGTGGCTCACTCCAATCCGGTCCAGAGGAACTCCAAACCTTCTCTTAGGCAGCTCAAGCACTTTCCTACACGAGGAAAATGAGCAGAGAGGGAGGGAAACAAATGGGGAAAGACAGCCGTGAATAAGCAAAATGTTACTACATGTTTGATTCCTCCATTCATCCCACTAACACCTTATTGTTCAGATAGAACAATACTGTGCAGGAACAGCCAAATATGCGAGGGTTTAAAAATAAGATGCTGCACTTGTCTTACAAAAGGCTGCAGCTGCAGCTGTTTTACAGAGTGGCTGAGCTTGACCCGCTATCCTTATTTTTATGTGGCAGCAAACTAACTTCACAGGTTAACTGCTATTCATAAAAGAAAGGTGACACATTGCATTTATAAAGGGGAATCATTTCCTGCACAGAATCACATACTGCAGGTCACCCAACACCTGGGTCTTGGAAAGCTCCAGGGCCAGCTGGGGCTAAGACAAGCAAGGAGGTAGAAAGTATCACACAGTAACAGGGGGACAAATCAGAGATGCCCTAGCAGGGTTTTTCTATAGGTTCTCTGGTGATGTAGTGTTCATCAAAATTGTATAGGAGCAGTCCTTTGATGAGATTGAAAATGGGAAGATTTGGGGGTTGATTTTTTTTTTCCTATGTATGGTAAATTTCCTGACAATTTGGTGAATGAGGGCATGAGGAACATGTGAAAAAATTTCTACGCAGCAATATTTTTTTGCAGTTCTTTTTATAAAAAACAATAACTTTTTCCATCTTAATTCAGAATTTTTGTAGTATTTTTTCCACCAGCAGAAGTTTTAATTAGTTGTGGAAATGGCAAGAATTCCTGCAGCTGAGAATAACCTCAACTTTTGGCCTCAGAAATACTTGCCAGTGAAATGCAAGTACAAGAGAGGCCCTGAAAGATTAATTCTTTATCGGTCCTTGTTGAGGAACATAAATAAAAATAAATTTTGTTCTGTAAGCTGGCAACTGCAAAGTAACAAGCAGGAGAGGATGCTGTGGTGCACTCAAGCCTAACTTTGTGCCAGCACTGTTAAGCTGCCTCTCACCCTGGGGCTTTGGGGCTGTGCACACCCCACCCAGAGCTGTGCAGCCCTTGGTGTCATCCGAGCAGGCTCCTTCCCTCACACCTCTCGGGCACGGGCTGCAGCCCAGATGCATCATTCCAGCATCCACAGCCCCGCTGACTCCTTTCCAGCTGCTTTTCCGATGAGGTCAGGGAGTGGGAATTGGTGGCGTATCCCGTGTGAGGGGAGCACCACATCAGTGCCGGAGCAGCTACAGAGCATCACAAAGGAAGGGGAGCCTTTTGTTTGGCCTGTCCCTTCCTCAGGCACCAGGGTCTCCAGCACTGCTTTCCCGATCCCTGGGGAAGGAAAGGGAAGGGAGGCCAGCATGCTCAGCCTGTTCCCTCAAGGGAAGCGCTGCTTTCCCCGCAGGCGGGGAGGCACAGGCGGGACACTGGGGCTGTCAGAGCCATCCTGAGCCTGCCTGCAGAAAAGGGGAATTAACTCCCCGGCCTGGAACGGGATGGCGAGGGTGGGGGGCGGTGTTTGTGTCCCACGGCTGAGCTGTGCCGTGCTCGGTGCTCAGGGGAGGGATGCGGAGCGGTGCGGGGCCAGCGGCAGCGCAGCCCGGGGTCCCCGCTGCCGCCGCCCCGCTCCCTCCGCTCCGCCTGTCCCCGCCTCGTCGCCTACCAGGGACAAAGTGGCTTTTTCTATTTAAAACAGCCTTGTCTAAGATTCCCAGAGGTTCTTTCTCTCTGTCTGCCTGAGGATCTTTCTATCTGTCCCGCCTCCCTGCACGCTTTCCCCTTGCTTTTCAAAGCGTTACAAACCGATGTTGATGCCAGACCAGGATCTGGGCTCTCCTGTAATCGGTGCGTGTCAGAACAAGTGGACTAATACTTGATCTGCTCTTTTCCAAAAGCCTCTGCTTTGTGGCAGGCACTGTACACGCTGCATTGATTCGGGGGGCTCCATCTATTTATCAGCTTTCACAAATTAGTTTCCTGATCTCGAAAGGTGAGCGGCTCAACTCGTACAGGAATGACCTGTTATCTACTGGCTGAGACCGTGACAGGGTGCTCAGTCCTCGATTTTACTCCTCCTAGTGCAGCAGCCTCTGCCTGTTTCCATCTGAAGGTACTTTTCTATCAAAAGCCTTATTAGTCTTTCACAGCATCCTTCTGACCTGCGGTCCGTGCTGGTGGTGGTACCAGACTATCACTGCAGGGATCAAAGCAGCTCAGGTGGTTCCAATAAACGGCTCAACCCCAAACTTAAAAGCTAAACAGCTCCCCCAAAGTGATAATCCCAACTCAAAATGGCAAACTGTGCTGATGCTGCTGGGAAAGGGGGAATTTTGTGCAGCTTGTCACTCATTTTCGTGGGCTCATAATTCAGAGACAAGCTGTTTTTCACCACAATTTCCCTTCTTGTTCTTTGTTTGTTTGCTTTTTGTTGACGTTTTGAAGACTATATTTGTTTGTTTCTTTGTTTAGTTTTTTCCTTGTGCTGCACATAGAATGAAAGATTTCCATCCAAAAAACCATGAGAAAAATTGGGAATACCATGTACTTTTGCAAAAAAGCATAGCTTCAAAAATGACCTTTTTTTCCTTTGCCTGGAAAGGGAAAAGATGCTAAAAAGCAAATGAAGAGTGAGATGATTTTGATATCTTGAAGAGGCAGACAGAACAGAATAATTCTTAAGCTTAAGGTTTTAAGAGTTTTGTATTTTATCACTTTTGGCTGCAATCAAACAGTTCTAGTGGCAGACTGGGTGGATAAATGGAAAAACAACTAGAAAATATTGCAAAACTTTGTCTGAAAAAAGTACTTGTAATATGGACTGGCTCTCATGAATACTTTCCATTTCAAGATTAAGCTTTAAGTATGTTATTAAATACTTTGTGGCATTAGGGATTCCATCCAAGAGAAGACAGTTACCAGAAGAGCAGGACAAGACAGGAAAGATACAGGGAACAGCCCCTAAATCTGTGCCCCAAACTTGCTGTCTCTCCCCAGCCACATCGAGCATCATTCACTGCTTAGCCCTGTTAGAAACAAGTCTAACTGCCAACACACATTGCTGTATTGATTAAACCCTGACTTAGCCAAAGCTGCTGGAGATCTTGAAGGTCATTCTGCTGTCTGCCTGCCCATTTTCATGATGTGTTCTTCATCTTTTTGTTCAAAACGTCCACTCCACCACACCTTCTTTCCATCCCACTCCCAGGAGCACCCAGCCCTGCCCCTCTGCTTGTGAAGCTCAGGCACGTTTTTTTGCTTTAAATAAGCTCATGATCAGAAATGTAGTTTTAAGCTGAATGTTAGTTCACACCAGTGGAAAGAAGCATGCTGGAAAATCACATATACTGGAATGTTTTCTGGTAGCTGTGCAGCACTCTAGGGATAAATGAGTTAGTGCACATATCACACCACAGCTGAAGGGTGACACACTGTTTGAATGGTTTCTGATCAGAGAAACCTCACAACTGACCAGCAAACCTTCTGTGGGCCAAAGCTAACCCATCAGTGTCCAGCACACCTAGCAACAGCCTTCCTCCAACTTTATCACTGGCAGGAGCATTTAAGAGTTTACCTCTGTTTGCCTTTAGCATCCGTAGAGGATGAAGAAATTCTGTCAATCGGGGAGCCAAATCCTGGGAAGCTTCTTTTCTTCTTGGTCTCAGTCACCTCATTCTCCAGAGACATCAGGTCATCAAGAAGGAACAGTTTGGCTGCCAGGCTGGTGGCTGATTGCTCTTCACTGGCAAAGGGATGGTCTCCCACGCCCAGAGCAGAAGAAGGCTCCAGAGGCTACAAAAGAAAGCAGTAAAATTTCAGTTTGCTGGCTGCTGAAGTCTCAGGGGAAAAAAAAAATACATATATT